>JAUTXW010005435.1:342500-572500 GCA_030620095.1 Kuschelorhynchus macadamiae
GAAAAGTCACCAGAGAGCATAACCTATCTACATGGAAAGTATGGTCGACGGTGCATTCAGATGAAAGGCACCTCTTTCACTACACTCCTATGCAAGGGTTAGAAAAAGGGGATCCGGCGAGTCGCGTGATTTTTTGCCGATTTTTACTCAAAACATCGAAGACTCCAGATTCTTAAAAAGAATTTTATGGGCCGACTAGTCCAAAGTGAGAATTACAAACTTCTACAATAAACATTATTGGGGGTATAAAGGAGGTAACCCACACATGAAGAAGCAATGTTCCTTCCAACACAAATTTAGTGTTAATGTCTGGGCGGGGGTCATAGGTAGAATATTCATCGGACCTCACTACCTACCAAACAACGTAAATTGAGATAACTATCTGGAGTTTCTTGAAAATGATCTACCTGCCTTACTTGAAGACGTACCATTAGTTTCAAGAAGAACGATGATTTACCAGAATGACCGGTGTCCGGCATACTATCGTGTAACAGTGCTCGACTTTCAAAACCTCAGGCCCTTGGACTATTTCGTTTGGGGACGTCTAAAGGAACTTATTTATTGTGTAGAAATAAGAGATCTGGATCACCTCATTACAAAAATAGAGTGCGAAACTTTGAACTTTGAAACTTGAAATACGAAAGAGAGCACGATCTTGCATTCAACATGTTGGTTCACATTTTGACCACAATAAATAATTATTTTGTTGCTAAAATTATAAGAATAATTCGAATTCTTAAGTTTGATTTAATGAATATTATAATTTATTTGTCGGTATTACATTTCCATTTTGGTATAATTTTCTTAATAATGTTCTAAATTTGACTATTATTTACTGTTAATATTTACTGCCATAGATCATTCTAAACAGTGTAAACTAAGGAAGTTTTTAAAAGTAATTGAATGATACTATCAGTTGCCAGTTTTTTTAAACACGAGAGAAAATTTTATTTTTTTACACAAAGACATTATCTAGCCAATGTTTCTAGCTTATTTTATTATGTTTTAGTTTTTGGGATCTTTTAACCTATCGTATTGGTTATTTATTAAAGTCCCCTTAACCTTCTTTAAAATCTTAGGCCGGGGAAGTAAGTGAGATGGCACGATCGGTTAGACCTATAATAACGCTATTTTTTTGATTCTTTGGATGGTTGGAGTTGAAGTTTAAGTACCTCCCTGACCATGTTTTTTTTGTTTACCACTTGGTTTTTATGTTTTGATCTTTCTTGTTTCTAATTAGGGTTAAGTCTAGAAAATTAATTTTGTTTTTGTCTTCAGTTTCCATGGTAAATTTTAATTTGGGATAAAAATTATTAAAAGCATTTATTAGGTCATTAATATGGTTTTTTGAAACGGCAGTTAAACAATCGTCTACAAACGATAAAAAAGACGTCAATAACTTAAGCCAAATTTATCATAATCTGATATCTAAGTAAATTAATCTAAATATAAATAAACCACTCCATACATAAAATCCTGTACATTTCATTATAGCGTAAACACTAACTCGGTATAGCAATAAAAATCTAAGTAATATAAAAAAAAGAAAAAAATTTCTCGTTTTTATCTACCAGAATTCCAGACCTGTCGAAATTGTCTCAAAACATTCGTAAAACTGACGTGTTTCCAAGGTGCGTACTATGTATAATATTAATTTATGATTATTGTTTGTTTTAAGTGTAATGTTTTTTGAGTGATGTTCTTTCAGTAATGTTTTTAATCGTTTTAAAATTTAAATATTAACTATACATGTTTTTATTGTAGAAAATAAATATCTTGAGAAAGCTCAATATAATAAGCGAAACGTCGATTGAATTATAGTTTTACTTCTCAATGAGCTGCCAGTTGAAACAAATGTGCCAAAGTTCTCAGATTTACGAAATACATATTATTGAGATGATACATTTTTCCAGATGAACTGAAAATTTTCAAATTTGGTTTTAGTTAGTATAACAAGTCAATTATGTATAAAGTATTTATATGAGGAGAAGAAATTTTCAATTAATTAATTCACTGTAGCTAGGAAAAATATTGAACTCAAAACATACAGACATTGTAACGTCCCTAAGTTTTTAACGCGGCCTTTCAACTGAATATCCTTTCTTCTATCGGCTTTTCTGGGGCTCTACCCTTTTTTTATAAGGGACCAAAATAGAACCTCTATATCGCTAGGTAGCTTTTAGACCGATAAGAATTAAAAAAATGCCTTTCTTGGTTGGTCCAGAATGGTTAGAGCTCTAGCTAAGATATGGTGTGTGTGGGCCTTCGGTACATTGAAGTTCTGATGCTTTCTGCAGATAGTTTAACGACGGTGTGAAGAAAAGGCAAACATTTTCTTTCTTCGCCACGGTAAACTCAGTACATGTTTTTATGTTATTTATGTAATTTATAAATTCTGTCAAACGATTATCGTTTGCTGTCTAAATAATAAAAGTATCTTTCAGATACCTAAGTCAAAGTTTTTGACTACCACCGGAGGGGGAGGGATTACCCCAACAGAAGACTATCATATCGTAAGCAAAACCAATTTTTCACTTAAAAGTAGGAGTTACGTATAGTATTTTATTAGTTGCATCACCTCATCAAGATGCGACGTTTTGTGTTCAGAGTGTATCGTCTTATCTCAACTCTTATTTTACGTTTACGATGAAAAAACAAAGAAAATTTTTCTTTGCATTGTCTTGACGTTCTTGTTAAACGATCTACAGAGTGTATCAGAACTTCAGAATACCGAAGTGCCACAGACACTAGACAATATCTTAACCAGAACTTTAACCATTCTGCAGCAACAAAATAAACCATCATAAAAACGATTTATAACAGTTCTGTAACAACTTGTAATAACACGACATACTTTGAGGCAGGATTTGTAAACATACAAAAAATCTATTGTAGAACGTTTACTGTAAAGGTTTAGTAAGTAATACAATATCAAAATTACACACTGGCGATCAGATTACCACACGTTCAAATCTTAAACAAGCATCATCGTTTCTCATGTTGCCGTCTATTAGGTCTGAACAAATTTAAAGACTAGCTAGGGATTTTAGCATCAAAACTCAGGAAATACGGAAATCTTCCGACGAAAACTAACTCGAAAGACATCGATGAAGAAAAAGAATGTTTTTATCAAATCTAGTAGGAGTGTGGTGGATAGTATATTGGGGAGACAAAACTCCCTGTCCTCTTAGTATAAGAGTCAAGTAGCATTTTAAACACTCTCAATAGGGAGAGACGTCAAAATCTGCCATAACCAAATAACTTTGACAAAATCAACACCAGATGCATTGGCCGGAGATTAAAGTTTTACACAAGCACGAGCACTGCCGAAAACGAAAGTTCAAAGAAGCAGTTTTCATAGAGAAGAATAAAAGTATTTTCAGTATCCCAAATATCAATATTCCAGATATATGGAAACGGCTCCTAGCTTAAACTGACCTCCTTAGACTTCACGGTTTAGGTAACCCGAGAACGGGGGGATTGCAGTTGTAATAGAGATCTAAAAACAGGTTTAGTTTCTTTAAAATTAAATTTAAAAGCAGTATCTAAAAAATATTTTGAGTCGTATCCAAAGAAATGACAGCCTAAAAAAATATGATTTAAATGCACATAAAAAATTGTATGCGAAATGGTCTTTTTAGAAACCAAATTAAAAAATATGGCAGCCATAAACCAGTATAAACAGCCTTTTGGCCATGTCGCATGTTAAGCTTTCAGAGCAATGTCGATTCGCAACTGATGCTGAATGTAGCAGCGTAATTTATGGATTGCTCGCTGATACACTGGATAGCAGGAATTGCGAATGAATTTTCCTTACACTTCATTTTTAGAAATATAATTTTTAAACAAACCTGCATTTTCGAAGCCTTTTTAGTATCTATGACATTAAAACTGATTTCCTATGCTTTTTTTTAATTTATGAGGTTATTAAAGACTGTCCCTTAATTTTTTCAGTAATTTGGGATAAATTACTCCTTACCTAAAATATTATGAGAACATGCAAAGTGACCAAAGACCGCCGCGCCGTAACCTGAGTTTTTCTTCATTTTCTAAACTTACTATACTGGCTTAAGGTTTTGTACTGTATTTAAAAAATACTTCGTCGGAAATGCTGTCGTTCTGGATAAGTCTCGAAATATTTATGAGAAGCTAAACTTCTATTACATTTGCAAAATATAGTTTAAACCAGTGGTCGCCAATCTTTTCAAGGTGTTGAGCTACTTTGATAATTTAGAAATAAACCTTGAGCTACTTCCCTGTTAACCAGCGTTTAAGCCAGTCTAAATGAAAGAATGCACAGTTGTATTTGAGATACATGTTTTTATGTAATTAATAAATACTTAACTAATACTAATACATACCTAAAAAATAAACAAAATTTTCATATAGCCATAATGGCATGTCCCATACGACTTAATAAAAGTAAACAAAACATTATAATTAAAATTTTATTCTTTCAATGAGAAGGTTGACACTCGAACTTATTGATAAGTTTTTTGATATTTGCAGTGTAATTTGATACAGCCAGTCGACGTTATCCAGATGTTCATATGTAAGGCGATTGCAATATTTGTTCCGAAGAAGTGTGAAACAACAAATTGAGCCACCAATGCCATTTTGTTGAAATCCTTAAACCGATTTTTGAAGTTCTCCTTCAAGTTAGAAACTATTTCTTCATGAGATTTACTGTCATAAGGTTCTATTGGATTTTGAGATATCTTCTCTGAAAGAACAGGAAATTTCTTAACATCACGGCTGAATAGGGTTTGTTCCCAAAACTCAAGTTTTTTTATGAATGCATTTATATCGGAAATCATTACCGTCAGTTATTTATCTCTTCCTTGAAGTTGCAAATTGAGTTCATTAATCTTGCCTGTAATGTCTACAAGAAACCCAAAATCTCTAAGCCAAATTGAATTTTCCAGTACCTGAATCGGTTTGCCACGTTGTTTGAAAAATTGAACTATGACAGATAGGGCTTCATTAAAACGTGTTAACACTCGTCCTCTACTTAACCATTCAGAGTGAAGAAGTAGATCACCATACTGACAATCAATTTCATCGGCTAAGATTTTGAATAATCTTTGTAATGCGTGAGCTCTAATCTTGTTTACAATTTTTACTACCAATTTTCATTTAGTTTTAAAAAATTTTCACATAATGCTTGCTGATGAATAACGCAATGGTAACACAGAAATAGTGGAAAGCGTTCATCTTAACGACAAAATGCTACTAGACCCTTATCACAACCCACCATAAATGGAGCCCCGTCACACTCTGATCGATTTTTGGCAAAAAGTGGCAAAAAATGTTTACAACAAGAAAATAATTTTGGACTTCAATAAATTGTGTTGTAATATGTATAAATAATATTTTCGATATTATTGAAACATTTTTCTAGTGTTTTTTATTAAAAATATTTTTTTTATGTGTATTTACATTTTTTATCTGAAGGTTTGATTTTTTTTTTCAATAGATCTTAAAACCCAAAAATAAATAAACAGAAAATAGAAAAACTTCTTGGAAAATGTATTGGCTACAAAAAAAAATTATGACATATATATGTTATTATTCCTACAGGGTGTATTTCATTTTTAGGAAAAGTTGATTCGAATTTTAACAAACTTTTATATTAAATATCTCTTAATTTACTAACATATTTATAATTTAGTAGTTTTGGAACAAACGATGTATTTAATAGTTTGTGTAGAAGCGATGAGAGATGTGACTAAAATAAGTTTAGAGAACTTCTATATACGTACAAACATACTTACAACCTAAACCGGTTCAATTTTTGTGTATCCAGTAAACGATGAGATATCTCCTAAAGCATTGTAATATTATATTTTCTTCTTACATATCTTGTTATCAGACCAATATGTATGAACATCACGTAACCGCAAAAAAGACAATAAAATAATAATAATGAAAATAATAATAATTATTATTATTATAATAATTGTGTGCAAGTTTCTTAGTCATTACATGAGGCTGCTTCGGTTTTACCTGTAGCTCATCTAATATATATAAAATATATCAACCAATCAAGTTACAAGTGATTTGATACTCAAATGCACAACGTAACAGTTGAGCAACCTTATTCTTCATCAGAACTGATATCAAAGTAATCTATAGTATTCTTTACATTAGCAATAGAATTAATTTAAAAAACCGTATCCAGGCATGCCGTCGGTCATTGTAAAATGTAATTCATAACGTACAGTTATATTTTTGTTGTTAATATTAATTTGAAAAGGAGCAACTTGATTGGTCGGCAAAATCGTGGCGATGAGGTTCTTTAGTTTTGCCAGATAATTGCCGAACCACTTGTGTCCTCGCATAGAAATTCTATGGGTACTAAAGTTGTTAAAAACACACTGGAATCAGAATTATTTAAATTTTGAAACTTTTGCTTGTATTCCGAATGACCAGAAGATCCATCGAATCCCCACTTACAGAATAAAACTAAATTTATATTGCCTTCGCTAAGAACCTGAAGTTCTTCTTTTTGCAACTGTATTAGTCTTTGACTTTTAAGTAAGGACTGTAACTGTAACTTTAAGCAAGAGACTGATTTTAGCTTCTGTATCTGAACCGACTATAATTTCTTCTGGATAGCATCTCCTTTTTGCTTCAAAAATCTCATTATACGCTGCATATACAAAACAATTTTTTTTCCTTACTTGCAACCTAATTAAATTATATTGGCTCTTGCTTAGTTTAGCTTCAATTATTAGAGAAAGAGCTTCATCGCTATTGAGTTTCGAATATGCATGCTTTTGTTCCTCCATTGCCTTGCAGTATTCTTCCGCTCTGGTTGGAACATTACTGATTTCTTTTATTACCCTGGCTGGTTTACTATTGGATCGAATAAGCGAGCTGCTACGCCTTGGTTTCATCGCGTAATTGAAGAGGCTTTAATCTTTTTGTCCGCTCACTACTTTCTTGAAAAAAATTATTATTAATTGTCGTGTTCGCTTTTTTTGAAAATTTAATGGTTTTTTTTTAACCAGTTTTCATTCGTTTTTAGAAACCTGACTTTTCTTCGAGACACTGCCGCCCACTTTCTTTGGAACTGTGCCTTAAATCGCGAAAGGTCTTTTTTTGCATTATTTGAAATTTGTTTTTGGCCAGTTAATTCTAAAATCCGAGTCCGCAAATGTTCAAACTTTACATCAATTATTTTTTTTGAAAATTTAATGGTTTTTTTTTAACCAGTTTTCATTCGTTTTTAGAAACCTGACTTTTCTTCGAGACACTGCCGCCCACTTTCTTTGGAACTGTGCCTTAAATCGGGAAAGGTCTTTTTTTGCATTATTTGAAATTTGTTTTTGGCCAGTTAATTCTAAAATCCGAGTCCGCAAATGTTCAAACTTTACATCAATTATTTTACTAGGATGGGTTTGCAGTATATCAAATAGCTCTTTATGGATGAATCTCACATTTTGTTGATCCATAGCTGTAAGTAAATAAACCCAATAATGTTACTCCTTGTAAGGTGTAAAGTAATACCTATCGTTTCCGATTTAGGTATTCACAAGGATATATACCAATAAATACTAGAAACATATTTTTTAAGACATATTTAGGTTTTGTTTTAAATAAGTCCTGGAATGTTGACTTTCGCAAAAATAAAACTCCCGTCATGAGAAAGAAACCATAAGAGAATTAACATATATTTAAATTATGACTCCTACAACTAGTAAATACTATTTTTTTTTCTATAATTAATCTTAGCAAAAAATGGAAAGTTGGATGATAACTATTGAAAACTATTGAAAAATATCAACATTGAAGATGAAAGCAGTAAGAAAAAATATTAATCTAAGTGATATATGGAAAAATACAAATTTTTCAAACTTACACATAATTTTATTTTAGGATTTATCAAAAAAGCGCAAGTATGCGCAAAAATTTTCTTCACGGCTCACACGGGAGATAGTTGTAGAATATAAAAAGCCAAATTACGTGAGTAGGAAACTACTCTACCTCTAAATTATATAGACTAAATCCTATATCAAAATAATACAAATCAAATCCTCACTAAAATAAATAATGATAACTTACCGCCAGGATTAACATCCACGTTAAAGAAAATCGTTTATTTATACACACAGTTAAGAAAACAATAATTCAAGTAAACAAATTAAGTTTCATTATCGACAACATTAATCACATTAAAAATGACGCTGTGTTTCGACACGCATTTGTCACAAAAAAAACAAGTGCTTCAGTGTTTCATAGCCAACTAGTTGTTTGGAGTACTGGCTGTTAATTTGGTGCCTTTTTACCAAGGTAATTAAAAATTAATTTTGGTGACTTTTTGCCAGAATTTGGAAGAAATCGACCAGTGCGCGTCAGTTGTCAAGCCTACCAATTTTGAAATTGAAATTTTCTCAGAAGATATAAAATTGTTTAAATTAGAAAACAATTCCTGTTCAGTGGTATATCCTTTCAGTGGAATAAATTTCAAAAGATCTTTATTCACTAAAAACCATCCTGACGAACACGGCTATCTTGGAGGTGTCAACCGCATTTGTTGATTCATCCAGTTCAAGAGAGAAATAAACACAGTAATCTAGGTCAGTTTTTAACTTTGAAAAAATATCCGTGCTCATTACTTCCACTCGTCTCATCACTGTATTAGCAGAAACTTACGTAGATTTTATTGCTGAAACTACCTCGTATTTATTTTTAAAGTTGGAAAATAGGGAATCTGCGGCTTCTAAAAACGCCTGTTTTACCATTTCCTCGTCTTCATACGGTTTCTTTTTTTGTACAATTATTTGAGACACACAGTATGATGCTTCCGTTGCAGACTTATTTTTGTCAACTACTTTAAAAACTGTTTTCCAATTAACTGGTTCTTGAATTGATTCAATTTTTCTTTTTTGCTGACAGCATGTAATGGGAAATATTTTTCAAAATTCAGATGTACACTTTTGTACTACACTGTGTACTAACATATCTAATTTCTTTTAGTTTTAAACTGAACGCGTTGTATCCCCGACATGCTCATTTATCGCGTTCAAAGCAATCCAGATCGTTCTCGTATTCTCAAACATTCACGCGATGCTGGCGCTCTGGTGAATTCTAGCAGCTGTTATCCAAAGCGCAGTGTTGCCGATGCTAGCCTTCATATTGTGATTTTTTTTTCAAAATTTATCAACGCTTCTATTTTACAAGATATGTTGTGAGCTACCAGATATGTGTTCGCGAGTTACCGGTAGATCGCAATCGACGGGTTGGCGACCACTGGTTTAAACTATGATTTTTTCCTCATATGAATTTTTTCTGTAGATCTACATAACTGCACTGAAATTGCGCTAATTCGATACTAAGAAAAAGGTTGCTATTTTTAGCACTTGCATGGCAAAATAATGTAAAAATTTCGTTTTATAATCACTCTTTAAACGGTTTCATAACTAAATATGATAATGTACAGTGTTCTGATCTCGATAAGTAAAGGTTTCTGGAGATGACTCCTGTAAGCGAAGCCGCAATATTCATGATTTTTCAGAGATTATATTGTTGACTAAATTGATAACACTCGGTTTTTTTACATATTTGCGGTGTCATTAACGCCTGCGTGTTTACAAGAGGTGTATTCAATAACTATTGTAATATTCGACAACTTTTTGCACTTTTACCCCTTGAACTTGAAATGGTAACGTTAAAGATGAGCACAGAAAGAGCAAATTAGTGAACATACTTCAGGAGAATACATGTTATAGGAAAATCTATTTTACAAATTGAAGATGTATCTTTGTCATATATTTTAGACTGCCAAATAAGGTAAAAAATAAGATTTTTTATTTTTGGCCATGTATTTTTAAAATTATACAAAAATCCGTTGAGTTTTTATCCGTCGAAAAAGGAACTTATTGTAATCGTGTGAAAAAAAGCACCTCCGAGATTTCGAGGGTCCCTAGATGCCAAAAAAAAAGTTTTCTCAATTCAGTCGGTCTGTATGTGTGTCGGTCTATCGGTCTGTCTGTTCGCGGCATAGATAAAAAACTACTTACCCGATTGACTTTATATTTTGGTCAAAAATCAACGGTCGTATGGGAAAGGCCTGTTAACATTTTGATACAAATCAAATATGGCAAAGCAAAATGGCGGTCTAGTGAAGTGTTAAAAATTATTGCTTAATCACTACTTATGCAATTATCAATTTTGTACAAGAATCAAGTATTATGTAGAAATCAACTGGTAACATTTTAGTACGAATACAAGATGGCAAACAAAATGACGGCTTAATAAAATATTTGAAAATTCAGCCTGAAAAAACTACTTAATGGACTGATTTCAAATTGTGTGCCATAACTAATTGAAGTATAGAGATAAACTAGTAAAATTGTAGTACCAATTGAAGATGGCGGCCAAATAAAATGTGTGTACTTGGGTATTTCAATTTTAATACAGATACCCCCCAAGGGAACTGCCTGATGAGCCTTGTCGGGGCAGATACCACGGTAGCTGAATGGCCCTTGGCTGTGGAAACAAACATAGCATCATGTTTTGGTCGATTCTCGACAAAGTTGTGAAGGAGTAATCCTTACCGTTAGTTATTTCGTTTGTATAACTTTTTACGACCAAGAACCGCACACAAATTGAAATTTCTGTTTCTCTTCTATTCTTGCACAGATGTGTCGTCTTGTGCTCCAAAGTATGTCGTAACTAAAGCGATTTAGTTGCACCATAGTACCTCTAGATGGCACCACTGGTTGCCTATTTCCCTCGTCGACTTTCAAAGTCGAATGGCATGACGCCTTGTTTGTTTCAGGGTTTCGGTATTTCGTTTTTAATACCGATACCCCCCAAGGAAACTGCCTGATGAGCCTTGCCAGGGCAGATACCACGGTAGCAGATGGCCCTTGACTCTGGAAATAAATATAGCGTCATGTTTTGATCGATTCTCGGCAAAGTGGTGAAGGAGTAATCCTTACCGTTAGTTATTTCGTTTGTATAACTTTTTACGACCAAGAACCAAGAATATATATATATATATATATATATATATATATATATATATATATATATATATATATATATATATGTATGTATATATATATATATATATATATATATATATATATATACATATATATATATATATATATATATATATATATATATATATATATATATATATATATATATATATATATATATATATATATATATATATATATATATATATATATATATATATATATATATATATATATATATATATATCTTGTTTATACCTTAGACTGAATATACGGAAATATCTGTGCCCGACTTTCTGTTTTTGAATTATGAGTAATTAAAAAATAATTATTGAATTTGTGCATATGGTGTATAGTATCAAAATTCTTAGTCTCTTCAGTAGAATCCAAATATCAAGTTAAATATAGAGTGTTCTATTTTAAAAAAATGCAGCTTTTTTGAGCCATCCTGTATACATAAAAATGTATGCGCTAAAAGCTACTTGTATTATATCCTACATCTTTTGTGTTTAAATGTTTTTTCTAAAATGTAAAGCCTTCTAATGTTTCACCCTGTACTTAACTTTTTTCCTTACCCAAAAAATACCAAAACCCTCATACTTTTGTGTGCAGAGGAACTGGGATAGTAAAGTCCCGAAAGTTCCACATTAATAAAAAGAGCATCTAGAAATTTATAATTTCAAAAATACAGACTTTTTGATAATACCCTGTAACTTTTTTTCTAAACAAGATAGTACCCAACCGTTGTATTTCTTTGTACACAAAAGCTGGGATAATAAATGTAACAACTCATAGAAATTTGTAATTGTTTAATTTAAAAAATAAAGACTTTTTGAAAATACTTTGTACCTTCTTTTTAATACATAAAAAATTGCAAAACCTCTATACTTCTGAGTACAGAGAAATTAGGATAATGAGGTCCCGGAATTTTCACAAAAAATAAAACAAGTCCCCCAAAATTTGAATTATTTTAATTTGGAAATTACAGCCTTTCTGAAAATACTCTGTAACTTTTTTTCTAAACAAAAAAATGACGAAAAAATCCGTTGTGCGGACTAATTTTTGGAGCAGTTTATATACGGTTCTGCAAAAGATTTCTCAGTATTTTTAAGAGAAAAGGCGTCAAATTACGAAAATTTAATTATTTGGATTCAAGGCATTTTTTTGGCTACAATATTCACTCCAAAATTATAGACGACAGAGATGCTAAAAAATAAAAAAAAACAAGGAGACATAGTTTATCGTAAGCTGTAAATCAACCCTCGGCCCCTTCCAATTATATTAAATAGGAAAGAGAGGCAAGTGATACCTGGCTTGAATCACTTATCAAATTATATAAAGAACAAAACATTTTATATAAGAAAATAAAACCTACTTCAAAAAATGCACTAAAAAGTGGAAAATAATATTTTATATCATCTGGAAAATTTTACTCTGTAAAGTTGGCGCCAAACTTATTTTTATATACCCAATAACAAAAGTATATTAATGTACTGAGTGTTTTATGTCTGGTAACACAAGTATAATATCTTACTGTCTATTAATTTACCGCCGACTTCACAGAGTAAAATTTTCCAGTGAAATGAAATATTATTTTTCTATTTATATCTATTTAGCGAGTTTTATTACAAAAGTCAAGTTTCACAAATAGCAACTGGGTAGACCCAATAGTATGTAACATCATTGTATAATAACATGTCTTATACAATATACAATGGTAACTTACAAACTGTTTCTTCTTAACAGAATGGTGAACGCATATATTGTTTAATGTAGCGATTTTTAAAAGAGCTTGAATTTTTTTTTTAAATGAACACTACGTAACTCTCTCTAATTTTTTATCTAATGTTGTGTCGAAAAATCTTAAGAAATAATCTGTCCCTCCGGGCTCTAATTGTAGAAAATTCCAAATCTGCATGTTGCAAATTGGATAAGTTATTGCCATTTAGAAAAACGCAAGTTTTTAATGTTTTCTTGAGACTTTCGTGGAAACTAATCAACGCTTTTTCACCGCACACATCTGAAAATCTAGGGTTTTCAAATAACTAAAACTTTTAGAGGGATCATTTTTTATAGGACCTACTCATTTTAGCATAGAAGCATGAATTATTGTAAAAAAAAACATTATTTAAATGCACTTAAATAAATCCTTTAGTAATTTTCTTTATTTCTTAATATATCAGCGAGTATGGTTTTTTGTCTCCGAGAACTGGTCCAATTATAGTCCGCAGACTGTTCGCTAATTTTCCTTTACTTCGTGTAGTATAATACGCCTATCTATGCTTACAAGATTCATAGAACTCGTAATAACAAAAGGAAATTGTTACGGAAATAAGAGAGTGACAGCTTTCCTATTACAATTCCGTTTTGCTGTCGCCGCTTATGGACTCTATTACTGTTGTGTCAAGTTGTTGTGTACGATACATTTTCTTGACCTGAAGTTACATAATAATCTAGGAAAATAATGTTTAAGTTTATTTGTGAGCTGACGGCGGGCTATGCAGACTGAAGAAAGTCAGGCAACCAGGGAAAAACATTTTTCCTCTACTTATTACTGATAAAAGCAATATTTTCTCCTTTGTTTTACTCATATTAAAATATTTTGTCCCATTATATTTTTCTTATATATTTCCTTATGAAGTCGATGATGTCATGAAAATTGCACTATTTACACTTGTTCTGCCACTTTGACATAGTTACAGTTATCAGTAAAAGTTCCTTTTAATGTTGAAACCATTCTTTAAATTGCATTGAACTTCTGCGTTGTGCAAGAATTGATGACGTAAAAGATTACTGTAACGAATACAGTAGGAGTAAATTAATGAGCATGCCTTAGAAGCATACAAGTTATAGGAGAATCTATTTTTTCTACGACTATTAAGAAAATGTCCAGGTAACACAAAACCAGCAAAGTCTGAAAGCAAGTAATTTGACATGTTGTGGGAAATAATTTCTAACGGTTCGAAATGGTTCGTCATTGATCAGGCCTTGGGTTAAAATACAGCTTACTTCATATTTCAGGGTCAAAGTTCATTGTATTATTACAAGTTAATTATTACAGCTCTGATGTAAAGCATTCTTACGATGCCCTCTTTTGTTACTGCAGACTGGTTAGAACCCTGGTTGAGATATTGACCAATGTGTGTGGATTTTCGGTACACTGTAGTCCTAATGCCCTCAGCAGATCGCCTAAAGAGGACGTGAAGAAGAGGCAAAGAAGAATTTTCGTCTTTCTACATTGTAAATTTATAATATGTTCTTACGCTATTTAGGTTATTGAAAAATTCTGTCAAATGATTGTCATTGCAGTCCAAATAATAAAAGTATCATCTATATACCTAAGCCAAAATTGAGGCTTGATTTGAGCAGTAGTTATTGCTTGCTCGTTGAACCACTCCATATAAATATTGGCTACCACGGGAGAGAGGGATGACCCCATAGGAAGACCATAATCATGTGAGAAAAACCTATCTTTCACTTGGAAGTAGAAGTTAGGAAGACAGCATTCCACTAGATCCATCACAACGTCTTGAGGTAACGTCATTCTTTCAAAGAGTGTATCGTCTTCCCATAACTTTTGCCTAATTAACTCTAATGATTCACATATAGGATCATTTTGTATAAGCTTCGTACATCAAAGCTAACAAAATTTGTTAGCCGAAGGACATCGACACAAAAGACAACAAAAAAGAATGCATTTACTAACTCCTGTGTGAGTGTGGTGATCCCACATTGGAGAGACAAAACGGGCTCTTAGTATAAGAGTCAAGGAGCATTTTAATCAAAAAGAAGTCCGGGCAAACCAACACTGGACGTGTCTTCTGCCAGACTTACTTATTTCTCTCTATTCGAATTCCATCTCCGCTATGGCCTTCCATTTTGGGTCTGCTGTACTACCGAGCAATTTCTTAGAATTTTTAGGCTTCAAAAGAGAGCAATCCGCTATTTGTTTGGTCTTAATATTAGAGCGCACCGCTAATACTATTTCAAAAAACATGAAATATTAACACTTCCTGCGTTATTTAGTTAAGAAGCCGTCTGTTTGATAAGAAAACATATATGCACATTCCCTGAAAGGCCACAACACGTATATCCTACCAGAAACTCTAGGCATGACATATGCCTTTCCATTCCTTTTGCAGAATTAAAAAAAAAATCAATTATTTACAACGGCATTAAACTTTACAATCATCTTTCAGAACATTTAAAAACAATCGCTATATTTGCACTCTTCCGAGAAAATAAACCAAAGCGTAACTCATTGAAAGACCTTTTTACTGCGTTAATGATTTTTATAATGAATAAGTCTCATTAAAATATTTTTTATTTGCTTGTTTACTTAAATCTCTTTGGGTGTCATGTTGCATTTGAAAATATTTTATAAGGAATGAACTGTCTGATAGTCCGTTAACATTGATTATTTTTGTTACATACTAGATTAATTAAAGTTATACATTTTCTTTTTTTTTTCTAATACACTTTAATTACTATATTAGTTCAATACACTTTTTGTTTAACTTCACTTATTTTGCTTGTATAACGATAACAAAATAGAGTTTAAGGTCGCATAATTTTAATTTCAGTGTCATCGAAATTATTCACCTCGCATATGTATTGTTTATTTCCTTTTGTTAGGTCACCTGGATTCGTTAACCGCTTTTCGGCAATGTTACGAATATAACGAATGTTATATTTACAATTTGTATATTTGCATTGACGTAACGAAAAATGTGATTTTTTTTCGATTAATATTTCGTTTTTTCATTGTTTTGTTTTAAGGTAAATTTCGCTTTGTCCATAAAATTGTAACAATTTCCCTGAGACTAAAAGACATACTTTTGTTTGTTTGTTTGATGCAGTGATCGGGGGCTAAAATTTTGCATAGAGAGCAAAACTGGCGAAAACGAAAGTTTACAGAAGCAGCTTTCATAAAAAGCAATTAAGGCATTTTTAGCAAGCCTAGCATCGATATTTCAAATATGTTTAAGCCTCTTCTAGCTCAAAATCACCTTCTAAAACTTTGCGGTATAGGTAACCAAGGGTCGACGACTTCACGCATCACCGCACATGACTAGTATATAAGCCTATAGCTTTAGAGTTAGCATGACCATGAACTCTCTCGAATATCAAAACCCTATGGTCTACAGTGAACCAAAGGTGTTATAGTTCTAGCTGATACACAGTAAAAGAAGTCCCAGAACTAACGAGTTCGCATTTACTTTACATTTGAAAACGATTGGAGTTAGTTACCGTTCGAAACATTGTGAAACAAATGATATAAAGACAATGCAAAATCGATTCGGTGCAAAAAACTACCAATAAGTAGAATACGGTTAGTATCCAGGTTGAAGGTAAAATAGAGAACATTCGTCAAAATGTTAAACTTAACAACTTATGTTTCTATAAGATTGAAGAGGACCCAAACGAAAATGTAGAGGAGAAGCTGTTTGAGGTTTTCACTGGCAAGATGAAACGACAGATCAAGAAAAATGACATCCTCAGATGTGATCGAGTCGGAGAATATACGGAGAAACCTCGACCGATAATAATTAAATTTGGTTTACTTCATCAAAAATTAAATACACTAAAAAACAGAAAGCTACTTAAAGGCACAAAAATTACATTAATGGAAGACCTAACCAAAAGTGAATTACAAATTTACGATGCGGCTTTGGCAAAAGTGGATAAGAAGAGAGTGTACAAGAGTGTGTGAAAGATACTTATTAGGCAAGAAAATAGGAGGTCTGTCAAGATAAGAAACCTAAATGATTTAAATTTATTAATTAGTTAAGTAGAGCCGTATATGTAATTCCTATATATAATTGTCACTTAATTTAATTAGTTAGATTTCCTGAGAGAGTTCGTGGGAGCCACGAAATATGAAGAGTCATGATTGTGGGGGGCTGAGGAGTGTCCAGAGCTTGGTGGAGGGAAATTATGAGGTAAATGTGTTTTACTTAAATATAAAAAATTTAGGAAACATTTTTGACGAGTTTTTAATTTATTTAGAAATGATTGGATTAAAAAATGTTGACGTTCTGATTGTGCCTGAAACATTTAATATTGAAAACATAACTTTTTTCAAATTGATGGGTTTGATATTTATATCATAAAATTAACGGAAACTAATTTGATCTACGCACAATTAAAAATAAATAACGTTACCGTAGGTGCAATAGGATGCTATAGACTCCAATCAACTAAAAAATGCGAAACTCAGTTACTTATGAGGTTAAATCTGTTATTGCTCAAATAGATTTGACAGATCATTACTACCTAACCATAATATCTTCGAGTCCAAACTTAAAAATAAACTAAATAAAAAACTTAATTGTAAGAAAATTAATTATACTGATGGGAAACTTATACGTATATTAAATCGTCACATAAACAATTCCACAAAACTAGGCGTGATAAATCTCAAGTTAAGAAAAAATAAACTATGGATTACCTTTGGCTTGATACACTTAATCAGACATCGTGACGCAATGAAGAGATCTCTGGTACTTAATTATTCTGACGAACTTAATAATCAGTATAAACTTTATTGAAATAAATTAACTAAACTTATTAGAAAAAGTAAAAAACGATTATTATATCAATAAAATACAAAAACACAAAAACAATATTAAAAAAGTATGGCAGCAAATAAACTTAACAAACCAAACTAAAAGAAAAAATAATCAATTTTATTTTTTATTTACTTTGACAAAAGAAGCCATTAACAAATTTAATATTAACAAAAAATGTATGGACTTGGATTAGGCTTTTGGTACAGTTTCACACAGATTATTATTGCAGAAACCCTTTAATGTTGCTATTAGGAGTAATGTCCTAAAATTATGTAATTGTTACATATTTGATTCAAAAGATAGTGATAAATGCAACAATTAGTTCTAGCAGAGTAGTACATACTAGAGTGTCGCAGGGTACCGTGTTGAGGCCCTTATTTATGTTAATGAAATAGGCAGTCTGCACATTAGTGTCATATCTTATGCTGATGACACAGCAATTATATCGTGCAGCAATCGCGGAGTTCTTATCTACTTAGTCTCAATACTCTGAAATCCAAATTCATCGCAATGTCAGCTACATCAGCAGATCAGCCAGTCAAGGATAACGGCACTATTCATAACCATAAGTGCTCTGTTACAAATAATGCTTGTCAATGTCCAACCATTCATAAAACAAAAAGTATAACATGACTCGGAATTATCTTGGACCAACATAATCGTAAAAAATTAGAAAGCTTTTATACATTTTATCAACTACGAAATATCTTATCACCCAATTTGTTAAAAACTGTTCATCTTTCGCTAGTGGAATCAATACTACGGTACTGTATTATTATTTGGGGCGGTTCTTACGAGACCACCATAAGTGTTCTTAAAACGTGTCAGAATAAAATACTTATTAAAAATTGCTCCCTAAAAGCCATCAAGACATTCAACTGAATTAACATAACTATATAAAATCTGGTGCTCTTACTCTTATATATCTTTTAAAATTCAAAAATATATTTTCATATACAGGTCATGGACATCAAACTAGACCCATTTGTAATGAATATCTTAAAATACCTTTGCTCAAGTATTCTCATTTATATAGAAATATTTTATTTTATTTTGTTTTAATATATTGCCTTTATCGATAAAACAGTTAACCATCCACATAAATAAAATTAACAACTTCACATTTTTAGCAGTGTAATGAAATAACAAGCCGATTATGGTATCGCTCATGGATCCATCCTCTCATGTGTCAGTCACATGTCTCCTCTTGGCCTATCGCTTTTTCAGCATAGTGCCCCTTGCTCCTTTTGACGGTTAGTTTATTTCTTTAGTTTATAGTCAATATATTTTCAATTTATACTCAAAAGTTATTCAATAATAGGTATTAATTTTTTTGTTGGCTGCTATGTATGCAATAGGATGAGCATTTTCAAACGCGGGTACATTTCCTTGAGTCTAAATGGAAATGCCATCCACAGACCGGTAATACTTACGATGAAAAACATTTTTATGCGTTATTTTTAGTTTTAGTTTAATACATAATTATCCAATGAATTATATTCTGTGCTTGGAACTTTCAAATAAAATCTTAATCTTTCGAAGTAATTATAAATATGTTTTCAGTTTAATTATTATTTTTCTTACTATTGTTTTAAATAAAAATATTGTTATATTAAATATTATTTATTGAACTCAGAAAGTCATCATCGTGCATCTCATTTTCCTATAGAAAAATTGGAATACTGGTTTTTAGGAAATTAGTACCTATCAAAAATAGCATTCGCGGAAGTGGAAAAATTCTCGGCTTCAACTCGGATTTTTAAAGCCACTAACGCTCATGCTCTTCCTTAAACGAATTAGATGTACTACGGATAGTAAAAGCTAGGCTGCCATGTAAGAAATGGAGAATACGCTGTGCAGTATGTGCTTCAAATGCAGTAGTAGAAAAAAATATATGTATGACGGTCATGTTTCACACTCATGTGACTCGTTACCAAATTGTCATATTCTTGAGAAAATAGCTGTTTTCACAACTCGTTATACCTCTTACTATCTCCCTCA
Organism: Kuschelorhynchus macadamiae; assembly: GCA_030620095.1. Taxonomy (NCBI): domain Eukaryota; kingdom Metazoa; phylum Arthropoda; class Insecta; order Coleoptera; family Curculionidae; genus Kuschelorhynchus; species Kuschelorhynchus macadamiae. The sequence goes on from JAUTXW010005435.1 coordinate 362,068, forward strand.
TTTTAAGTCAGATTATTCTCAAATTTTCCTTTACTTCGTGTTTTATAAAACACTTGTCTATGCTTGCAATTTGCATGCACATTGTAAGAGGAAAAATTCAATTCAAGAGAGTGACGGCTTTCCTATTACAATTCGGTTTTGCTATTATCGCTTTCAGACTCTTACTGTTGTGTCTAGTTGTGGTGTACGATATATTTTCTAGAGCTAAAGTAACATAATAATCTAGGAAATTAGTTTTGCAGTTCAAGTTTATTAGTTAATTGACGGCGTCGCTGCCGTTAGAACCAAATCGCTCATTTCAAGAAGAAAATTGTTTTTTTTTATTAGTGATAAAGATAATATTTTAACCTTTTGTTCTTTTTTTTATTTAAAAATATTTTTAACCTATTGTTTCTTTTCACATACGTTTTTTTTTGTTTTAGCATAAGTAATTGAACTGAATTCGATAATGTGCAGTGGATCTTTATTATGCCCAGCTCTTGCTTTACAAAATAACCTAAACATTTCAGTGTATGGCTACTGTTTAAACGACGCCATAATTAAATATGACTATAGAGTGTCCAGGATAGTAACCGATTCTAATCTCAAGAAACATGACTTATTAGAGATTTATGATCTTGAAATAACCGTCAGCACTACTTTTATTACATGTTTACGATCTCGTTGACGCCTGCATATTTAAGAGTTCAATAATCCACACCTTTTGTAAGGTTCAAGAACTCTTTGTACTTTTGCCTTTAAATGCATTTCACGGATAAAGGACGGACGCATTTTTTCAGAAGGAAGAGTAAACATTATAGCAAAATTGCTTGAAAGCCACTTTGATTTTGGTGATAATATTCAACGAAAGTGCCTTTTAACGCAGAAATCATTCTTTAAATTACATTGAATTTCTGCATAGTAACGTCAAAGATGAGTGTAATTGATACAGAAAGATTAAATTAGTGAATAGGTCTAAAAAGAATACTTGTTAGAGGAAAATCTATTTTCCAGATAACACAAAGCTAGTAAAGCCTGAAAACAACTAATTTCGCATGTCGTGGGAAATATTTCCCTACGGCTTGAACTGGCAGCTGTGTAAAAAATATAGCCTACTTCATATTTTACTTTACACAACGACATGGTTGATTATTATTATTTAGTGTCTCTTTGTATTCTTCTTTTCAATATCAATATGCCAAAGATGTTTTAAATATTATTATGTCATTTAACATTAAACATTTTGATGTAAGAAATGGAGAGCCCAGTGAATTTAACTAACTGTACGCCTCCAATGCGATCGTATAGAAAATACTTTTTAAAACACGTTGGAAAACAATTTGTCACTTTCATGTGATTTTTGACCAAACTCATATTCTTGGATTTTCAAATTCTGTTTTTTTTTACGTTTGGACACCACGAAGACCTGAAACCTAAGAAAAACTTACCGTTGAATTAAGACGTGGTTGCCTTTTTTAGTGAGATGATCTGAGTTTCCGTCAACGTTCTTCAAGTACCGAAACGTGCGTTTGCAATTCAGGGTAGTACTGCCACGGTCGTTTTTGTATCTATATAACAACTACTATCTATTGTGAGCAGCCCGTCTCTAGACGGAGCACGGTCTTCCCCCGTGGTCACCCAACCAAGAACTAGCCGTGCGCAGCGATGCTTTACTTTGATTATCGTCCGAGGTCGGACCAACGCAAGTTGCCGGCACTCTGCAAAGTTGTACAAAATTAATAATATTATTTTCTCACATATTTTGCTAGTTCCCTGGCTGTAACTACAACTTTTGCAAAGCTATCTGCAGATCGTTCTTAAATTTTATTTACCTTCTTGTAGTCTAATACACCTATCTCTACTTACAAGATTCATAAAACTTGTCATAACAAAAGGAAATTGTCACGGAAATAAGAGTCCTATAGAGTATAATATCCTATTACAATTTCGTTGTGCCGTCGCAGCTTACGGTCTCTATTACTGTTGTGTCAAGTCGTGGTGTACGATACATTTTCTGGAGCTGAAGTAATATAATAATCTAGGAAAATAATTTTGCAATTTAAGTCTGTATGTTAGTTGACGGCGGGCGTTGTCGTCAGAACAAAATCGGGTATTTCGAGAAGAAAATTGTACAGGAATTTTTTTTCTTGTTTCTGAAAAAAATGATGAGGTTTTTTTGCTGTAACTCATTGAATTTTAATGTTAATGTATAGATGTCGCTCCTCGTTCTGTTTTGCAATTATTATTATGTTGCCCAATGTTTATTATTGTACATGTATTCATTGTCGGGTTAATTAAAAAATATATAGGGTATCCAAAAATGTGGCTTCATAATTTGGAGGGGCTGCTATTCTTCATTTGGATATTTTAAAAAATGTTCCTTTGAACTTGGGTCCGCAAACGCTTCGTTTTCAAGAAACAGGGCGTTTAAAATTATAATTTTTTTTTGATCTGCCCCGTACATTTTTACAGATATCTAATTCAAATTTAACACACGTTAAACCGTAGTTAATGTCCATACAATGGTAATATTATATGTTAGAACATTATGCAGGTTATTGCTTTTTTGGGGTTCCGACCCCTTTGCCCGCCTCAAAAAAAAAATACTGACCTAGTTTGAGTCTTCCTACGTTCTTTTAAACATTTTATATCCCTTATACATTTTTTATATTTTTAACTTTTTTAGGTAATTTAGAAGTATGTGTTTCAAAGCATTTTCAAATGTTTTATATCTTGTTTAGGAAATAAAAGCTGATTCTAAAAACCATTAAATTTATCTATATTTTTAAACGCATTTTTTTCTATTATTTTAAAATTATGCCAATTCCAAGGAACATGAAAATTGTAAAATAAGCAGTAAGTCCGATAGACTAGTTCAGTGTCACTACAGAAATGCTTTTCAGGCGGTCAGAATGGTTGTAACTCAAAAACAGTTACAGCGTTTAGATATTTGTCAAAATATATTACAGTCATTTTATTGACATTTATAGTGTGTTCAATTTTAATTATAAATCTGAACGTCTACGAAGCACATCAAAAATTTAAAAATATTTTAAATTTTAACACCCTGTATCTTGAAAACAAAGCGCATCCAGAACTGTGTTCAGATACTTTTTTTAAATCTTTTCAAATGTAAAATAGACCCTGCAAATATTGGAACGGAATTTCCAGAAACCTTGTACATATTTGTTACTTTTAAATGTAAAAATATTTTTTTTATTTTCCGTGTTTTCGTATTGCTGCAATAACTAGGATGCCTACGTATATTTAAAAAAAATACTTAAAATTAGGTACTAAAATCCATGGGATTCTTGTATGTCGTTTATAATAATAAAATTTGCTTTATTTGCTCTAAGATTCTGAATGTTAGTGACTATATTACTGGGATATAAAATAAATTTCGTACCTGAAAAGATTTGTTTTAGATGATCATAGAAACAAAAAGATAGTCCAAGAACTTGCCTGTGGGACTTCTGCTCTAATAACAAAAAAATACTCTTAACCGCATTTATTCAAGTAAATTTGAAACAGCTCGCCTCTCTGTCATCTAGCCCTATACCGTTCTAAACCAAAATTGGCCTACAAAATTTGACACAGACATACTGACCGTCAGATAGAAGAGTAAATTAAAACGGAAATTTCACACAAACAATATTCTAGTAAACTTTAAACAGCTTTCCTCACTGTCATCCAGCCCTAAACCAAAATCGACAAAATTTGACACATACATTCTGGTCGTCAAACAGAAAAGTGAATTAAAATGAAAATTTCACATCAACAATATTCAACCAGTCCTAACACTGGAACCTGTGGTGGACGATAGATCAAAATACAAGAGTTCTAACCACACTACACCACAACTTGTTACGTTCTGGATGCGCGTTTCGCTAACCAAGTTAGCATCATCAGCAGATGATATAAACTAAACTAAAATTTTCTTTGTACGGAAAAGTTATTGTCTCAATTATTTTTTGATGATGGTCTACGTCAATTTTTAAATAAGATTTTATCGACTGACTGTTACCGATTACAGATTTTGATCTGTTGTTTTTGCCAACTCCTTTTCTTGCTAAACCTGACACTGCTTTCACCGTTGCTGAGTGATTCGTAAATTTGATGTTCTTTGTAACAATTCCAATCGCAGAAGCTGCCAATTTAAACCACAAGCATAGTATTGTGTCCAACTGGACTTTTTTTATACCAACCCTTGGAATTTCCATGATACCACTTTGTATTTGCAGTTAAGATAAGACGATTAATTTTATTTATTCAACTCTTTTCCTATTAATGTTTTTAAGAGCCTCACAGGAGATATTCGAATTGTTCACATTTGGTATCAGCCACATAACGGTTAATTTTTTCGAACCCCCTTGGTAAATTGTAGAAAAAACATGATTATGTTCTATTCACACAGTCAAATTTCCTTGATTATCCGTTCATTTTATCAATAAAGTACTCTATACAGGCTGAAGTCCCCTCTCTAAGTTAATTCATGAGAAGCAATGTATAGACATTTTTCTGTTGACCGTCTGGATTGTCTTCATTCTAGAGCTCAAAATATTTTTTTTGTAATTTGCTTAATGACAAGCACCATGCACTAATCTTTCTTTTTATCGAATCTCGCTGCAACTGCCGACGTTTGTCATTTCTTGCAGCTCTGGCTTTTACAAATATAGCATCGGAAAAGGGATGAAATTACGATTGTATTTTTTATAAAAATGCTTTTGCAACTGCTCCACAGTAGAGTTCCATGAAATTTTCACTACACTCTCCTTGTAGTCTGATGCATCTTTCCTGTGCATATTGAAACCAAAATTCTCCTAAATGAATCCAAGTTCTTCTGCAGTAATATCTTCTCTACGGAAGGTTTATGACTTCTCAAAGTAAAAATCAGTAAATTTTCTCCAAGCACTTGCCTTAGATCTCTTGGTTTTAACAGGTGTTCCCAATTCCTTGCTTGACTCCTTTCATATTTTCTTGACCAAAACGATTCATTTGGTCGTCTCTATATACACTCCAAAAACCAACTAAATATGTTTTATTTGTGTCACTAGAGCTCAAGTCTTCTATACAATAATAACTGACATATTTTTCTCGAAATGTGATATATTTGACATTAAGGAAATTTAAACCTTCTATATTTAACCACGTCTAACTACTACGAAATACAGACACTAAATATTTTAAATAACATTTTCCTACGACCACTTACGAAATTGTCAAAAACACACTGTTAACTGGGCCAGAATAGTTATCGTGTTGAAACTCGAAGGATTTCTCCATTAGAAAACTATCACTTTCCACAATTGTTATGTAATATACTAATTTCTATTATAAACTCGCTTTGTTGTGATTTTTTTTTACCAAATACCACTCGACATCAAATCTTAACTTGAAATTTTTTCTCGTTCGCGAATATTTTAAGAAATTTTCGGAATATTTGTGAGCTCGAAAAAATTTCCGAATATAATTTGACGTCTAGTGTATTACTAGCCAAAATTTCTAATACCGCGCTATTAAAGTAACCCCTTGATGGTGTACAAATAGGTAAACTCTAAAAACTATAATAACTAAAATCTCGAGAAACAAAATAATTAATTTTACAAATTCAAGGAGTAGATATACCATTTTATTGGAAACTGTTTGCCGGACATAAAATCAAAAAATGTAGAGTATGTTATAGTCTACTAGTATGATAATAGCTGTTTTCCATCATCGGAATTGACACCTTCCCGAAAAAGCAATTTTCAGCTACTTTAATCCAGGATGGCCTAAGGAACTGAAACAGCTCAAGGCTGAAGACCTAGGATATTAATTAGTACACCCAAAAGGGATAGTTATGGCAAATAAAAACTTTCCTTGAACTTTTTGCAAGGTAAAATGTATTTATTGCCTGGCCTACATGGCCTTTAGCATTGGGAATGTTAAAAAAAATGGCAATTTCTAAAACGCATACAAGATTAAAGTAATTTGCATATGTACACGTCATGTTAATATATCACCAGTTGAACATAAGTAATTTGAATTAATATTTTAACAAAAATAATTATTATCACTTGGCTTGATTCCTTGCTTCGTAAAATAATTTCCTTTGTGTTTTTTTTTGTTCTATGCCAAATAATATTTCGTGTTATAAATTCCGAGAATCATGATTTATGACTAAAGCAAATTTTCATTTTACATTTGGCAGGCAATTCCTTATTTAACTCCTAACAAATTTACGAGTTAGAAGTATCGTTTATTTTCGGCGAGACGAGAGCCCCTTCTTAAATGTGTAAATTGTTTTAAGAAGAAAAATGGAAAGCAGGAATGGAAAGAGCAGGAGGAGGGTTAAATTTACTTGTTTTTTTTTTCCGAAAGCTACTTTTAAATTTTATTATAAATATTATTTAAATAATAATTTTTTGGCTAATAATTTACGTAGTTTGCTGAAAAATTAGCCAACTAGAAAATTTAGAGTCATCTTTTGAAAACCCTTAAGCACCAGAAAATAATCATTAAAACCTATATTAATATTACGGTTTTACACTCTTACAGCGAGAGTCTTCAACCTTTTTTAGTGTAAGGGCCAAAAATAGATTTCACATCGCCCGAAGGGCCACAATGGTCCACGTCACTTTTCCACCATATCAATAAAATAAAAAACATAATTTAATATAACATTAAAGTGTAATAATCTTTATTGGTTAAAAAGTTCAATTAATCAATGCGATTTTAGCATTGTTTATTTTTGACAAATGTGTCGATATTTGGTTTTATTTTTGTAGTTGCAACCTTTCTTTCAGACGTGCGTCTGTAACTCTCGACTTTGTTTTAGACATCACATTCTTCATATGAGAAAATAGCTGCTCGCACTCATATGTGCTCCCAAACAGAAACATCATTTTCTGGGCATGTTTTCGGATTTCAGGAAACAAGTTTTGATCGATATACTTTGAATAAAAATCAAGAAGACCCATGTCGAATTTGTCTTTCAGTTCCGAATTACACTTTAGATCGATAAGCCCTATCTCACAATTTTCTGGCATATCTTCAACGGATACGCTAAATGGTCGGGCAAAGAGATGTATGTATTTCATTATCTCTGAAGTCAGAAAACCTTGATTGGAACTCTTTTTTGAGTAAATCTAGTACTGCGACATATTTATCCACATCTGTACATCCGCGACTCTTCAATTTAGGAAAATGCATAAACTCTTTTTTCAAGAACTGATTTTTCCATAAATCCAGTTTAAACTCAAATGCCTTCACAGTGTCAAGTAGGTTGTTGATGAGATTTTCTTTTCATTGTAGTTTGGTGTTCAAGTCATTGCGGTACAGCGTGATGTCCGTAGGAAATCCAAAGTCGCCCAACCAGTCGGGGTCACTAAATAGAGGAACTGGTTTACTTTGGTTTCCATAAAGAAGGCGATTTCCTTCTTGAGTTTAAAAACGCGTTTTAGCATTTTTCCTCTGTTCGGCCAACGAAGATCAGAAAAATATCACATCACCATACTCGGCATTAATTTCGTGTAAAAAATTTTCGAATTATCTGTAGTTGAGGCCGCGTGATTTATTGAAGTTCACAGTTTTTACGACCACTTTCATCACCTCATCAATATTTGTAGATTTTGCACAAAGATTTTGTTGATGAACGTTACAATGGTAATGCATCAAAGGAAGATCCTTCTGCTGTTACAACTGCAGAAAGGTTTGTGAATTCTAAATTATATCGTCTCAGTACTGTCATCAAGCACTTATAAATATTACATCCTTTTGTAGTTCCTTTAATCGGAAAATGGGCAGCCATCTCTGCAGTGATTTCAAAGTTATTATCAATGCTCCGAATAAATATAGCTAATTGAGCGGTATCGGTTAAATCTGTGCTTTCGTGGAGTGCAACAGAATATTATACAAACTTCGATGCAGGTTCTTTTAGTGAATTTTCAATATCGACCGGTAACTCTTCGATTCTTCTGGCGACAGTAACATCGGACAAACTAACTTTAGAAAAAAGTTGTTCTTGAGACGGGCACAATACTTCAGCGGCTGCCTCTATACATTCCTTGATAAATTCACAATCAGTAAGAAGTTTTGATTTCAAATCTGTTTTTTCGGATATAATGTAGCTAACCTTCACGCTTGCTTCATTTTCAATGTTCTGCTTTTGAAAACTATCGTGCTGTCGTTGAAGCTGACTTTTTAGAGCTCTCACTTTATCTTGCCATAATTGTCTTTTGAATGTCTCAACCTTTGTGGCACGCTTTGTATCGTAATGTCTTTTTAAGTTGTATTATTTCAAGGCTGAAAGGTATTCTTGACACACCAAGCAGACGTGTTTGTGATTAACATGAACGAATAAGTACAACTTAGTCCACTTTTCTTCACTAATTTTTCGTTTTTTACCCTAAATAGAAGCCATTTTTAATGTCAAGGTAGGAGAAACGAGTTTAATTCTCCGATTAACATGTCCAAGATAAAACTAAACTTGCGCGACTGCCCGCCATAATACAGGATCCTCCTTACTCGCGTCAAAATACACTATACTCAACTCACTATAATCACTTATCGCACAGGTAGCAACTTCACTGTTAGTTGGCACTCTTTCGCTTGTATCGCTTCGTTCGCTCTCGGAATTAGAACTGGCCGCTGTCGTGTAATGCCGGCTTACAGCAACTACTAGACTAGACTAGTAGGTTAATTTCTAGAATCATTAGAAAGATTCAATAGACATGCGACGCCATCTAGTGGCCTTTTGGGTAGTGGTTATCGCAATTTCATAGAGTGGATCTTTTCTAACTAGGTGCGCTAGCGTCATTCGCGATACAATATTTTCTTTAGCCTCTGTGAGCCGCAAGAAATTAGGAAACCGCGGGTTGGAAACCCCGAGAAACTAATTCTTTTTTTGTATAAATGCAATTTTCTCTGCTATACAGAGTTTCTTTAATAAAGGTCTACAAAAGAATCATCACGTAAAATTTTCTGTATCTCTCTAAATAAAACATTTTCTCACTATACAGAGTAGCTCCAGGAAATAGAGACTTTAAAAAATACAAATATTTTTCTCTAACGCTTAGCTTTTATAAAAAAAAGGGTAAAACAGGACAGGTTTATTATCTTTTTTACCTACAATTATTATATTGCATATTTCCTTTTCAGAGTTACCTATTAGGGGGTGAAAGAGCTCCCTAAAAACAAAATTTAAAATTCACGTTGACTTTGGGTACAAAGACCGTATCAGAAAAAAAAATGATTGGAATAACCTACTCCTAATTTTCTCTATTCCAAATATACATGGTTTGTATGTTTGTGTGACATACTGCTAATTTTATATACATTTAGGTCACAAAAAGCCGGAAAATATCATGACAGAATATTAATCAAGTTATCACCAGTTTTTTAGAATGTCATTAAATTACATCGTTTTCATTTTTATTAAAAAATATACCTAATCAAATAAACATTAAATTTTAAAACTGTTCCGTGCATTTTATATATGAAACTGTCTTTAGAAGAACTTTTAGTTATCACTTTGTTTTATGAGCGCTCTAAAAATTCACTAAATACTATCCTAAAATCAACTTATTGGAAACCTTGTATCTTTGTAACATGCAGACTTTAGTAGTTTAGTAACACATATAAATATACTGTCTTTTCAAAATTTTTATTGGGCGCCATTTTATTCTACCATATTCGATTCGTACCAATATTTTACCAGTTTCTTCCTATGCCATACTTGATTTTTGGGCACAGTTTGAAATAAATTCAAAAAGAAGATTTTTTTACGTTGATTTTATTTAACCACCAGTTTGTTCCGCCATCTTGAATTCATACCACAATTTTACTAGTTTATCCCTCTATTACACTTAATTCTTGCATACAAGTTTAAACTAATCTAATGAAGTACTTGTACAAATTCCAAATTTAGACTCCATTACTACAGCTATAACAACAAAATATATTTTGAAGCAAATATGTTTTAGTACGAAATCCTTTTTTATACCTATTTGTTTTTCTTTGGATTGATTTATTTTTTAAACTAAAAGAGCATTAAAAGTTTTCATTTGATATTTTGATTAAAACTTTCATATAGACTATGTTAACGTGTTGAAATAAAACGCAAAAACTATCAGCTACAAATCCAAAGCATACTTTTTAATAGCGGTAAACCGTAAAATAATGACTCGAAAATGAACTAAGTAGTATTTTAATTCATTGTGATCCGTTTACTATATTTTATTTAATTATTTTAGTTTTCTCACACTTTTTATGAAAGGTATTTTATGCATGAAAGTGAATAAAATCTGGTAGAGTATAGAAATAAATTATAGTATAGAAATAAATTATATTTTTGCTTTATTTTTCAAACTACCTGCGCCAGGGAACAATTATAGTTAATTTAATCAAAAAACCTTTGAAAACAAAAATCTATATTCAACTGACTATGTATTCTTTTCACAACTTTTTAGTATATACAAAAACCTAATAAAATATAAGAAAAATCAACTAATGATTTTTTATGGTCTTAGGAAAAAGGACCATTTATTGTTTTATTGTATTTGTAACGCAATTGAAGGTATCGGCACAAAAATAGATTAATTATTTTTGTCGTATCACTCATACCCTTTTCTTTTGTATCAGCCCATTTTGCTCAAGATTACCTATACCCCGGGAGAAAAATTGGAATTTTTTTTGATATTGAAATATTTATTATTTTGCATAAGAATGCAGTTCTTAATCTAACACGACACTGTTAGAACCTTGGAATATTCAAAGGTTAGAACAGGTAGTCCCGAAATATTTTGAACTTGTAGCAAAAACAAATATTAAAAATTATTTTATCAAATCTAATTTTCGTAAATCACCATTTTTTTTAATAGCACAAATATAAAGTCAACAGTCAGTACTATTAAAGTGTTAAAAAAAAAATTAAGATTATTTTATAAATTACGTATTGTGACCAATTAAATGTATCAAACAAAAAGTTAGAAGACATTTTCAAGGTATTAACATCTATGCATGTGCGTTTGAGTATCAATTTGTAAACGGGCGCGGTTCACTTACACTGTGAGTGTTTATAGCTAAAACTTCATCTTCATTGAACATATTTATTTAAATTTTAACCGCATAGATTAATATACTTAAAGCCGAAACAAGATGAGACAAGGCCTTGATCTCATCTCGCCTCGACCAAAATTTCGAGATGAGACAAGACGAAGTTAGCAGAACTCGAGGCGAGATTAGATGAACCTTTAGACTCGTCTCGTCTCGTTTCGCGACATCACTAACTCCAATTTACCTAAACCATGCTCGGTGCTTGAAATCACATGTCCTTATAAGATAGTAACTTTTTGTCGCTTGATATGGCCGATACGTTACAACCGATATTCTTCAACTATTGCAAACGCATGTTAATTTGACAGGTAGGTTAGGTTAAATTAGGATGCTTTTTTGCAGCCAAAAAGAATATATATAAATATAGAAAAGACAAAAAAAAATTAAAGAAATTGTGTTCTTCAACATATGGATTATTTTAGACACGACATCCAACATACAAACATTTTTTTAGCAATAAAACTTTATTAATTAAAGTAAATTTTGATTTATTTTAACTTTTTTGTCATTCAAGAATTTACACCACTATATATTGGGAAGAAAATATTGTTATCATAATAAGTTTTACAAATACCACAAAACCACAAACCAATACTATGGGATTAAATTCGCAGTGATAGGGAGGTAATTGCTCCTAATACCTACTCGTAAATTATATTACCGACATTGAATTCCTTAGGCTTGGCATACCATTTAGAAATAAGCAATTAAAGTGCGACTTTTGGAAAATAAATATTCTACTTTCTAAGCGAATTATTTGTCATTTTTATTCAAACTGGCGTTCTGATAAAAACTTCCGAATCATATTGAGCATTGTCAAGTGCTAATACCAATGGTCAATGAAAAACTTTTTCATACAAAGTTTTCTGTTATTCACTTTCCTATATTTGAATCCAATTTGCTTGATGGTTTTTTAAAGACTTGTCGTTTTTATCTGTTACCTTTTTATTTTACTTTTAATTTGAGAGAATACTTTCCAACGGTATATGCTAGCATTTCCTATGTTCTATAGATTTATGGTGTAATTTTGTGTATATATTTCACCTCATCTTTAAACACTGGCTGATTTCTACATACTTTCAGGACACTTGATTTGGTTTCTGTTATTCCAGTGTCTTTAGTTACAGGCTAATTTGTAGCACTGATCTTAAAATTTCACCGTTGTTCTTTTGTCTGGTTATTCGAATTCGAACTATAAATTTTTGGTCTATCTAAATTTTCTATTAGAGCGTTACAAATTTTTCTATGAACATATTACAAGCTGTTCCGAATAAATTTAGAGCAATTAATTGTCAATCACTTGTTTGTTGTATATATACTCTGACGTGCTAGGGAGTAACTGCCTGGAGGCTTAGCCTAAACGAGCCTAAAATGGCTTTGAGATGTAAACCTGGTAAATATCCTATAAACCTACAATTTCCTTTGCAATACGAGGTTCGCCTGTGTTACAGTGGCCTCTTCGTCACGAATTCCGTATTTATTAAATAAATACTCTTGCACCAAAAGGTAATTCAAATTCAAAATTTTTTATTTGGCTTATAAGACATACAACAATTGAAATACAAAATATTAGAACATAAACTTTTAAATGTCATGTTTACAGGCAAACAGAATCTGCATGGCGATTTTAATAACCGTTGTACAAACTCAGGCGCTTTCCGAGTCAATGTAATGCAGCCCTTAAAAAATTGAAAAATACCAACGACATTAATAATTTATAAATAATAATGACCATTAAAACTAAGCTTATTATAAAAAAGTGAATATTAAGAATGAAGTGTGAAAACAAAAACAATATCAATATGTTATAGTTATATAGCGGACATCAGGAGGCTCAGAATGCAGGAAGCAAGCTCGGGCGGACACTTGAGAGTATGTGACTAGTATTATAGTTATTATTAGTTAAATTCAATTATTTGTTAAAAAATGGACGAGTACAGCAAACAAAAGTATAATTAAAAAATATGCAATATCCATAGATAATGCAAATTCATCGGTTCAAATTAAAGTTAGAATTCCAGTTGTTTAATATTATTTGAAAAATTATTTCACATCTGAACTGAATATGGAGGTTGATTAGTGGTTAATATGCGAAAAATAAATAAGAAAATATGATAGTCGCGCTTTCTCGCCATTGACAGGATAGAATATCTATTGAGATACGGTGTAATAGTGTTCCTAAATGGTATATTATGTGCGAACCATAGACATGCATTTTGAAGTTCTTGCATGGAATGTTTAGTATGCGCCCTTACTGAGTTATGATAGACGACATACTAAGTTTCTCCTTAATATGAGCCTCAAAATTTAGTTTGTAATCGATAAAAATATCCAAGTTCTAAGATACAGTTGCAGTTAGTACGGATACATCATCTATTTTAACTTGGCAATTAGTTGACACATTTTCCAAAATATTTTTATTAGATCCAAAAAATATGACGCAAGATTTACAGGTATTTAACTTTTAGCTATGATTTTTAGTAAATTTATTTAATTCGCTAAGATCTTCATTGAAGTGTGTTTGTGAAGTAAGTAAAGCATCTATAGTAAAAGACTTGTAGGGACTTGAGAATCGGCTGCGAAGTGTTGAAGTTCGGAGTGTGTAATTATTCTTTCTATGTCTGCAACATGCAAAGAGAACAGCAAAGGCCCTAAGATGGATCCTTGTGGTACGCCTCTTTCAAGAGGAATATAACTGGACTGTCTCTGGACCTGTCCACTTTTTATGACCACACAGTAAAATCAATTAGTTAGATAAGACTTTAAAAACCCCATTGAATTTTCAGAAAAACCAGTAGTGAAGCTTAGCTAGTGGCATTCTATAGTCCGGAGTATCAAATGCTTTACTGAAATCAAGCAAGCAAAGGCAAGTAAACTCTTTTATCTTCCTTATGTCTGATTTTATTCACAATATTACAAAGCCAAGCGGTAGTGCTAAATGCCTTTTTAAAACCCGATTCACATTCCCGAATTATATCATATAAATTACTAAATGAAGTTATTTGATTATAAATATGTTTTTCCAGCACTTTAGAAATTACGGACAAGATGCTGACAGACCTTAAGTTTTTAGTTCTTTAGGGTTAGGTTTCTTAGGCAGAGGTTTTATAATGGCTACAAAGTTTTGGAAAGACGCCATTTAATATGCAAATATTAACAATATTCATTAATGGATTTTCAGAAAAAAGCAGACATAATTTCAAATCTTTGACTGAGAGACCATGTTCACCAATAGAATTAGTTTTTATGGAAATTATATATTTACGTAAATTCGAATTATCTAACAGGGTAAAATTAAGTTTAGAAGTCACATTTTGATGAGTGTTTTTACTGATAAAAGGAAACCGGTTCATCGCACGTACATTCGATATATTGTTACACTCGGAGAAGTATAAATTAAGTCTACCTACATCAGATAGGCTGAGAGGTATTTCGGAATCATTTTTATGGCTTAGATTTAACTTTTTGGCCGTAGACCAAAAGAATTTTCCTGATTTGCATGACAGACTTTTAAAAAATGCATTCTTTTCCCGAATTATGGCGTGTTTAGTATAATTTACGTTCTATTTTTTAGATATTTTTTATGTGCTAAGTCTCTTAGTTTATACTATGCGACATATTATTCAAAATTGCCCATATTTATGTTTATACTAAAGATTGTATATACTAAACAGTGATTAGAAACGGCTTGCGACATTGGTACAGAATCTTTTTACAAAACAGGGATATTTTTATTAGAAAAAAATTAAATCAGGGATGCTATGGTTATTATTGAAATTATTAAAATAACTGTTGTATAACATGCTGTTCTAAATTAAATGTGTCAAGAACAAGTTTTTTCAATATAGGAGTGTCTCTTGAAAAATCTATATTATAGTCACCTGTAAATATAACATTGTCATATAACGGAACCGTTATACATAGGATCTTCTCTAAAAAATCCAGAAATGTATCTTTATTAGGCGATTGCATGTGACCGATATTTAATCTTATGTATACTCCTACTCCTACTCCTACTCCTCACCACGTACATTAACTCTATCTTTACGAAGAAAATTATAACCTTTAATTTTATATGCTGATAAATCATGAGTGGGAGTTAGCCACCAGTTAGTTTCCGACAGCCCAACAACATCGAACTTATAGTCGCAAACATAATTTTGAAACTCCTCAAATCCGGTATTCAGGGACCTTACATTTAAATGTGCTACTGAATAAAAATTCGTATCAGTTTGCCGCAAGCCCAAACCATTATTAGTGTCAGCCATAGCCTCCATATCCACCATACGCATGCTAAAACATCCCAGCCCTCACATGCTGTCCGCTCAATCTTTCATGTGATTTGTCCTTACACAAATACCTAATTAAAAAACGTACACATGTCTAATATGGCAATAACAATCGGAGACCTCTGTTATTTTTCTTTCGCATTTTTTTTTTATAAAAATCTGCACTAAGCGCTTTATAGAACCCGTTGCAGGCAGCCAATTTTAGTACTTTTGAAGTTTCTGATCAGGCAGCTATTTGCCCAAGGCATATGTTAAAACACATTTTGAGTGCATGTAAGTGTTTTAGTGTAGTTTCGGTCATAGGCACTCATATAATTACTATTTCTTGGCTTATATTTTAAAAGACACGCATTTAGATTATCACTGTTGACATTAATTTGTGTTTATTGACTTTTTAAGGTCAATATAAATTACGCATTTAAAAATACACTCCATTTTTCCTGCAAATCCAAAGGGTGATCACTTTAAATACCTTAGTGCAAGTATCAGGAACTCAAACTGTCTCTATATGGTTCCTTTGTCATTTTCTTTCAAGTCTGTATGACTTCCAATATTACTTTCTTTCCCTGTACTCATCATTTCTTTGGTTTCTTTATGCATATTAGCACAGTCATGTCCAATTGTTTTGTTCCACTGCATTTCTCATTGGTCCATTTTTTCTTAGCCTACCTTATTTTCTCCAGCTTGCTTTACGGGTCTAAAAAGATTTCTTTATGAAAAATATAAAAGACTGTCACGAAACTTCATTATCTCAACTCGACAGTGCTGCGGTGCAATATCACTGAACTTTATTATCTAATTTTACTAAAACTTTGTAATAACTTTTTTAACTAACGGAGCGCAAAGTTTTCAGAGTAATTAGTGTAAAAATTAATTTGTAAATAAAATTTTGCAATTTTTAATGCACAACGCTTGGAAACATTTGCCTTTAATCTCGAAAAAGCAAGCAACTCCAAAACTTAATTAAAGTTTTGTCTGTGTGTTTCTGTTTATGCTACAATATTATTAAATTAAAAGTAAAAACTCTTCTTAGTATTATCACGCTCTGAAAACTTGGTTTTAAGTAGGATATTGAACCTAATTGTACTGAGATATCTTAGAAGCAATACACCATATTTTTTATAAGATAGCCGTTTCCTCTTGTAATGCTTTACTAAGAAATGTGACTTGCAAACATGGATCATGTCGGGTTTTTCCGTTTTTTTAAAGACTGCTGTACTGCTCTAAAAATCACCCTGTGAAATCAAAAATGGTCAAAAATAAAACAAATGTGGCATCACTTTTCACCCTTTATATTAAAAAAATAATCCTAGTTTTGTTTTGTTTGAAAGTTTTCGCCCCAATAGATTTACCCTATATAAAAGAAAAAGCTTTTGCGAGCAATAAGAGAAAAAACATTTCCATAAAAAATCTAAGTGTTAGGGCTGTATAATTACTTGTATTTTTAATCTCTAGAGCTATCTTGTACAGTGGAAAAACTGTTTTTTCAATTCCTAAGTAAAGGAGAAGTAGGTATTATAATCAGGAAAAGTCACCTTCCGAGATTTTTTTCAGGGACCCTAGATGCCAAAAACGTTTTCTCTTAATTCCGTTTTAAAAAAATATGAGCTATATAGATGATCTGGTTATATTTTGGCTAAAAATCCACTATGACTAAACAGAATCGCGGTCTAGTAAAAGGTTAAAATATTATTACTAAAATTACTTCAAAATTTCCACAAAAATTAAGCAATGTGTGAAAATCAACTACTAATATTTTGGTATGAATCCAAGCTGGCGAAACAACATGGCGGCTTAGTAAAATATTTAAAAAGTCAGCCCGACAAAACTACTTAATAGATTGATTTAAAATCTTTTGAATCAGTTGTGGTTAGAAGTGGCAAATGTGGTAAATTCAAGATGGCGGAACATAATGGCGACCATATAGAATATTTGTAATCGAGAAAAAAATTTCACTCTCCCAGGTTTTATATATTTTCACGTTTTAGTACCCCTAAATGCCAAAAAATACGTTTTCTCAATTCCGTCGGTCCGTTGTTAGGTCTGCCTGGCTGTCACTTTGCATATAGTTAACAAAAGACAGGATTGACTTCAAATTTTCGTCAAAATTTAAGGGTCATATAAGGATGGCCGGGTAATATTTTGGCAAAAATCCAATATAGCCGAACAAAACAGCAGACTAATGAAATATTTAAAAACTAATTATCCAGTTTGTTTTGCATAAAAATCAAATGTTCTATAGGTGTGAACTGATAATATTTTGGTATGAGTGTATCAACTACAACTTCAATTTATT
Organism: Kuschelorhynchus macadamiae; assembly: GCA_030620095.1. Taxonomy (NCBI): domain Eukaryota; kingdom Metazoa; phylum Arthropoda; class Insecta; order Coleoptera; family Curculionidae; genus Kuschelorhynchus; species Kuschelorhynchus macadamiae. The sequence goes on from JAUTXW010005435.1 coordinate 379,726, forward strand.
TTAAATTATGTCCAAAAAATAAGTATGGCATAGGTAGAAACTGGTAAAATATTAGTTCGACGCCAATATGGTGGAGCAAAATAGCGTCCCATAGAAAAGACAATATATATTATGTGCTAAGAAATAACTGTGCTCTGAACTAAATTGGATCACACTTCACCATTCTCAATACAAATTTTTATAAAAAAAATAAAACCGACTTTAAAAAGCTGCATTAAAAAGTAGAAAATAATATCTTATTCCATCTCGAAAAGTTTACTCTGTAAAGTCAGCCGTAAAATCTTTTATTTTACCCGGAACTTGCCTGGCTATGAATCTTTCCTTTCATTTAGGAACAGTGATGTGTGACCCAGTTTAGTTCCACATATAGTCATTTAGTAACACAAATATTCTCTTTTCAAATATTTTTATTGGGCGCCATTTTGTTGCACTGCCTTTGATTTTTAGGCATAATTTAAAATAAATTGAAAAATTAGTTTCACATTGATTTTTTTAAGACCGCGATTTTGTTCCGTCATGTTGATTTCTTAGCAGTTTTTATCTAAAACACATTTAATTTTTGTGCAAAAACTCAAATCATTTGAATAAGAAGATTTTTTTGCGTTGATTTTTTAAAAATTTTATTTTGTTCTGCTATATTAAATTCTTACCAAAATTTTACTAGTTTATCTCTCAGTCACACCTAATTCTTGCACGAAATTTGAAATCAGTGTAATAAATGGCTTTTCAAGGTGTTTTTTAAATATTTTGGAAGGTCAACATTTAGTTTCGCCATCTTGAATTCGTACCAATATTTAACCAGTTTATTCATATGTAATACATGATTTTTATGCAAAATTTGAAGTAAATTGGTAACTGGTTTTTTTAGTAATAATTTTTTTAATACTAGGCCGTCAATTCGTTCCCTCATATTGGATTTTTACCAAATTGTTACAGGTTATGCCCATATGACCCTTAATTTTTGACCAAAATTCGTCAATAGGATACTTTTTTAAATATGCCGCGAACAGACCGACGGAATTGAGAAAACATGTTTTTCGGCATCTAGGGACCCTGAAAAGATCTGCAAAAATTTTGGAGGGTGATTTAAAAATACAGTTACGTATTTTATATATCTAATACCACGATTATAATGTCCTACTGCCTTTATAATTTTGGCACCGACTTCACCGGATAAAGATTTCGAGATTGAATAAAGTATTAATTTTTACTTTTTAGTGCACTCTTCGAAGTCCGTTTTATTTTTTTTTTATTAAAATTCTTATTTCGTCTTTTTAAGTTCTATTATTATGAGTTTTATTGTAATCCCAATATTTCTAGCTTAGATGAAGCAAATCGAATGCGGTTTTATATTGAATAGGTAAATTGTATTGCATCACTGTAGGAAAGCGGAATGCTATTAAAACCACCACGTATATATTGTGGTGCAAAATTGCAAACATTTATTTTAACTCGCCCTCAATTTTAATACAGTTAAGTTTTCAAACTGTTAAACCTCAAAAAAACATAAGAAGAAGCATGCTTATACCAAAATGTTTTAAGAGTTTCGGGGGTGGAGGGGTCCATACCTCTTAGACCCCCCTGACTACGTGCCTGTGACCCATGTAATGTCTAATTTATTTTCATAGTAAATAATTTATCTTTTTAAACTGCAGAAAACAGATCCAAAAATGTTTAAATTCCACCGATAATGATCAGAATTCCATGTATTTTAGTCAATGGTGACTTAACCGTAACATCAATTTGTTACTATTGAGTAATAAATTAAAAAAGATTTTTGTGCTTTCCAATAAAAATGCCCACCGATTTCCCTGTATTCTTTTATAAAATGTATAATTTGACGGGTTCACCTTTATTACCTCTTGTTATCGAATAAAAATAAGTAAATAAAAAATACCGATAGATAACCTTCTATATGTAGATAGTTATCGGTACTCGATACCTATCGTCCCTTAAGCATGTGTAGACCTCTAGCTTCTATAAAGTCTAGTCATACTCTACCATTCAATATATAGTCCACCAGTCAACTGGTCAACATTGCCAATAGCATCGTCGCATCCAATATTATGAGTTAAACTCGTGCACTAGATGTGGGTATAGTATTTTTTAAGATATAAGAAAGTGACTTGCCTCTGTTGATATAATGAGATGCTATAAAAGCCTTCAATGACCATTCTGTCTTCCCTACGTACCTGCCCGTGATAGGGTCGTATTCTCGGAAACAGACAGGTAAAAAGATTTTATCTACCTCTCTTTTATTGTAACATGTAATTGCACTGGTTTCAATACATTACTCTAAGAAGTATAATTTTCATTTTGACTCTAGCATTAAAGTAAAATAGTGTGTTGCGTGTTTTCCAAAATTTGGTCTGTGATTTGGTATAGTAATATATACTAGTTACTTAAAATGACGGAAGTCCTTTACCAAAGAAGCCGCAAATGCTTGCCCGTTGAGGCAAAAATGATAGTTAGGAGTGTTTATTCAAAATTAGTGGAGCGAGGCCGAGGCCACGAAAACCACTTTTCATTGAAGGAGACCTCAGTTTTAACAAGCATTCCTGAAAGTACAGTTTGGAAAATTGTTAAGAAATCCATAGAGCCTAGAAAAAAACGAAGTGACAATGGTGTTCAGAAAAGTATTGATTTCTGCCAAAAAGACTTAACGCCGCAAAATGTATGAAATGTATGCAGACCAAAATATCCCTAAGTTATTGTTGCTTTCACGCAAGCTATCTAAAGATGGTTGTGATATTAACTGTTCTACTACAATTTTGTGGTGTTCTCTACGTGGTTTAGGGTTTCTATTTAAAAAAATTAACAAATGGCAAGTTACTATGGAATCAAGCCGCCTACAACGACTTAAAATCGAATATCTGGAAAAAAATAGAAGCACCTAGATCGGAAAATCGGACAATAATCTACTTAGATGAGACTTGGTATGACACACCGTGCAAAGGATGGATTGATGCATCGAAAAAGTGCTACACGAAGGCTCTGCCACACTCTTTCTCTGTTTGACAGCAGAGAGTATGTATTTGTTTTAAGATAATATAAATCTGCACTAAGTGGTTGATTGAAAGTGGGGCAGTAAAGTTAGTGTGCAAATCACCGACTGCTCAGGGAGATTCGTTCGTTTTCTATTTATAAGGGCGCCAACAGTTCCAACCAGTTCACTGTTAACCGCTCTAGATTTATGAGTACCACTAAGATAAAATTAAATAAAGTTAATAGTAAAAAAAAAGCATATTCAACAAATAACATTTATTAACAAGTTCAGTGCTCCCCAAAATATTTCCAGAAATATGTATCTCCTGTAGGTTATTTTATATAACATATGAAAGAAATTGGCCTTAATTGAAGGTTTTTTTTTTTAAATGACAATTGACTGTGTAATGATCCTATGTTAATCAGTTTTCATACCTCATATGCTGAGAGAAAAATCTAAAGTATATTCAAATAAAGATCACTATCCAAATATTAGATCAACTGTGTAAAATGTTTTATGAAAATAGCTAAAGATTCACAAAACAACAAACCAAATGTTCAATAAAACCTGAAAATTTAGTAATACGGATAAGTGAGTGAGTTGTATGGATTAGGGACGCATCGACTGCTGGGTCTTTTAGCGTCCTTTAGTGTTAGGTTTTCTTCAATTTTGTAATTTTATTTTATTTTGGTTAAGTGGTTTAAATATATCTGTACAAGTTTGTGTCTTTTAAGAATGTTATTAATTCAGTAATGTGAGAATAGCTAAGAATAGTTTTGATATCTCTTGTATATTTTATGATGAATGGGTGATTATCATATTTTTTACATCTTTCAAATATGTGGGATATTGTAAGCGCTTCTTTGCAGGGTTCGCATAGTGGTGCTTGTTGACCATTAAGAATATATTCGTGTGTCATTTTGGAGTGACCTATCCGCAATCTTGTGATTATAATTGATTCACGTCTATTGATGTTTGGTGGGTATTGATTAGTAAAGAATATGTCTTTGACCGTTTGTAATTTGTTTGGGTTATCTAAGGTCCCATTCTAGTTGTATCATTTTTCTAATTAATGATATGTTGTAAGTTTTAAGATCTTTTATGTAGTATATGGTGTTCAAAATGGTACTGGATGGAGTTTGGTTGGATGCTAAGTGATCTGCTCTTGTATTCCCTGGGATTCCTACATGGCTAGGAATCCACAGAAAGGTAATTGTTAGTTTTTTAATGTGCGCTCTTTCTATAAGTATTTTTATTTCTTAGGCTATGGGATGTTGAGGTGAGTACTGATTTAGGCAGTGTATGGCATTGAGTGAATCAGTAATTATGATCCATTTGAGGTAGGATGTGGTCAAAGCATATTTGAGTGCGTATAGTATAGCTAGTAATTCTGCTGTTAGTATTGTTGTGGTTTTATGTAGGGAGTAGGATTTTTCATTATATTTGCAGTAGTATGCGGCGCCTACTGTGTTATCTTTCTTTGATCCATCTGTGTATATTTGTTTGAATTCTTTGTCGTTTTTTTGTATTATTTGATAAAAGCGGGATGTAATTATAGTATGATTAATCTCATTTTTGTTTAGTGAGGTGAGTTCTGTATTGTAATTGATGGGGGTTGAGTTCCATGGGGGAAATAGGAAGTGGCTTGTAGTAAAAATGGGTGGAAGGCTAAGGTCTAGTTGATTTTTAAGGTTTTTGAATTGATAATGAGCGAATGGAGGATATCTGGTATGATTTGGAGATCTTATTGGTGTAGGATTGAAAAATTCATGATTGTGAGGTAAATAAGGTTTAAAGTAGAGAGAGTGTGCGTAATTTAGTAAAAGTTCTGTTCTCCGGAAATGTAGTGATGCGGTTTCGGTTTCACAATAAAGGCTATTGCATGGGCTAGTGTGAAATGCTCCCGTGGAGAGTTTAAGGCCTTTGTTTAATATTGGGTCTAGTTTTCTTAGGTATGATTTGGGTGCAGATGAGTAGATAATAGAGCCATAGTCAAGTTTCGATTGTATTAATGATTTATATATTCTTAGGAGAGAAGGTCTGTCTGAGCCCCAATCACTGTTTGACAGCATACTCATGATTGATAAATCCTTACTGCATTTTATTTTTAAGAGATCTATGTGTTGTTTCCAGTTTAGTAATTGATCAAAAATTAGTCCAAGGAAGCAATGATTTGATTTGTTTGGTATTGGTTGGGAGTCAATGTGTAGGTTAGTAATTGTGTTGCAATTCCTTTTCCTGCAGAAGTGAATGGTGCATGATTTTCCTGGAGAGAAATTTAGGCCGTTATTTTGTGCCCAATTATTAAGTTTATTTAAAGACGTTTGAATATTGATGTTACTGTTGTTAGAGTGGTATAGCAATATGTCGTCTGCAAAGAGTCTAAGTTTTATATTAGGATGTATATTTGATTTAATATTATTGATTGCTATAAGGAATAATGTGGGGCTTATTGAGGACTCTTGGGGTATACCTGTTGTTTGAGGAAGTGTTTTTGAATAGGAGTGATGTACTTTGACCCTGTATTGACGTTGGCATAGAAATTCTGTTATGAAATTTCGGAGTTCTCCTTTAATGTTCCATGCGCTAATACGGATGAGAAAAGAAATTTTCAATCAGCTAATGACAGGTAAAAGTAATAGACTTCAAAATCTATAAATGTTTGTAAAGAAAATCTTTAAGTTGTTTTAATTTACCGAACAATTTGATCTAACAGTAAAAATGTATCAAAAGATGCAAAATAATCAAGCAATTAATTAACTTCATTAATTCAAATACAATTAACAATAATAGAAAAAAAGAAAAGAGTATTATGTGAATCTAAGAGCAAGCAAATAACAAGAAAAATTTATATAACTAAGTTTCAAATCCAATCACTAATATTACCTAACAAATTGACACCATTGTTTTATACCAAAATACCTTTCTAAAGCAAGTAAATACAATAAATCATAAATATCATCACATATTCCAGTAGTGTTACCGGTCTATAAGACTTCTTATATACCTTGTATAAACTAACTATATCTTATAAGTTAAAATTTCAAGATGTGATCACACTTTACAACAACACTGTATCTTAAAGTATATTATACTATCAAATGTTGGCAGAAACCTATAGACTATTGTGTCATAAATTTATACTGTGATGTTCTGTATCTTAAAGCCTACTAAACGGTCAAATGTTGACAACAACCTATAGATTATTGTGTCCTAAACTTATAATGTGATATTTGAGTATCAGCATGAGTTATAAAGTAAAAATAATCTTATTGACAACACCAATAATCATGGTTTATGCACACCAGCAGTAGTTAGAACTTTATATCAAGAAGTATACTCTACACTCAAAAGAAATAGAAAAAGTCATAAAGTTGATCAGCAATAAACAATAAAGTCAATTCAGCACAAGGGATGTTAAAATTACGATACTTATCTAAGTGTCTATCAGCATCGGTGACTTAGATCAGCAGTCTATGATGTAAGTGTCATCGAAGACATTTCCAGCAGGAAAACTGGGTACGTACACACTTAAGTACTAGGTAACAGACTTCTGCTTCACTTACAATGACACATCCAGGTTCAAACCCTGGTTAGGAGAACAGGAACAAGAAGTAGAAGAGGAGGGAGAAGAAAAAAAAACCATAGAATAGTACAAACGTCTAAGATTTACACCCCAAATAAAAGTATATAGGTCTGTTTAACAACTCAACACCCAGTATATCAAATAAAGAAAATAATTCCAAACAAAAATGTATCAATATTTCCCAGCTTGACTTCATTTAAATCAATTTACCCAAATTACAAAAAATTTTATGTCATTCTATTCTAGAAATTCAAAATATTAGGCTCGTACATACGATACATAATATTATCAACTACAACATAGTAACAAGAATCTACCCTTAAAATCTTGTAAATATCAATACAAAATGTCATTACTCCAGTATAAGTAAGCTAATATAAGATGTTACAGACAGAAAATGTAAATCACTGATAACAATATTGTTCAATTTTGCCAAATTGGTTAAAGCAGATAGCATGTATTTATATCTTATAAGGTTGTTTCGGTCTTCAAAGAAATATGAAAATTAAAGTGATTTTTATAGATATATGTGCCTCTTTCCTAATTATAACATACACCTGTAATAGTTGTATTGAAAAACACTTATTAAAGAAAACAAATTCTCCCCAATGTATTTACTATTCTTTACTTTATTTAAACTTAAATAACAATTGGCTTATGGAGGTTACAAATAGACCTTTTTGTATGGCAGAAATAAACTTAATAATCATAACAAACATAAGGTATATATACACTCAGCACATATCTTAAGAAAATGAAAAGTACTATTGAATACATTGTTTGCTACACAAATCAAAGAGCAAACAAGAGTGTCCCCATAGCTCTTAATTTCAATACGTAAAATAACTCTGTGGCCTTGTATTTACTTTTTGATAAGAGAACTAAGTAACAAAAAAAAATAACCCCTTTTTTATATATAAACAAAAAGACCTTAGTGATAGCCGAGAAACTATATCTAAGCTAGAGGTTAGAACATAACCTATAAAAAATAATATGGCAAAATACAAGAAAATATGTACAGGGAAAATATATCACATTTTAGTGAATATAAAATTGGGTTATCTTACCTTATTTGATGGTAAAGGGTTTCTTATTAGTCATTTCGTAAAGTTTGTCCCATCAAAAAGATATGGTAGGTGGTCAAGTGCAGTTAAATCCTCACAAGAGAGTAATAAAAGGTTCCTCAACCAAAAATATTAAGGTACAACGTAATTAAATACACATAGGAGCCTTTTTAACTAAGTTGCCGACGTAAATCCCAAAAGATGGCCTGGATTAAAACAGGATCAATTCGCCGACAAACTTTCACACTTAACTTTCACCTTCCAGAGAGACAAGCAGCTTAACCTACCTCACTACCAGGCAAGGCAGCAGTAGGGGGATGACAATCCGTCAGTGGTGCCACTTTACTAAAATCAAACTGACCAAATCTGGACAATAGATCAGCCAATCCCTGAGCTGGATCACAGGAAAGAAAATATATTTAAAGGAGAAGAAAGTAAAATTACTAATTGAACAAAACTAAGGCGAAGACTAGTGAATTGCCTCAATATAAAGCGGAAGATTTCGCTAAGCAGAGACCGCGAGCACCTTACTACATCGATAGGAGACTTACAGTACCGGATTTACGGATTTTTATGCATTAAAATTTAGTGACGAAATTAAAATGTTACAGCTCCCTCAAATAAGGGTAAACGTATAACTATTCTACATTCAGGATCAGAAGAAGGCAGGATTCCAGAATGTTTATTTTTAGCAGCCAAGAATATTTCATATTCTAGTTTGGACTACCACTGTGATACCACTGCTGAAGTTTTTAAGACTGGTTCAAAAATAAATTAATTCCAAATATACCACCTAACAGCAGTATTGTCATGGATAATGCATCTTATCATAGCCGCCAACTGAACAGGATACCAAATTCGACCAGTAAAAAAAGTGACAAACAAGAATTTTTGTGTGAACGTGACATAGATTTTCATGAAAGTTATAATGTTAAACAATAGTTAGAAGTTGTAAAATGTTACAATTTTTCAGAGCAATATGTTTGTGATAACATAGCAAAGGACGCAGGTCACGAAATAATTCGGCTTCCACCATACTATTGTATCTTTAACGCGATCGAGTTGATTTGGCATAAAATAAAATCTAATATAGGAGCTCACAATAATTCCCCCACATTAAACAGTAGTGTAATTAAGTTAATAAAGACCGAAGTTAATAATGTAAGTTCACAATATTGCCATATAATTATCATATGATCGGTTATGACCGTAGCCCTGCACCAAATTTGGGGCGTGTCAATGTAGAAGGTTCTGAAATATTTGACCATTCAGATTGTTTTGAAATATTCTCTATAAGGTAAGAAACTTTTACAGATGCTTGGAATATGCACCGGTTAAATGAAAAATGGTATTATGGTTTTTAGCACAGAATTTACTCGATTATTTTATTTCAGAGCCACCATAAATTCTGTTTTAAAATTTAAAAAATGTTGCAGATTTCCGCCGAGGCCGCAATTATTTACAAAAATAAAATTAAAGTTCTGCAGCACGTGCTCCTTTATTTGGCAAAGTTCGCGTTAGTTCCGATATAGTATTCATGAGTTTTTCGACCTAAATCTCCCACGAAACAGAGTCCCAAGGGAAAAGTTAAGCCATTCTCCAAGAGCAAATTACTAATTTCCAGAAAGAAATATGTTATGGCAATGGAAATTTATCTTCATTTGAACTTTATTGTGCAAAAAGTTTTTCTTTTTTGTGTTTATTTATTAAGGAATACTAGCTAAATAGACTGTAAGGTATTGTTAAATTAAGGGTGTTCGGGTACAACGTCAGGAAACTTAGGCCGTTATTTTACATGAAAAAATAATGGTCATTTAAGACAATGTCAAAATCCAGTAACGGCTGATAAAATTTGCATTTTTAGTTTTAAATTTTGGGAATATTTAATTTATTTTTTTACGGATCAACTTGATTTGACACATAAGGTTAAAGTAATGGACGCTCTTATCCAAAAGTAAAAATGTTTACTTACACCTGAAAACTTATTTCCGTGGAAACTTTTTTATTTTGGAAGAAATTGTCAAAGTTGCCAACTTTAAGCCGATAAAATGTGCTTCAAATCGTGTACTCTTACTTCAAATCGATAAATTATACCGTTTAGCCGCAAATCGATGTTAAAGTTTTATTCAATTAAATTATTATGATTTAAATATCGTAGTCAAGGTACTTTTATTAATACCAGTAAAAATGAAATTTGACCTTTAGTCTACGTTTCAGTTTGAAAAACTTGTCTAAATGTTCAACATAAGTAATTTATTTCTTATTTAAAAAATACCTTATCAATATTCGAATGTAGAATATTGAGACATGCTCTTTTGCCATGGGAGAGCAAATGGAAATGCAGTTTATAGAAGACTTTGTGAACAAGGTTCGCTTAAGCATCGCAAATATGACATAGGAAGAGCCAAGTCCGTTAGAACGGTTAAGGCAGAAGAAAAAATAGTTCAAACGATACAAAAACCCGGGTATTAGTACTCAGCAAATTGCGTTGCAGAAGGAATGGTGAAATCTACAATTTGGGAGGTAATCCGCATGAGGAACTTCTTTATCATTTCCATTTGCCAAAGATGAAACCTCTTTATGATGGTGATGAGGTATTACGCCCTAACATGTGTAATACTGTTGTACATAAATATGAAAATGATAATACTTAAATATCGTATTATTTACTGATGAAGCTGGTTTTACACGCGATGGAATAGTGAATTTACGTAACACATATTAGTGGGCTATTGAAAACTCAAATGCTTAGGGGACATCAGCGAAGATTCATGTTAAATGTTTGGGCTGGGCTTATAGGCGATTGTCTCGTAGGACCTCTTTTTTTTGATGGGACGTTGAATGGAAATCTTTATTTAAGTTTTTTTTTACAAAATGATCTTCCTGGCATATTAGAAGATGTTGCACTTCGATCACGAATAAGAATGTAGCTCTTGCAAGACAGCGCATCACTACATGACATCCTTAACGTCCTTGAATATCTAAATTAGGTATTTCTCGATCGTTGGATAGAAAGATGCGGAGCACTCCCGTGGGCACCCCGTTCCCCAGATCTTAACCCAATATTTTTTTTCTTTGGAGGTATTTAAAGACGTTGGTGTATAACACCGCAGTCAATAACCTTGACGATTTACGAGCCCGAATAATAAATGGCTGTGAACATATTAGAAACACACCCGGTGTTTTTCATCATGTTCGGACACATTTTCTAAAAGCCGTTAGAAAATGTATAGAGGTTAATGGCGGACATTTTCAGAATTTATTATAAAGTGTGTTAGTTGTGTTACGCTGTTATTTGTCGCATTGTTGTAATTTAATCGAATAAAACTTTAATTTCGATTTGCGGCTAAACGGTATGATTTATCGATTTGAAGTAAAAGTACATTATTTGAAACACATTCCATCGGCTTAAAGATGACAACTCAGTTTTGACAATTTCTTCCAAAATAAAAAAAGTTTTCACGGAAATAAGTTTTCAGTTGTAGGTAAAGTGCTCTCTGGTGGCAACTTATATAAACATTTTTACCTTTGGATGACAGCATCCATTACCTTAAATGTATGTGTCAAATATCAAGTTGATTCGTAAATAGATAAATTAAATATTCCCAAAAGTTAAAATTAAAAATGCAACTTTGATCAGCCGTTGTTAGGAAACCATTGATATTTTGACATTCTCTTAAATGACTTGTTCCCGAACACACTGTATAACTTCGATGATAAATGGCTATCGGTAAGGTCTACAACTAAATATTATTTGGAGAAGTATAAGTTGCTTCAAGAAAGAGTGGCATACGAAACTTATTGTTTTTTAATGCTGTACCCAGAATTTTAATGCATATTTAAAGGACTCCGCACATTTACCATTGTGATATGTCGTAGTTCTCGATCCTCTGACCAAAAGCTTTCGTGGCTACAACTAAATCCTGCGGCTAGTTTTTGATATACAGGGTGAAGAAGTTGAAATGTTGCATCTTCAATATTTTATGCAAAATTTAAATATTTTTTAATTTGTCATACTTAATGTATTCAAGTAGGTCAGCTGCTTAGAGTATTTTTGATTAAACGCTAATGTATGTAAGAGTAAAAATAAATGTATACAGGGTGAAGCTGTATTCCAGAATTCAATCATTTTCGTTTCATATTCGACTCTATCTAAAATTCCAATTTTTACTAAAAGCTTTAGTACACTAAAACAAACAGTAAGATTTTGCTGGATTTTTGATATGTTGATAGCTAGGATATTTAAATAGCCAGTGAAATTGACACATTTTAATTATTATCGAACGCATATTGTCAATAGATAAAGATTTAGTAATATAATTGTAAATAAAATAATACAGGGTGTTTTATAAAATTCTAGAAAAATTGTGCGATTACTGTGATGTCAGATTCACCTGATTATTTATAACAATTCTGCAAAGACTGATACAATTCTATTAATATAATACTAATGCACAAGATTTTTAATAAATAGTTCCTTTTTTTTTAATAATTTCAATAATATCGATTATATAATATATTTATTACGTCATTTACAATAAAGAAAACTGTAAAAGAACCTATTATAACTATTCTTGTATTTAGTTAATACATATACAGTGTATCTGACAACATCTTAAAAAAATTGAATGGAAAAAGGGCTCGAGTAGCATATCGTTTGAAAGGCCTTTGCAATCCAAATTTATGCTTAAATGATGAAGACATCAACGTTACACAATTTAAAATGGCGGCCATTCATAAATGTTTCAAAACCTAAAAAATATGGAGAATAAGAATTCTTAAAAACTTGTAATTTATTCCTTACATGATTTTTAATTAATATTTTCTTATGAGCATGGGTGCTAAATATTTTACTTTTTTATTTGTAGGGTGCTTTTTCTTTATAAACACCCCGTAAATAAACATTTATATATTTTAAGGTTCTGTGTTTTATTTGGTGTCTCTCTTGGTGTAGACTAAAAATTCTGTGTAATCTCTTTAAAATGGCAAGTTTTACAAAGGCGGAACCATTAGATATGCTTGTGGCAGGCTCACAACATTTAAAAACAGTTCCCCAAAATGAAAATAAAGGAAAGTTAATTATTAGCGAAGAAGGTGAAATAAACATTCTGGCATGTGTGAATTCTGATTTCTACTCGCTAAATTGAAAGTGAAGTTGGAGATAACAGAGAAAGTACAATGAACATTTTGAAGATACATAAGTACAAGCCCTGCAAATACCAAATCCACCAACACTTGCGTGTTAATGACTTTGCTCGGGGAGTATATATATATATATATATATATATATATATATATATATATATATATATATATATATAATATATATATTGCCGATGGTTTATGGAAAATTCTAACCATAATAATAACTTTAATAGATTAATATTATTTTCGGGTCACGAATCTGGGAATATTCAACATGAACAGCGTAAGATATTGGGCAAATGAAAATCAACATTTATTTTGGGAAGGATCTTTCCAAGAACGCTTTGGTGTTAATGTGTGGCTAGGTGTTTTAGGAACGAAAATTGTGGGCTCAATATTGCTTAATGAGTCCCTTACAGCACGAACTTATTTGAACTTTCTAGATACAACAGTTATTTTTTGGACAATTTACCTCTTGTAGAAATTCCCAACATCTACTTTTAACAAGATGGTGCACCGGCCCATAAACCTCAAATTTGTGTAAATTATTTAAATGACAGGTTTGGGGACCAATGGATAGGAACGAAGATGGCCAACACGTTTGCCTGGTTTGACACCTCTAGATTTTTTCTTCTGCGATCATATCAAAGAAAAAGTCTATTTAACTCTACCTGAAAATTTGGACATTTTAAGAAATGTCCCCATAAGAAAAAGTCTAATGGCGTCAGATCAGGGGATCGCGCTGGCCATTCTATCGATCCTCGTCTCCCTATCCACCGATTTGGAAATATTCCGTTGAGGTACTGCCGGACATTTAAGACATAATAACAATTTTCATCTCAAGTAATCCTAGGATAAACTCCACTCAGAGCGTCAAACTTTTAGGAATAACCATTGATGATGGGCTTACCTGGAGTACCCATGTAAGCCAGTTATGTCGACAACTCTCAAGGAACATTTTCCTCTTACGAAGGCTCAAAAATTTCCTTAACAAAGATAGCATACTGAATACTTACTTTGCCATTATTCATTCCCACATTTCATATGGTGTAATTTTGTGGGGTAAATCAAGACATGCAATTCGCATTTTTCGCTTTCAAAAAAAGGCTGTCAGAATTATAGCCAACGTCGCTTTCCGAGAGCACTGTAGGCCACTATTTGTCAGGTACAACATCATGACTGTCCCTTCGCTCTACATTTTTCAATGTTTGTTGGAAATTCATAAAAATAAAAGTAACCTGGAATAGAACTCAGATGTACATGAATACAGTACAAGAAATGCGTGCCTATTAAGGCCTCCAATGCTTAGACTCCAAAGAAGTATTAACAATTCTCTGCCTGTTAATCTTTACAACAAGCTAAGACCAGATACTAAGGCTGCCAGTGAAAAGAAATTCAAAGCCCTAATAAAAAATGAGCTGATTAAAAAAGCCTTTTATAGCATTGAAGAATATGAAACCACACCCCTAAACATCTAATTTCCGTTTGTTTAGTTTTTAAATTTTCTGTTTGTTTGTTGTCGATAGTTTTTATAGTATGTACTAGATTCTCTGTTTAATATGTTTTCTTTTTTTTTTCTCTTCTTTTATATAATTGTGACACTCTATAACTTGTGCCTATACCTATTATTTTATCGTGTTTCATTTGTTACTTAAACTTTATTATTAGATTAGCTTAAATTTTATATTATTTTATATTATACCGTTTTGACAAGTGTAAAACTGTATTATAGTTAATGCACGTAATATATATTCATTCATTCATTCATTCATTCATTCATTTGGTAATGGGGCGGTGCTCCATCTTGCTGAAACCCTATCATATTCGCTGGAACTTGTGGGTTTGCTGGATCCGGATACAAATTTGTCAAAGTTGGCACGACATTATTTTGGAGCAGTGCTAAATAATTATCGCCATTCAAATTGCCGTCAATGAAAAAGGGGCCTATGATATGATCCCTAACAATTCCTGCCCAAACATTAACCTTTTCAGGATATTGAGTATGTTCTTCGCTGATCCAGTGAGGATTTTCCCTAGACCAATAGCGGCAATTTTAACGATTTACATGACCGTGAAGTGTAAAGGTGCACTCATCCGAAAACAAAACACATGTTCTAATTGAATAACATTGTCATCTAACATAGCCATCATTTGTTCACAAAAATAAGTTCTCCTATCATAATCGTCTTCCATGAGCTCCTGAGTTGGTATCACTTTATAGGGATGCATTTTATTTTCTTTTAATGTTCGAATAATCGACGAATGGCTAATATCGAACATTGCGGCGGCTTGTCGACTAGAAATATGTGGGATTTCCTCAAACTCAAGCATAATATCCAATTTAGTATCATCATTTATTGAATTGGCAGCTGCTTTTTTTATCTGCCTCACATGTCCAAGCTCGCGAAACTGCTTTTCTATTTTACTAATTGTCCCTTGGGATATATGCGGCAAATTTGGAAATTTTTCATGAAATAAGCGAGCAACTTCCACTTGTGTTCGTGTGTTATCTCCATAACTAATCATTTGAAGAATTGTTATTTTATGCATTTCTGTTAAATGAACCATTTTTCTGATATTAGGTATTATGCAGTTAACGAAATTCAAAAGACTATGACACTGACACTGACAACTACTGTCTTGCAAAGAGAAAGGCCAGGCATTTTACACAAAAGTAAACAAAACTGGCTCTTTTTGTTCCATATCAATAAAAAGGAACGCTAAAATGGTTTTTGCTTACATTATTAATATGAAGACCTAAATGGTAAATAAGTATTGAGTGTGTTGTAGCGAATTTTTGTAATCAAATAAATAGTTCAGTAACCAGAGCCACTTTCATGAATAATAATAAATTCGAAATAAATAAAATAAAAATAAATTTGAAAACACTTAATATTGCCGAAATAGTTGAAGATAGGTATAGGACATTGAACATAAAATATGTTTAGAATCTCCTAAAGAATCCAAAAATTAAATAATATCCAGGGTGTTGCATTTGAAATAAGAAAGTTGGCATTGACCACTGTTACAGGACACACCCTGTATAAAAAGTTTTTATTGGAGAAAATGAGCAACTAAAAATACCAATCGACGGGTCCAAGCGTTTTTCCGAACACGCCCCCATTTATTTATTATCGAATTTATTCCATTTGGCTGATACACACTGTATATATATATATATATATATATATATATATATATATATATATATATATATATATATAAATTTTATTGGTTTAATTTTTTTTTGACCAGTTTGAGTACATATTTTTATTTCAATTTTCTTGATTTAAGGTCAATTTAAAAACTTTACACATATACTTTAAATCATATATTTGCCCATAAACATGATGTAGTTAGGTAACGTTTCGACCGCACTTCGGTCTTTTTCAAATCTAAAAATGGAAAAGGGCGTAGAATTTTAATTTAGTATTTTTACATTTAATATTTTATTTTGTTAGTATTACCTTAGAACGTAAACTATTATGGAAAGTACATTTATT
This sequence comes from Kuschelorhynchus macadamiae, assembly GCA_030620095.1. Lineage (NCBI taxonomy): Eukaryota > Metazoa > Arthropoda > Insecta > Coleoptera > Curculionidae > Kuschelorhynchus > Kuschelorhynchus macadamiae. The sequence continues at coordinate 396,010 of JAUTXW010005435.1, forward strand.
TTTAATTTTATAAAAATGGAAAGTGAAAATTTTCCTTCTTACCTCAATACGTAGGATTATTCAAAACGGCACAAGATGTTACATTTCCACATATATACATACACATCGATACAATTAAAACACACATATTATGTTAAAACATTAAGACATCACAGTGGTTATTCCAGTATTGAAATATAAAATTTACTCAGGTTGTTGACGTCCTTCTTATCGTTGGCATTTTTACTTTTTTGTATTTTGACCATCTCAAAAAATTCTCTTTTTTTAGTTTGCGGTTCGGATTTTAAGATTTTGGTGTTACTATAATCAAAGGTATGTTTTTTTGAATTCTCATGATTTGTTAGAGCCGTCGCGTTTTTTTTGTCATACTTGTGACCCTTCAGTCGGTTTTCCAAGTATTGGCTAGTTTGACCTATGTACACACTGTTGCAATCTTTGCAGGGTATTTCATAAATAACATTACTTTTTTTGTTTTTTGGGATTTTGGATTTTAATCTGGAAAAATTATTTGATAGTAGATTGGAAGCCTTGTGACAAGTTTGAATATTATATGTATTTATTTTCGAATTTCAATTACCGGTCCAGTCGTAAATTATCTTCAGAAATAAAAAAAAATCTGTCAAAAAATATCTTATCGCTAAATTAACCGAATAATATCCCCTGCTTCTAAAAAATGGTTTACCGAAAAACCACAGCCTTGACGGCTTAGCTCATGTCTGGAAACTTTTAAAATTGACGCGATTATTCTGTTTATCTTCCACAGCTTGAGTTTCGCTTAGGACCATATTTTGCCCGAAATGTGGGTCAATTAGCTCTTGCATTATGTATTGGAGATGAGACAGGCTATGTTGTATAAGCCAAATGCAAACCTTGCCTAATTTTGGGGGGTTTAGATTTTTTTGTTCCTTTCAGTGACTTCCAAATTGTTTATTCAGTAAAACTAATTAATTTAAATCTGTAACGCGGGGTATTTCGAGTTTTATTTTTAAATGTTATAATTGAATACAATGAAACTGACGATTAGTAATGGAATAGTCAATATTTGATTGATGTTGAAAGAAACGCTATACTTTGACTGGCCCTACAAATTATTACACGTAGCGAGCGGTTAACAAGTAACCTTTAGATTAGTTAAAATTTATTTATTTTATGTTATACCAACCTCATAACAAGAATACTAATGTTCCCAGCGAAAATCAGTACTCAATAGTGTAATTCAGTTTCGGTCGTGGTATTAATCAGCAGAGTATTTGTTGGTTTGATTCAATTTTGAATCCTTAGATTCTGTTAAACAGGTAGAACATACAGCTTGTAACAAAAGTAAGGAAACGGCAAAATATCTCAGGTACCGCCTATCTGAATTTAATGAAAATATGAACACTTAGAAATAAAATTATGCCGGATCTAATGGCGAGTTCCGCATTGCTATTATGTGTACCGTTCTTCTGTTATAAAAGGATTTTTTTTAATGGAACATCCTATATTATATCACTATTTCAAAAACTGCATACAATTCTCGACAAGAGCACTTTTTAAAAAAGTCAACAATTTTTGCGAAAATAAGGATCTAATATGCGTAATTGAATGTATTACCTTTTATTAAAATACCTACACACAAAAGGTTATTTGATATGTTTAACAATATCAATTTTATCAGTTTGAACTAAAACCCAAAGGCTTTTTATTATACTGGGTTATAGGGATAGAATGCGAACTCCTGCAAGATGTTAATTAGTGTTAAGTAACTTTTTAATGACAAATATTCTAACAGAAAAGCAATAATTAAATCTACCGTAATTAAAACTAACAAAAAAATTCGTGACACTGGAAAGGTAAAAGATGCTGTACGTTCTGGCAGACTTAAGAGCACAACAGATGGTGATAAGGCTCTGAATGTTTTAATCCGTTTAGAAGAAAATCCGAACCTTTCTACCACAATATTAAAAAGTGAAAATGACGGAAGTTAACAGGGATCATTGTCGATATTGGGCCAGGGAAAATCCATATTGGATACGTGAAAATCATACCCAATCTCCATAAAAGATAAATGTTTGGTGTGATATAAAGGGTGCAAAAATAATCAGTCCCCTCTTTGTGGAAGACACATTAACTGGAGAAAGATATTTGAATCTTTTAATGACCGAAATTTTCCCAGCTGTTTTTGGATAACCGTAAATTCCTTATCTTACCTGCTGTATTAAGTATTTAAATTTGATTTTTTTGGGTAATGGTACACCAAATGATGAAATATAGTTTCAACAAGATGGTGCGCCACCGCATTTTGCTCGGAATATTCGGGAACATTTAAACAATGCTTTTTTTTTGGAAGATGGATTGAACGTAGGGGTACCAAGGAGTGGCTACCTCGGTCTCCAGACTTGACACCCCTCGACTACTTTTCGAGAAGACATTTTAAAAATGTGGTGTATAAAACTAGGCCCAATAACATCTAGGATTTAAAGGAGAGAATAGTCGGAATTCTCTCCATGGATCCCTACTATTGAAAATACAATGTAAAGTTGTGATCCATTTTGTTTTTATATTTATTTCACATTGGATGAATTGAAACTTTTGATATCAAACCACATAAAAGCGCAATAAATGTTACTTAACTGTAATTATTAATTTAGTTATACTCTTCTGTTCCTATATTTCAAATACTAAAACTTTAAAAAATTTTAAATTCCCTCTTTTATGCATGGTTGAAAATTTATAAACGTAAAAAAAGATTTGAAATTTAGCGCTCGTGTAGATCTTTTTATTTTATTATATAAATTCAAAATGGCGATTTCAAGATGGCTGATAAAAATTTACGTTTATTGTCCAATTTTGAAAATTGAGACTTTTTCAAAATTTTCAAAAGGTTTTTTTAAAATCACTTGCATGTTAGTATAATATGTTTAGGTCAAATCTTGCAAGTAACCTTTGAAGTAGATCCCGTTATCGGAATAACTGAGATTTGGTAAATATACATAAACTCGATGAAAATACAATATCATCTTGGGTAAAAAAAATAATGCTAAAAAGTACGAAATAAACTAAACATAAAAAAATGTTTTTTAAAGAAAATTACCCGAGTTAAAAACGGTTTTGATGTGGAAATGTCTGGCTATTCTCCGAGTGTTTTTAGATGTTTCCTTAATATAGGATATTCTAAGAAATAGTGCTGTTTCTTGTAGATCGGAATGTGTCGTAGTATGAAGATCATTTTGTGATTTTGACATATTCATCTTTTAGAGTGACTATTCTGCAACATATTTTTTTATGTTTTCAACTTTTGCGTCAATGTTCATCGGATTATTATTACAAGTGCCCTCTTTTGTTTCTGCACAACTCTGGTTGAGATATTGTCCAATGTGTGTGTTTTTTGTACACTGTAGTTCTGATACCCTCTGCAGGTCGCAGGCTTGATTTGAGCAGTATTTATTGCGTGCTCTTCGAACCATTCCATATAAATATTGGCTACCACCGCAGGGAAAGATAACCCTATCGGAAGATCATCATCTTGTGAGTAAAACTTATCTTTCACTTGAAAGTCAATTTATGGAGGGAGCATTTTAAAAGTCCCATCCAACCATCTGGAGGTAACGTCGTTCGTTCAAAGAGTTTTAGGGAAAAGTTGAGGGAAGTCGAGAAACTCTTTGAATGAACGATGTTGCCTTTGGATGGTGTGATGGATCTATTGGTATGCTGTCTCCGCAACTCCTACTGTCAAGTCAGAGATATGTTTTACCTACAAGATGATGGTCAGGCGATGGGGTCATTACTTAAATAACATAAGAACATGTCATTTTATTTAATTCATAATGGATAAAGAGAAAAATTCTTCTCTGCCTTCGTTCTCGTTAAGCAATCTGCAGAGCACATCAGAACTACAGTGTACCGAAAACCCACACACACTGGACAATATCCCAACCAGAGTTCTAACCATTCTGCAGCAACAAGAGAGAGTATAATCAATACAGTTTACAACAGAGCTGTAGCAACTTTTAATAACCCGATGTATTCTGAGGCAGAAATTGAAAATACAAAAAAAGATTTGTTGCAGAATAGTTACTCTAAAAGATTAATTAATACAATATCAAAATTACAAAATTATCATCATAGTACGAGACATTCCGGTCTACAAGAAGCAATACTATTTCTCACAATACTCTATATTAAAGGAACATCATAAGCTAACATACGTTAGGAAGTCTTGTGGTGAAAAAAAAGCCTAATGACTTCGACGAGAAAAAAAGAATGCATTTACCTAGTAAAGTGTAAATATGGTGACTCCTACATTGGAGAGACAAAACGCCTTCTTAATATAAGACCCAAAGAGCATTTTAACTATACACAAAAGGGAGAAGCGGAACACGTCTGGTCAAACCAATATTGGATGCAGTGCTCGAAGGCTAAAATTTTGCATATGGAGCAACACTGGCGAAAACGAAAGTTTATAGAAGCAGCTTTTATAGTCAGGATTCAAGGCATATTCAGTAAGCTTAGCGTCGATATTCCAAACATATGGAAGCTGTTTCTAGCTCAAACTGATCTCCTAAATTTTCACGGCTCGGGTAACCAGGGGCCGAAGACTTCACGCATCACCACACACTACTAGTATATAAGCCCGTAGGCTTAGAGTTAGCATTTAGTGTACACTTGAAAAAATAAAAACGATTAGAGATAGTTAACATTCGAAAGGTTATGAAACCAAAATAATACAGACAATGCAGGTCCGACAAAACGAGTTTAAAGGGTAATCGAAGTTGCTGAAATAAGAAGTCATTTATTAACCAAGGTTGTCAAGTCAGTCTTCAATTGCTAATCTTTGAACAGTGTCTTTATCTCGCTAAGATGTCACATTGTGGTTTTCAATTAGATTTGTAGTTATTTTCTATTTATTGTTTTTCTTTCTTTAGAAGTTTGCAATTTATTTGATATTTAAAATCCTGTTTTGGCTAAACGAATTTGGAAAATTTGGCAAATTTCAATAACTTGTTGTCATTCACACAGTTTTTGTTTTTGTGGATTAAAGCCATTTCATAAAATTCCCTTTTTTTTAACTGACACACTTTTTAAGATTTTAGTTTCAGAATAATTAAAACTGTGGTTTTTCGACTTTTCATGGTTGGTTAATGCCGTTGAGTTTTTTTTGTCGTATTTATGGCTTTTTATACGGTTTTCCAAATATTGACTTGTTTGACCGATGTAAACCCCTTCACAATTACAACAAGGAATTTCATAAACTATATTGCTCCTTTTGTTTTTTGGAGTCTTCGCCTTTAGTTTACTAAAATTATTAGATAGTAGATTAACGGTTTTATGACAAATTTGGATGTTATATTTTTTAAGGAATGTTTGAAATTGTTGGGATAATTCATTTATAAAGGGGAGGGAAATGTACTTTGTACGTGCTGAAGTAGGTTTTTTAGTGCAAATTAAAGAGTTATAATGCTTATGAATTCTGCTTTTAAATATTTTATTAATTAATTCTAATGGATATTGGTTTAAGATCAATGCTTCTTTTGCCTTTTTAATAGCATTTTCTCTGTATTCAGCATCTGAAAGCTGAATTGCCCTGTCCGTCAATCCTACTATTACAGACCTTTTTTGCGATGACGGGTGATTAGACTTGAAATTTATGTATCTATAAGACTATGTCGGCTTCGTATACCATTCTGTTTTTATATTTTCTCCTATATGGTGTAGTGTTAGGTCGAGAAAATTAATTTGGTTTTTTTGTTCTGTTTCGATTGTAAATTGTAAACTTTGGTGGTATTGGTTGAAATATTTTAGGATATTGTTAGATTGGTCTGATGGAATGGCCGTGATACAATCGTCGACGTAACGAAAAAAGAATGGAATTTCGAATCCTACTCTGCTTAACACATCCTCCTCTAGATCCTTCATAAGGATCTGCGCAACTACACTCGAAATTGACGATCCCATAGCACAACCCTCTATTTGTTTATATAATGGTTTTTCGTACAGAAAATATGTGGAATTCAGTGTTAATTCGATGGCTTTTATAAATTCATCTTGTGGTATGTCAGTGAATTTATTTATTTCAGACCATTTTTTTTATTATTTTAATTGCTAACGAGATGGGAACATTGGTATATAGGGATATAACATCAAGAGAAATAAGGAGGTAGTTTTTTGGAATTTTAATATTTTTCAATTTTTCTTTAAAATGAAAGGAGTCTTTAATATAATAGTTGTTTTTGTGTACAACGTTTTTGAGGATATCTTTTAAAAATTTTGAAAGTGGTGTATAAGGCGACTGTACACATGATACAATTGGACGTAAGAGGATATTTTCCTTGTGAAGTTTCGGTAGTCCGTATATTTTAGGTGTTAGGGCATTTCTAATTTTTAGGCGTTTAGCAGTTTCTGGGGATATATAAAATTTATTTTCCCAAGATTCAATTAATTCATTATTTTTTTTCTGGTATTGGTTGGTAGGATCTAATTTAATTTCTTTATATGCTTTTTTGTCTTTTAGTAATTCTTTCATTTTTTTATTATACTCTGCAGAATTCATTAACACTGTTTTATTTGTTTTGTCAGCTTTTAGAACTTTTATATGGGTGTTGTTTTTTAAAAATGTTTTAGTTTTTTTTAAGTTTGTTAAATGTTTTTTATTTTTATCGCTTTGATTTTTTAGTTTATTTTTAAAAGTTGTTAAAATATTACAAGACTTGGCTCTAATTTCATCTCTCTCCTCACCCTTCAAATGATTTATCCCAGTTTCGATGTTGCATAAAATATCTGTGGTTGGCAAACATTTATCATCGCTTACTTCCATTGCAAAATTTGGGCCTAAGCTTAAAAATTCCATTGCGTAATTTGGAATATTTTCGTTAGTTAGATTTTCTACCCACATTGACGTTGTGTTTGATGTAGATTTAGGTGTTCTTTTAAGGATTAGATTATTTATTTTATTTATGTTGTTCTGTTTTATTTTTTTAAAAAGATTTTCGTATTTTTGAGTGTTACATAAATTAAATTTTTGAAAAATATGATTTGGCAACTTTTTTATAAGCTGGTTTTCAATTTGCTCAAACTTGTTATGTAAATTTTTAATAGTTAAGGTTGTATCTGTAATTAATAAGCGAAGTATGCCTAAAATGAATTTTAGCAGAATATGTTGTTTATATTTACGTTCTAAGTTCACATTTTCAAAATGTATATGCGAAATTTTAAAATTTAGAAAAGTTGGTTGCAAGTTTTCTGATTTGCATCTCAATTATCAATAAATATTTCAATATTATCATAGCTTTTACATAAGTTATACTTACTATTAATTCCGTGTAAACTTGGCAACCCTGACAGTCATTTTTTACCTTTTGCGAAATAAATTCATCGATTTCCCTGTTTCATCATACTTAAATTACAGCTGCTTTTTAAGCAATGGAAAATTTTTACAATGTGATTTGGTATTCGTCAACGTTTGTTTTGATTTTAAAACTGTTTCACTTTCCGCCTATTTACTGATGAGTAAGTATATCGTCTGATTTAACCTTCTTCTTTTTCTTAGTGGCTTTTTAGTATTGTCCACCATCTTTATAACTGAAAGGGTTTTATTAATCCATATACTTATTTGGAGGTAGCATTCATGATGATTAGTTAGTCGAAAGCGCTCTGCTAAAATTGTCCATTTGAATATTATACACGTTATATATACAGACCTTTCGTACCTGTACCTAGCCCTTTAAGTTTTCAGTTAAAACTGTTTTCGAGATTTAAAAGTACCCATCTTACTTATCCTATCAGTATCGCAAATCTCTTCTTCTTCGTTGAAAATATTTAAAGTCTTCTATGCGCAATGGCGTTAGCGCGGCTAGTACCAAAATGGCACGAGCTTATTATTTTCCAAACGTCAACCATAGTCCTCTAGATGCAGAAGAATGCATTGCGGATTTGAAATTCTCCATTCGGCATACTAAGCGTTTCGAATTAGGCTGTTATCCATATATCTTATTCTTTTTATAATATTCCTTATTTATTGTGAGTCCAGTGAATTGTACCTGAAATCTTGGAGCTTAGGGTGCGAGTTATGGAAGGTGCACGAGTGGATCAGTAGGTGTTTTATATTAGCTATTAGGTAATTTTTTATAAATGCATATTATTTTAATTAAATTATAAAACTTGGTTTTTTTGTTAGCCCTGGTTTCTAGTTTTGAATATGTAACTCAATTTTAAATATATGTAATATATGACATCGAAAATCCCTAAATATTAATTTACACCAAAATCGGATAATTAATGCTAAAATGTATTTGCCAATCAGGATTCAATATAAGAAAAAATAAATAAAGTTTACACCACTAAAACTCATGTTACTAAGAAAAGGGAAGGTTTGTTATGAACGATAATAGTCAATTCTATGCAATATTAAATACTGATTCCGGGTTAATAAGGAAGTACGGATTTAATTTCGTAAAAATACGACATTGAACATCGAATATCAAACCTTGAGGTATCTTATTCAAAATTGCTATATTTCCAGACCAACCCGCTTCACAAACGTCAAGGTATCGAGGTATGGTAGAAGATTTTTTCCCAAGAACTTTTTGTATTACTGCTATTGAACAGACTTAGATTAGATCTGGAGAAGGGTTAATAATCTTCAAATTGGATTTTATACAAAATTTACGCAAAGCAGACACAAAACTTGAAGAAAAAAATTGGGCACATAAAATTCTACCAAATTAAAATGTAATTATTAATAATTTATATTACATTCATACACCTTTAAATCAAAGATAATAATAATAATAAAAAATAAGGGTGTTTTGTGCAAATAAGTTATTAGGATTATTTATAATAATTTGATCAATATAACAGGCCCTCTCACATTATTTACCTATATCTAATATGTCGTTGGAATATGTAATTAAGAGTATTCTAGTGCTGCACGTAAATCAAATGATATCTGTAGCGTGTCAGCTAGATGTGGATCAGCGGATGTCCAGCCAAATACAAAATATGGCAAAAGTCTGCCAATTTGCCAATAATCGAGATTATATGTTGAAGCAAAAAAAAAAATAGAAAGTTGAACGTTATAGAGTTTGTTTGATATTAAGGTTGTAAACAAAATTTATAAAGCTAACCCATTATTTTTTTGTAGAAAAACATTTTCTATAAACATACATACCTGTCATTGATTATCACGGAAAACTATCATGCTTTTACTAACACAATAATTCCTATCCAGTAAATTGTACCTTGGAAAAGTTTTTATTAGGAAATTAATCTTTCTTCACAAACTTTCAGCTAGACAGTAAAGTTCCTTTGCTTTCAATACATTATGTAGTAGCAATTTGACTTACATCTGGGCTGAAAATGGTGTTTAGAACAAGTAGTGCTGACGGAAACAAATACTGTAATTAACTTCTTTATTTGAAAACGTATATGCCTTCATTTAAGTTTTATGTTTTAAATTGCTATTTCTGTATAGCAGTGTTCTTTGTTAAACAATAGTTTAGTATGACAGTTATTAAAATAACTTTTGACCACCGTTAAATTTACAGCGAAAGAACAAATAAAGTATTTGCTTTAATTAATACCTTATCGATAATATAATACACAACATATGTTTATTTTTTATTTTTCTGGTTTTTCCTCGACTTGGCATGCAAAAGTTTAACAACACAACATATGTTTATTTTTTATTTTTCTGGTTTTTCCTCGACTTGGCATGCAAAAGTTTAACAATCATGTACTTATGTTAGTGCGGGTGTATCTATGTATCTATTGCTTGTTACCACTTAATAGCTAAACTTCTGGACAGATTTGGATATCTGAAAGCATTCTGTATTCTGTATCCTGCGATTGTTTCTAGCTAGGTTTGCCAAAAAAAAAAATAATATTGGAAAATTGTACGAAATTCTGCCCAACATAAAGAAAAATATATTTATTTTTAATAAGTCGTGATGAGCAATTGTTTTACGTTTAACCCTGTTAGACGTTTAACCTTGGATGAAAGAAGTAACTACACCGAAGAAATATTAAGTTTCTTCTAAAGACTGGTTAAAAATTCAGACCGATCAGTGTTAAGGCCGATTTTTATACAAATTTGAAATGTAGCTTGGTTTGACTTGGACAGGTCAAAAGTTTTATCCTTTTGTTTAGGCTAACTGCTGGTGCAACTATTTAGGTTTTGAGCTCGTAAACTAATGCGCATTTACCCATATTGCTCTCCATGTGGGTCTTAGTTAGAGCTGGGGTAATTACACCTTATGGAGACCTTATCGGTAGGTTATCCGTATGGCGAGGTAGAAGCTCCAGGTCTCCCCGGTTATCTTAATTAAATATTAAATCTATTTATATATCTGCTAAGAAACAACGGTTCTCTTATTAGAGGGTTAACTCTTAGGACTTCTATTGTTATCGATTAATAACCCTTTCTTTCAAGGCAAATATTCGGACCTATTAGATCAGCCTATCCAGAGGTAGAATGTACAATCCCCACGTCTCCTAGGAATCTTCGTCTCACAGTTAATCGCCTATTTTGTAGGACATTTACCAATGATGTTTCTCCTACGGTCCTTGGACTGCCTCTCAAGACACCGCGAAAAACTATACCTCTTCTCCACCGTCAGGGCGCCTTACCGGGCATGTATGTTTAGCTCGACGATTTGAGCGGTAGTCCTGGCTTTGGTTAATAAAATAGGGTAAACTCGGGTTTAGAAAAAATGTGCAACGTCATCATAAACATTTTGACAATACGGATTTTTGACCCGTTCAACATGGGTTCAGAAATAGCAAATATCTCCCCAAATATGTTTCGGGGCATTAATTAAAGTAATTAAATTTCGCGAATACTGTCGCAATTCTATAAAGGTTTAGCATGTATTGCATGCCGAACTTTGTTTATTTAATTGTAATAAACATATTAAATAAGTGAGTAGTGTCAAAGATGGCATCGGAGTAAGGTTCATTCTTACTACTTCGCTCGTAAGAGGGAAGTCGGCCTGTCTGTACGTGGCGTAGCTCAAAAAGTACTTTCCCGATTCATTTTAAAGTTTGGTCAAAAGTTAAGGTCATATGAAGATGGAATGGATATTTGTTAAAAATTAAATATGGCAGAACAAAATGGCAGCCTAATAAAATCTTTAAGAAACAACTTAGCGGATGGACTTCCAAATTTACATAAAAATAGTGTGTGATTAACTGGAAAATTTTTGTTAGATATATTTAAAAATTCATTACCAAAAAACTACTTATTTGTTTGACTTGAAATTTTGCACAATAATCAAGTGAACGAATAAACTGATAAAATTTTAGTACGACTCCTATATAACGAACTATAGTCGAAAACAATAAGACAATTTACTTTTGGTACTAAATGGTACCTGTCGATTTTAACCTGATAAAATTCGGGTAAAAATACATTAATTTTGATATCATCTAGTACCGTTGGTACCAACTGGTAGACTCTCAAGTTTGGACTCAATTGGTTTGATTTGACGAGTCCATTACATAATTTGGTACCATCGAGCTGATCTAACTAGCCCAAATTGTACCGATAATTCCAACTAGTATATCCCTCGAGTTGGGGCTTTTTTGGTTGGTTTTGACGAGTCCAATATATTACCAGTAATATGTCTTTATTAAGATATTTTATGACTAAAAATGTATGTAATTTATTTGAAATATGTTGCTACGATCTATACTCTACCCTTGTCAATTCAATGACTATGCTAAAAACGTAGAGGTAGGTTACGTTCCTTTGAGAAGCATGTACAGTGCGATCAATCTATCTTGATACCATTTTAAATGTTTATAACTTTTTTACTTCTTAACTTATCGGAATGAACCCAAAATTAAATTGTACGGTTACATAAAAGGTTTTTTTCTAGTTATTAGAAAAACAAAAGACTATCAGTTTTATATTGCGATAAGTCGTATTTTTTAAACACCCTGTATAATATATCCTCATAAAATGGGCATCTTCTTGCTGATTATAAATATACCAAGTTTGGTACCTTAATCTTTAAATATAGCCAATACATTTGAGAAAAATAAGCATAGATAAAGCATTGGTCAGTTTGTTTATATATATGTGCAACTTAATATACAAAATAGTATTTGACTTCCTCTAGGATTTGTAGTCTTAAAGGTTTTTTTGTTCTTGTTCCAAATTGATACTCGTAGTATGTATGTACGTATGTTTTTAGGACTTAGCAGGTCGATAAGTTGTAATATTGTAAAATGTGTAAGCAACCCTGGAACAGAAAAATATTTATTTAGGAAAGTTCATAGAACTACAACAATCTGTTTGACTTGTTAGCCTTATAATATTCAAGAAAAGGGAAAGCTTGCTTGACTTTCCCAATTTTTTGTTTATTTTATTATTTTTATTATTTTATGAAATTAGTATGGGTATTAAGAAATCGTGGTTCTTGGGATTAGATCGTGTCAAATTGGAATTACTATTCGACATTTCGCCTTCGATTGTACGAGGCATCTTCAGGGATCTTTACTCCACGAGATCTGAACACTCAATCTCTCGGTCTAATCCCAAGAACCATGATTTCTTAATTGACCCAAGCCGTGAAAGCTTCCGTTCTATGTTAGTGTGGGTATGTTAGTCATCATTTTTCTAAGCTATACTCATCATAAATGTTTACATGTTTTGATTTTACTACGGAGAGCAACTTATTTATTAAAATAAAACATGGAATACATTTGAGTGAATTTTTCCGTCGCTTGTCCTTGATATAATTATTACAGTGTAGTTTCCGAAAATCTAGCCATAAGCACGAATGTTTTAAAATTTGCAATCACATTGATTCATCTTCGCGTCTGACACCCCCCGGCAATCTCCTGCATCATTCCGTTTTCGTACTCGTCGGCATCAAATCGACTTCGGAGACAACAATAACAATTGTGTTGGAAAACGCGTTAAGATGTCAAAAAGGGCTAATTTAACTAGCAAGGTAGACAAGTGTAGTAAAATAAAGAAACTTTAAAGAAAAAATACAAAAAATATCTTTATAGATTTAAATTCAATGATTTGTTCGGTCTTAACATAGCCCCGAATATGTTTATCAAACTTCTTAAACCAGTAGCAAGGAAACTTCGACTTATGGGTATAACAACAAGGTATAACAATCAGAATGCATAAAACTACTCGGAAAATTAGGGTTTGTAATTAACTTGGAAAAAAGTATGTTAGATCCTAAACAAAACATAACATTTTCCTAGTTTATATATGGAGAACGTGTGTTAATCCTTATAGCTTAAAAAAATAAAATTGTGCGATTTTATTTTTGACAATATTTTGGTGAATCTAGAAATCGAGATTGCACAACAAACTCGTACTAGTAAAATAAAAGTAACGATCGTTACGTTTAGGCAATATAGGATAACGTGCGTTGCCTATAAATATGGGATAAAATCGTTTGATTTTCATAGTTATTCAAGAGAGTGTGGTGGGAAAAAATCAATCAATTTTCATAATTATGCGAGAGAGTTTGGTTCTACGTTTAAAAGCTTAGGACATTCATTTATTTGAATTTTTGGCCCTGAGAATTATTACGGATATTTCGAAAACATTCTTTATTATCTAAAATCGAGCGATTTTATATATGTATATTAAAATAAGTAAATAAATAATTGAAATAAATAAATGCAACTAAGTAGATTGGACTGAGGGTCGGTATTTGTTTTTCTTTTCAGACTCGTTTCAAGATGAACTGTATAAATCAAACACTGTTACCCTCAATCAAACTACGTTAGACCAGAAATAATCATAGTGGAGGTCAAATCAAGCCAACAATAACTAAAGCAGGACTTCAACATCCTAGATTTAAAACCAGATTCCGACAATGACGAAGGCAAACCTCTTCATGAAACTAAGAAGCAACGTGACGAGGTTATGAATAATTATAATATTCCAGCCAACTGTAAAGCATTAGTTCCCCTTAAGGTAAATATCGAAATCCAACCTTGTCCAAACCAGTTGGCGATTGAACATGATTGAGCAGTGGGCGCTGTCATAAAAAAAATTATTCCCCTTACAGAGCAGTCACAGGATTTGAAAACATTAGCAGAAGCATGCCAGTTATTTTCTAATGTTCATTCTGCCATTTGTATCCATAGAAAATTCCGAACCATGCCACACTTAAATACAGACTGCAAAAAAAGTTTCAAAAACATTAGAAATAGATGAATTTCTGAGGTAGTAAAGGAAGAATAAACAATAAAGAAAACACCACAAATTTTACAGGCTTGGAAAAATATTGCAAAGAACTGAGAGGTTTTAGGATGGTATAAAGGAATATCATTTCCTTTTTATTCAAATCCCAAATAGTTTTTTGGACTTACTGTAAGAAAAATTAAAAATATATATTAAGGGAATTTGCCTTGTTATTAGGTAAACTTGTAACCCAGAATAACGCTACAACCATATTGGATTAGGTCAGGATATAAAGCCAACCAAATTTTCTTGTGAAATATCGGATACCTCAACGACAGGTTGGGAAGCTTTTTGTGTGGAAGCTATGTGCCGTGGTTTTTGGGATCAAAGTTGCATATAAATTAATAAGAGATCAGAGCTGCATACTATCCATTAAAGTTTTTTGCAGAACATAAAAGTAATATTAGCGTATTATTGAGAATAAACAATCAAACAGCCATTTCCTGTATAAATTGAGGAGGAAGTGTTAAATATCTATCTCTAAATAAGATCACAAAGGAATTGTGGCAATAGTGTGAAGAGAGAGCGAGGGTCATCCACTTTACAAGGAGATTCCCCTGGTGGTAGGAAAGTTGTTCGTTGGTCTCTTTTAAGAGAAGGTGTACCAAAAACTGCAATCAATGTAATAATATCTACCCTAGATGTAGGAACCCTGAAACAGTATTCGGCTTGCCTAAAAAAATGCTGGGACTTTTGTATATGTCAGCAAGTAAAACCATTGTAAATACAATTTGCAAACATACCTTATGCAAAATTTTAGATAATGTATATTCCTTCTGAGTATTAAATTCCTACAGAGTACCTTTGAATTTTATATTTACTTCCATCATAGATCCTAGTGACGTAAAAATAATAAATAGACTTTTTAAAGGTATTTCCAATATTCGTCTACCAAACCCTAGATATTCCTTACTTTAATGTAAAACCTAAGTTATGTGTGGCATCCACTATAGAGAATTACTTTAAAAAATCGGAGGCTTTTCGTCATCACGAAAAAAAGCTTATCTTCATGGACTATTAACCGTTGGATCAAAAAAACATTATCTTTAGGAGGCGTAAACACATTTTTGAAATTCTACAATAGACCCCTAAAAGATCCAAACGACATATTTGCTGGCACTATTCTAAGTTGCAAGAGTCGTAAAACTATAACCTTTTCCGTAAGTCAATTAAATCAACTTATAGCTAAAACATACAGTTAATTATTATTATGTGTACTATATTATAATCTTTATATTATAGATTTTTTTAGTATTATGACGTTAATTAAGTCCTGTGTAACTACACTAGTAACTTGTCTGAGTTCTTTGGTTACATTAACAGAGAAATTATTAGGAAAATCGCTTTTTACTCTGAACATCTACACTGTAAAAATTATATCAAGAACAAGCCACGGAAATTTAAGGATTAACCTATAGGATGATTAATCGTAATTTTTCTGGCTTGTCCGTAGATATAATTATTACCCAACCCTCCCTGATATAGGTACTATTTGACAAACTTCAACGGAATGATGCAGGAGATCTCTGATGGGCAGATTTTCGGAAACTACACTGTAAAAATTATACCTACGGACAAACTACGAAAATTACGAATAATCATCCTTACAAGTAAGTCGATTAATCTTTAAATTTTATTAGCAAACTGGTATTTATTTTAATTTCAGTAAATCAAAACTGAAAATAAAATTGGAATATGGATTTTTAATTAAAAAAAAGCAAAATGTGGACAGATTTTAGTTTTTGTTTTGACACAATTTTTATTAAATGAATTCACCTACTTAGTTTTGTAATAGTAAACATACTACATACTAATACACTGGCAACACCAATCTGGAATACACTATTGTAATATTGATCAATCACCGATAATCTAAAAAGAAAAAGACAAGTAAAATATATCCTTAAATCAATTCCTGAGATTTCAATAACTCAGATTCATATATTTCAGAATAATAGTCAATGTGCTGCACTCCAATGAACGTAGTGTGCATAGAATGAATTACGAGGCGTATCATATAAGTTAGCAGCGTATGGCCATAAGAGACTATGTGTTCACATTGATTCCACTATGTAATTTTGTAACCAATTGAGGGTACTCCAACCAATCTGTTTTCTTTGGATACTTATTCTTAAAATATAACTAGGATATTATTTTATTTTTGTATCTTAAAAAAATATCTCCCTAAGATAAGTGACTATATTATGAAATACCTATTCACAAAAGAATATTATTTAGTCTAGAGCATGGGTTCTAAAATTTTTTCTCACGTACCACTTATGTGTATCACTATTAAAAATTTCGTTACAGAGATGGCGCCTATTTCTCACAAAACCTATATCAGCTAGCGTACCACCTTAAGAATCTAAACTATAATATGAAATACGTATTCACAGATGAATATCCTAGACATAGGACATATTCCGGAAGGTCTCTAGATTGCTACAATAACGATAAATACACAGTACTTATCTAATTGATAGCTTAGGTCAGTTTTGTTTTAAAACTGAGATAGATATACATTTTTTTATAACATAACACTGTCAATATGTAATTTATATTTAATTACCCCCCGGTAACTTGTTTTATTGTCGTTTCCCTGAGATTTATTTTACCCTATCTTTGTAGCTAAAAATGTATATAAGACAAAATATATTAATCAGCATTGGGAAACTCAAACTGCATAACTATCTGTCAAGTAAAGCGAAAACATTTGAGGAGGAAGGATTTCCTTAGTATGCAGTGTCCATCTTCTTGTCTAAAATATATTATGTATGAACTATTAGATCTTCGTCTGCAGTGAAATGGGGTTTTAAAGACAGGCAGTCAGGATATTCGATCTAATGGACCAATTTTATAGAAACTCCTAGGATCAAAGGTCGAATAATTTGAGTGGGTTCATCATTTATTATTAATGTCTTTTTGAATAAAATCGTTATCTTAACGCAAATTTTTATATATACAGAATGTTTCTTAATTGATTTCTGATAATATAGGATGTGATCTATTTTCCGACAAATCTCAAGTAGAAAAGTTGATATTCTATAATCTGATATTCCATAATAATATCAGAAGCCACCACCATTTTTTTTAATATATTTTTTCTCTGTATCCATATAGATAGAACTTTAAAAAATGCGTTGTATCTAGCTTGTCTGGCAAATTACATAAATCCTGAAAGCTATCCTCTACCGAGTGACAATGAAACTACTAGCCAGGGCACCATTTGAAAACGGCTAGAGATAAAAATGAAATTTGGTGTATTGATAGGGTTGAATATTGTCAACATTTGTAACAACAATTCATTGAATATCGTTTCCGGTTTCCGCGGAAATGACCGCGACTTCGTTATTTTAAATGGAACACCCTGTATATTTTATGTTTTTTGAACTCTCTTCACAATTCTAAACAACTTTTGTATAACATAACCTATGTTTAAAACGTATAGTTTTCCAAATAAAGCCACTTAAAAATGTACCATAATTTCCACTTAATTGTATTATAATATGGAAAAACGGAGTAGGCCAGGATAAAAACAATCACGGTTATTTACTATTTATTCAAGCCTTCATCCAACAAAATGTCAATAAAAATCATCATTAAAATAGGGTACGTAATTTTCAATTTTGCAGTTGTTTATGAAAGTTAAGTTAATGATAGCTTAACTACCTATAAACAAATTTTTGCTAAAATTAAAATAATCATATTAGTCTTAACAGAGGTTGCTATTGTTTTTAAAAACAATTGAAATTTGACCAGTAACCTTTTTCACTTGTGGGCTTGGCAGATTGTTGCACTTTTTGTTAATTCTCCTGCTTTATTTCGTGTCTCTATTGGGGTAGACTAAATGTTCTTTGTAATCTCTTTAAAATGGCAAGTTTTAAAAGGGCGGAACAGATAGATATGCTTCTCGTTTATGGGTGCTTGCAAAATGAAAGGCAGGCACAAATATTCTACGCAGAGGGATACTCCGATAGAAACCAACCCTGCTATGCCTATTTTCCGTAGCTAGTACAACATTTGAAAACAATTCCCTAAAATGAAAATGAAGGCAAGTTCATTATTAGTAAAGAAGCTGAAATAAATTTTCTGGCATGTGTGAATGCTGATCCAAGTATTTGTAGTCGCCAAATTGAAAGTGAAGCTGGAGTTAACAGAGAAAGTGCAAGAAAAATTTTGAAGAAACGTAAGTACAAGCCCTACGAATACCAAATCCACCAACACTTGGGGATTAATGACTTTGCTCGGCGAGTTGAATATTGCCGATGGTTCATGGAAATTTCTATCCATAATATTAACTTTAATAGATTAATATTATTTTCGGATGAGTCTCGCTTCACGGATCTGGGAATGTTCATCAGTAACAACATAAGATATTGGACAAATGAAAATCAACATTTACTTAGAGAAGAAGAACGCTTTGGTGTTAATGTGTGGCTAGGTGTTTAGAAACCTGAATTGTGGGCCCAATATTTTTTAATGAGCCCGTTACAGCACAAACCTATTTGAACTTTCTAGAAACAACAGTTACCGATTTTTTGGACAATTTACCTCTTGCAGAAATTCCCAACATCTACTTTCAACAAGATGGTGCACCGGCCCATAATGCTCGAATTTGTGTATATTATTTAAATGATAGGTTTTGGGACCAATGGATAGGAACGAATGGACCTGATTTGACACTTCTAGATTTTTTCTTCTGGGGTCATATCAAAGAAAAAGTCTATTTAACGCAACCTGGATATTTTAAGAAATGGAATTATTAGTGCTATTAATAATATTAGTTTAACTCAAAAATAAAATGTATTAGGGAAAATTGTTGAACTATGTGAGACTTGTATTAAACAAGAAGGTCGTGTTTTTGAAAATCTTAATTATGATTAAGTACGTTCGTTTTTCTATTCCTCTTATTATTAGTTAATATTAATCATCTCTAGGTATAATAAAGTTCATTTGTTTTCACCTTATCATATTTGTTTCTTTTTTAAAATTTAAGTGAATTAACAGGGGATTCCTTTGAACAGTAGATTATTTTGAATCCATGGCCAACTTTGCCGGTGGTATAATTAAATAAGTAGTAATATTGATTTTCGCTTTAGATGAACATTAACAATATGAAAATAGGGTATCGAATTTTCAAGCTTGCGGCGGTCTATGGAAGTTGAATTTGTCCTGTGGATAAAGGATAAAAAAGTAGGATTGGGTGGTGAAGGTTTTGTTCCAGTCAGTTAACCCGTTATGAGTCTGATCAAAACTTGAAAAATCGATTTGCGAAAAACACATTTTTTTAAAACTCGGAACATTTTCTGTTTTGACATTTTGTTGGATGAAGGCTTGAATAAAGAGTAAATAACCGTGATTAGTTTAACCTGTCCTACTTCGTTTTTTCATAAATTACAATTAAGTGGGAATTATGACTCATTTTTAAGTGGCTTTATTTGGAAAACTATACATATTAGACATAGATATAGACATAGAATTGAAGACTCTGGTACAAAAAGGGGATATGTAACATTTTTTAAATTTTACAGGAGAGGCAAAAAACTTTTTTTTTTTTTAGATTGCATTTAATGTTATTTATGAAAGAGGGAGAAAAGTTGAATATTTTTGTTTATATTAGATAAATTTATTCGCAGAAATAAACTAGAAAACAGAAAAAAAGTTGTGTGGTGCAAAAACGGTATATGTTCATCCTATTCTTAACTCGGCTCATAGGATGGTGCAAGAAAGGGATAAGTAGAAAATGCAACACTTTTTTGTATACATTTTTTTATTATATTTCTAAGACAATAATTTTAACAAAACAAGAACTAAGAATGAAACAAGGAACTTGTAACAAATAAAAACTAAAAATAGTTATATGACCCAAAAGCAACAAATTTTTAAAACATTAGGTACAGAGTACAGATGGTGTCCGAGCCTTTTCTGCCTCTGGATTTTGTGGGTTTATTGTTCGGCGTAGAGCAAAAGTGTTAAAATAAGATTTGTAGGACAAAATCCAGAAGAAAAGTAAGCTGGGACCCATGTACATCTTATGGAGATTTAGGTCAAAATAAAAAAATACATTCATATTAATAAAAAAAAGTTTACAGATATACGAGTAGTATCCTTATTCTACATCAGTGTTCTCGGACTCACTAACTTCCGAATCTTGATTCCCTAAATCTTTATCGGATGTTAGAGACAAGTAAAACCCCATCTCACCTTTGCCTAGATATTCATTGGCCAATACCATAACGTTTTTATATTTCGCATCTTTTAATGGCAGCCTATTTAAATAAGCTTGTTCCACACCATTTAATGTAGGGTTTGCATTGCTTCTCAACAAAACAAAATTTATTAAATGAGCATTAGCACTAGCCGAGGGGGTACAGGCAACCTCACCATTTTTCGTGTATTTGAATACGCGATAAGAAGCAATGCCAAACTTTTCTTTTGATCTAGATTTTGGATACGGACAAAAAAAACTTTTTAAATGATCAGTGTAGTTCAACACCATACTTTGGGTAACAGGAACGACATGAAATTTACGTGAAGATGACTTGACAATGTCCATGTACTCTTGCGGTAAAAAAATGCGATCTATATAACGTTTTTTCTTTTCAATTATCCCGAAGAACCTGTCACAGGGTAAAAAACTATGCCCTGGCTCGGGAAAACGATGCATAATTACGTCAAACCTTTCTGTAAAACACAAAGTGGCTAGATATCGAACCAGGGCATGGTTTTTATTTTGAGCGCAACAGTTGTCACTAAATAAGTACAAAACCTTTATATCAGGCCCAAGTACGTTCTCGATATAATATTGTAGAAAACTTACAACTTCGTTGGCTACTTTTTTACAGGTAGTTTCATCATACATAAAAAAATGTCCCGTTTTGTTTTTCGCCGAGTGTATGCAAAAATTTTGGACCCATAGTTGTCGCAAATAAAAGGCGTCCCCAGATGGCACCTTGGGAAGGGGCATGTTCTGCTGATAGTCGAAAGACAAAACTTCGACATGATCATTGTCTTCCGCTTCTTTCGATTTTTCTTTCAGTTCCTTGTAAAACTATTCGGACTTAAGAAGGTGTAGTTTTTTTTGGGTTTCGAAACTACTTTTCTCTTCTTCTGAGTCCTCTCCCTGAATCTTGTTTTGCAATATGTCATATTTTTTGCACGTATCTTTTCTCGGACGGCAAAAACTTAAATTGAAATTTTCGCGAAAATAACGACCATAAAAATCATAAGAAACTGTAGGTTTAAAGGGTAGATTGTCTTGTTTTTGCTTGTAAATTTCTGGTTCAAATTTCTTAAGATATAGATCGTACATAATCTTAAGATTCAAATCAGGAGACAAATACTGCCTACTGCTTCTTGTTCTAGAATAATGCGATATTTGCTTAGGAAAGCTTTCGATATGCTCACGAACTTGATTTCTCACAGGTTCCGGAATCATATTCTTTCTATTAACTTGTTTACCTCGTTTGTCCTGGACAGGGGTTACACTGAGTGTTAGGTGATTTGCAATACGTTCTAAGCGCTTCTTTCCGATTCCATGAATTAAACATACAGCTTGCTTACAGACTGGTAACTCGAATGCACCCTTTCTCAACTGAAACAATATTAGATTACTCAATAGAAATAATTGTTTATAAAAAACATTATTTAACATACCATGTTTTTAAAAACCAGCTAAAAACTGTAAAAAAAAACTGTAAAAAGTCCCTTTCATCCCCTTAACGACCTACCACCGACGCAGATTTCCCTCTCTATTCCCTCATTTAAAAAAAAGTTAATTCTGGAAACTGAATATGCGAGTAAGTAACAACTTTGGTTTAAAAGTGCTGAATTTTTACGTTTGAACACCTCCGACCCCTTGGCCACCTCTTACGGACATAACATTACGTATTTTCACCGAACATGTACCAAATTTTATTGAAATTGGTTAACTTCAAACTCGATTGCAAGATTTATACCGGACAGACAGACAGACACGAAAGCGAGTTAATAAAAACATGGTAAAAAATTAGTCTTTTAAGTAGCTTACCTTATACTTGTAGCTGCAATTTCGTTGTGAATTGACAACATCTTTACGACGTCTTTTAATCGTGTTAACAGTTATTAAACTTGAGAGGTACGAATCTTGTTTTTCTTGATCTGCAAGATCATTGAATGCCGTAAATATTTCGTTTTTTTCATTAGGAGAAAGCTTTTTCAAACACTCTTTTTCACATTTACAGTCAGTGCCTTGTTTGCGTTCCAGTACCATTTTTCCAGTAGACATTGACTTATAACTTTCTCCTCTGGCCCGTTGAACTTTTTGTACACTCCTTTTCCAACTTTTCACATTACGTTTTCTTTTTCTACCACCTGCTTTTATTGTTTCATTTCCTTCTACAGGTTCTACGGTTTCATTCTCAGAAGAGGAAGAGAACATTGGCGAGGATGGCTGGTTTCTTGGCAACGATGGCTGGTATTCACTGCCCGAACTGTGAAATGGCTCACTCAACTCTGCCTCACTCTCAGTTTCATTATTGCCACTTGGTCCCGCAGATTCATTACGTTTATCCATAATAATAATTCTATAATAGCCTGGCTTGCGGACAAAACAAACAAACAAAAACTAAACTAAACGACAAACGACAATAGACCGTTGCACTACGCACTACAACACTGTTGCTAAGGGCATGGGTAAATAATAAACATTGCGTCATTTTACTGCCGCAGGAGCGGGATATGTTTGGCGTGTTTTAAAAGTACGATCATTTGGGCTGCAAGAACGGGATAAGTTACACGACACATATATCTTTCTTGCACCAGTACATCATAGGGGATATGTGTTTATTCGTTATAACTCGGTAGCTATTTATCACACATATCCCAAATTTGCACCACCGATAAAGACGATGTTCTGCTACCTATAGGCACAATAATCTCATTTTTCAAAAATTTGCACATATCCCCTTCTTGCATCACAGTCTTCAATTGTTAAGAGAGTTCAAAAAACATAAATTATACAGGTTGTCCTATTTAAAATAACGAAGTCGTGGTCATTTCCGGGGAAACCGGAAACGATATTCAATTGTTTTTATGTTAGAAATGTTCATAATATTCAACCCTATTATTCCATATTTGTATCTCTAGCCGTTGTCAAATGGTACCCTGGGTAGTAGTTTCATTGTCATCCATATCGATATTGCGTTTTTTCAGAATCTGATGGCAACGTTTGTTTTTCATATGGAACGCTATGGAAGTTTCTTTATAAATAATAATGTTTGATCGCAAATATTTCGAAAACTAAGTTTAAATGAAAGTATGTATTACAGGGTCTACTGTTGGAAAAAATTTTGAGGAAATTTGAAGTAAGGGGACATGTTAAGGATGCTCCACCATCTCAAAACAGCCACTGACGAAGATAAGGGTTTGGATATTTTAGTGAGCATAACAGAATATCCCCATCTTTAAACTAGAAAACTTGGGCCAAGATAACAATACATCTTGCATGTCTGTGAACAGTGGAAAAGTGTCATCTTTACAGAGTTACCTTGGCTCAGAACTATCGGATGATGATTTTGACAGGGCTTTGAAATTCTACGAGACTATGATTGAAATCTTTAATACAAGTAAACATTTCTTGTACGAAATAATTTTTTCGGATGAGTCGAGTTTTTCTTTAAACGGAACTGTTAATCGCCATAATTGACGATATTATGTTAGGGAAAATCCTCGTTGGATACGGGAATATCACACACAGTACTCACAAAAGCTCAATGTTTGGGCCAGCATTATAGGATGTAAGATAATTGGTCCGTTTTTCATGTAAGAAAATTTAAACGGTGAAAGATATTTGCCACTTTTCAGGACCCACGTTGGCGGAAATATTTCCCAATCCTCGTAAGTCATTGTGATGTGATTGCCACATACAAAAAAAATATGCGCATTTTACTGGTCACAATCTATTTGTTTATATAACACACAGTATACGGGAGATGTTTTTAGTCTGTAGGGATACAAAATGCGGTTGATTTGAGTGCAGAAGTTGTAGTAATATTAAAGGGCAGGGAATTGGTTTGCGATGATGCGAACCCCTACGACCCCCTAAACGCACCACTAGCAATACTAACTTACGTGTTACTCAGCTCCTCTTCCATTACTTATTAGAAAAAATAAATAATTTTAATAGAATATTTGTATTTTACATTTAACGTATTTAAAAAAAATAAATTAAATTGATTTTTGCTGGGAATAAGAATTAGGAATGTTAAGTTTTTAATGTTGAAGGAGTTTAATTATTCCCGTGATATAATTAACGACAAGAGTAAATACCAAACTAAATTAATGCAATGGAAAGGGTCTGTCAACAATAATTCAGGAATTTTGACACATCCCTTTGTTATGCAGCACCTTATTTTTTTAAAGCTCCTGTCTAATAATACGTCACAAAACCTGGAGCCTGTATGACATTACAAAATCGAAAATTTACAACGGAAATCGCACTTTTTCAAGCAAAAAGGAAAAATGTTTTTATTTTTGAAAACTTATATTTGTGGTCATTTTGTCCTCTTATCCTCTCTATCCGCAAACATACTATATATCAGGGGCTCAATGATTCAACAAGAGCTCAGACATTTCCATAATAAAAACGCCGACAGCGTTCATTTGTACCGCTTACGCCGCGCTTTTGCTCTGTGTATTTTAAGGCAATTGATTGGAAACTGATTTGATTAGAACTTCTAAGATATAATGGAATTATACCCTATATGTCTGCCAACGTCTAATCACTTTTAGTAATTCAATATTTAAAAATATAATTAAAGAAAGTAATTTAGTTCATATAATGCCCACATTTTCACTTACTCTTTCAATTATTTCGGCCATGGTTAGAATATTAAATATTACCATTATTTTTTTTAGATGCAACACAGTTACTTTTTGAACAAATTTAATAATAAATACATTTTGTAATCATTACAGCCCAGCTTTGCAAGACACTAATTTTATTGAAGGACGGTTATATAGTCAAACATCCTAAACTGTTTATATCTAACGAATTATTGTCCCCTTAACTTACATTTGCGGAAAAAAAGAGGAGCAATTTGGGGTACCGAGAAATTATACAAGCATGAATGGATTGATTTACCGTTAGCACACTGTATAGAATATTAATTCATAAACAATTATTCAACTCAAGTGTCTAGGTACAGAAATTATTATGCATATTTTAAATTCAAAAACAAATTATTGTTACAGAGTAGCATATAATAATTACAATATTAAAACATAAAATGTTACCACTATGTATAACAAAAGCAGAATTCGCACTCACCGATTTCACGGAGAGCAGCGCTCTTCCACTCAAACCAAATTTGCGATGTAGAGATCCATTCGATGTTCTGTTGCTCTCAAAGGTTAATCACGAAGACTATCTGACAAATGTGGAAATTAAATGGAATATAATTGACTGCGCATAGATCTTTACTCGTGATTAGAAAAAGACTGAAATGTACTAAACAACACCCTAGAAGCTTTTTACCTAAATACAGCGTATAAAACTAACAGTAAACAGTAATTAACGAAAAAGATCCACAGAATTGAGCGGTTCTATGTGTTGGAATAGTCATTTGGTCTTTATGCCGAATATTTATGGTATGAACTGAACTGCGAAATTTTAATTTGTCGTAAAGATATGCAGGTTTTCTCTTTGAAATAATTTTATAATAAAAGACTAAACAGTGTAATGATCTGCGATCCACCATATTAACCCATCCCAAGCTCCTGAGGGGCAATGATACATGATATCTGCCTCTAAGACTACAAATGAGCCGGACACAAGCGTTCTGAATTAGTTGCAGTCGCCGAGCGTCTACCTGAATTATGTTCATCATCATTCAACATCGCTATAGTTCAGATGCGAGAGAACCATAACTTCACAGAGCATTAAGCGACATTTCTTATTTAGCAAATGTCTATTAACGTAGATCATTTTAAGGTTCAAAAACGCTCATCATCTGATAACAGCAGAGACCTACAGTCCAAAACCAAACCCAGGTTTTATTGAACTCTCCTTTAAAGAAAGATGTACTCCATTCATCGAAACGCTGATGCTGGTAGGCATCTTGAGCGGACAGCAGACCCTCCAACCAGCATCACGCATGACTTAGAGGCATTCAAAGTTAAGCAGTATTTTCGACTGATGTAACAAAGAGATGACAGATCCTGTTTAATTTTGTTGTATGCTTCAGTCAAGGTGTCTTCAGATAATGATAAATAGACCTGCGTGTCATCGACATACATATAATATCTACAAAATCGCAGAACTTTACTGAGAATTATACAGAGAGAAGAGCAAAGGGTCGAGTATAGAACCATGAGGTACCCCACAAGTTATGTAGGAGAGTTCAGATATTTTTCCACACAGTTTAACTGATTGAGATCTGTTTTGTAAGTATGAATGTAAAAGATCTGATGAAACTCTTGAGAAACCCAAATAGTTTAGAAGAGCCAGCATTAAGCTATGATTTATGCGATCAAACGGTTTCGAGTAATCAAGCAGGACTGATAGTGTCAGTCTGCCACTATCTGATTCAATCTGAATCATTTGTGACCTCAGTTATTGCCGAAATACAGCTGTAATTATTGCGAAATCCTGATTGAAACCCGGGGAGTATGGAGTTTTCCTCCACGAATCTCCTGATTTGACGCTCCCAAATTTTTTCTAGCACTTCAGAAAGCACGCATAATAAACTAATGGGTCTCAGGTCTTGAAATTCCTTAGGATAGTCATTTTTAGCAAGAGGAAAAACGTGTGTTGATTTTCAAAGGGTCGGAAACATGTTATGAGCTGTGCAAAAATTAAATATGTGTTCAATCACTGGGAGGATACGAGGGCAACAGTAAAGGAGCACATTCGTGCTTATACCATCTGGTCCAACAGAGTTGAACTTTATTGAAAGGAGAGTGCGATAAATTTCTAGTTCACTTGTCGGTTCAAATGAAAATTGATTTTCTATTGACTTGCTATTTGCCAGATAATCCATTGTCTCTGCATCCGGATTCAAGTTGGAAAGGGCTCTCAAAAAATAAATATTTATCTTCTGTGGATCAGACAGATGCTCAGGCAGTTCATTATTGGGTTTTGTAGTAACCATATTTAACTTCTTTACCTCACTCCAGAGTACCTTGCCATCTTGAGAAGAGATTTTATATTCTAAATAGGCTCTTTTTCCTGTCTTCACTGCGTGGTTGCTTTCATTTCTGTGCTGTTTAAATTTAAGTTAGGCTTTATCGTGTCTGCGGCATGAGCAACTTCAAAGCGTGGGTTAGCCAGGGTGCCGAATTCTTTGAAATACGAGCGGTTTTTACATGAACATAATAATCAAAAAGACGTAATATAATTGAGTTGAATCGAGAAATATTTAAATCAATATCATCAGTGTAATAAACGGGCGAAAAATTCATCAAATTCAAATTCTGGGTTAATGTCAAAATTATTAAGATTTCGGAAAGTATGTAAAAATTGTGTCTTTTTAATTTTAAACTTGGAATTAGACAGGATACAAGATGATGATCAAATATTTTATTAGAAGCGGATACTTGGAAAATAATTTTAGGTATGTTATTTGAGCAGAACAAAACATCCAGGAGTTTGGCAGAGTGTGAAGTATATCGAGTTGTTTCCTTCACTAACTGACCTAGATCGAAGGACTCCAGCAGCGAATGAAAATCTTTTGTAGACTTATTTTCAAAATCTAGCATATCAATGTTTAAATCCCCTGCGCCAATCAAGAATTCGAACTCAGTTATCAAAATACCAAGAACAGTCTCCAGTTCTCCGATAAAGTCACCAATAGAAAAGCCCGATGGTCGATACAACGAGCCCACAACATACCGACGTTTTAAATACTTTATTGATATCCATATCTGTTCACTATGGTCAATGCCACCAAGTATAACAACGTCCGACTCTATGCAATTGCGGACATAGATCGCAACCTCCTCTGCTCGTAGATCTATCTTTACAGTGCAGCCGATATCCCTGCATTGCCACCAAATCATCTGTTACACCCGCATATAGCCAGGTCTAATAGATTGTGACAATATCATACTTGTTACAGGCAAAGTCTCTAAATGTGTTAAAATTTGCTGATCGCGAACGAGCATTAACGTGACATAACTTTTTCTGGCGTTGGATGAATTAAATTTATTTATTGATACCAAAATTTATATTACCAGTAATTAAATGTTAGGAAATTTGAAACCACCCAAGAAATTTTTTATCATTTTGTTTATAAATTAGAAATACTTTTTCCCGAAATGCAGAACATTTTATACTGAAACATCCAGGAAATAATTTATATGCCATCCATCATGGCACAAATTTTTCTTTAGATTATTTTTTGAAACTATAATATATAACATTACAAAGTTACTACGCTTTCAGGAATATCTAACAAGGGAAGTTCGAAATCCTGACCTTTAAGGAGTTCTTGATTCCTATTTTGTTAGTAGTTTTTTGCAAATTGTATGTGTGTAATAGAAAAATTATGGAATGCATTTTACAGCCCTTTATTTTTGGAAAGTGCAAGTGGAAAGTATCAAGCGGCCAACTTATTAAGTATTTTTTTTTTTGTATGTTTCTTGCAGATAATTTGTAGCTTATGAGCATAAAAAAATAGCATATCTTTTAAGCTCATTTTATTTATTATTACATTCCGGATATCTGAAGGACAGATGATTTCCTTGGGTTTTTCAACATAATATTAGATAAATGGTCCGATTACGTCTGTTAATTATGCAGTGTTCACTTGATACCCTAACTTATCAGGACGCAAGGTCTTCTTAAAAATACCATAATATCTACAGAAATGGCGGGTAAAGTAATACCTCGTTTGAAAGATTTTTATTTTCAATATAATCGGATAATTAAATGTCGGGCTACTCAAAACCTTTCAAACCATGTACATATATACTACTTTTACAGGCAATTTACACATAATCCTATATATTTATCTAATGTTTTACATGATGAATAAGTAATATAATGCCCATAAGATAAATTCTCTCAATTGAAACCCAAATATCCGTTTTAAATGTAAGAATTAGATTACTACTTTACATTCAAAAAGTTTCCTAGTTTAACCAATACATACCAACAATAGAAGTGTCTATAAACTTACCTATGAAAAGATAATACACAAGCTCTAGTTTTTTAAACTCTGACGACAAACAGTAAACACTTTAGTCATGATTAGACAGCAGATATTATTTCATTGTTCTCAAAAACCTCTAAAGACTAAAAAATATACTAAATAATGCAAAAAAAACAGTGAAAGACGCTAATAGAAAAACCTAATCGTAATGAAATTCTTTTCAAACCAATCAAAAAAACTTCGTTGACGTAACCAATTTTTACATATATATTTTCAGGATGAGGGGCTGTTGGAGAGAAAATGATCCCTTAGGCACGTTTTGTTGTTTTTTATACTTTCGGTACTAAAGTGTAACCCAAGGGGCCGCCTAATAGGGACTAACGAGGTTCATTGAGTCCCAAGGGACTTAAATGTATCTTAGCAACACATAATTAACCAAGGGTTAAATTAAACAAATTTATTTATTTATATTTAGATGAATATTTACATTAGTACAATTTACAATATTAAATAATCGATTTGTTTCATTGACAGTATGTTCAATAACACTATGTATGTATTCACATTCCAATTATTTATGGAGTTTTCAACGAATCCCTCGGCGAGGGCTGCCGATTTCCATTCTTCATGCCTTTTTAAAACATCTACAGATGCGTCAGCTAATAAAGAGGCAGATGTTCGTCGAAAACAATGTCAATGCTCAGTTTATTCATGTTAATGCATATACCTGCTTACATATGTAACAAAATATGAATTACAAATTTAAATTCAAAAATGTTTGCTTAACACAAATAAAAAAATCTGGACTTTCAAAATACAAACTAAACCTACAATAAAATTTTAAAATTGCAACGCATTAAAATTAAAACAAATAAATCTATTAAAAGAATTAAATGAATTTTTTATTAAAAAATCTCTACTCCTACTTTTAAAATGTTTAAGAGGCAAAAGTTTTATATAATCTTATTGTCCATTACCCAAGACCACTCTGACACCTCAGTCCCCAGTATGGGTAAACCAGATTCTGTTTAGGCCTGGTGTTGTGGTTATGTACATCTTCATGGGTTCTGAAATAGTTCTCGTTTTGCCTCACATAAAGCAAATTCTCAAGGACATACTGGGATGGCACTGTTAAAATTTTCAAATTTATAAATGCTGCTCTGCAATCATCCCCATAACCAAGACCAGCCAGCACTCTCACTGCTCTAGGTTGTAATGCAAAGATGCGGCTAGTTCCTGCGGACGAGCACAGCATATCAGATATATGAATAAAAGAGGGCATGATAGGCAGTTTTCACAACCTCAGTGGATACATGGTTCACAAGTTTACGTAATAGAAAAAGATGACGTCCAAGTTTTTTATTGAAGTTATCAATATGTACGCCCCATTGTACCTTTGAATCTAAATGCACACCTAAGAATTTAGCACTCTCCACTCCCTCCATTCACACCTCCAATCTCTCTTGAAGAGAACACCATTGTACTAGTCTTATCCTGATTGACGTGCAGCCTGTTCAAACTAAATCACTTTTCAGCCCTCTCTCGTGCCGCCACAGAAGCCTCAAGTGTACCTTCAGTATCATCCGACACACAAGACGTAGTCGTATCGTCAGCGAAAAGAGTGTATCTCCCAGGTGGTTTCTGGTCAGGTAAGTCATTGATATATATCAGAGAAAGAAGAGGACTAAGTACTGAGCCCTGAGGAACTCCAATATTTAGCACACTTTCCTCTGGCGACACTCCATTAACCCTTACAATCTGCCTCCTCTTTAGCAAGTATGATCTTATCAAGTCGATGCTCCCAGGGCTAAAGATATATTTTGTTAGCTTTTGCAAGAGTATTTGATGGTCGACACAACCAAATGCCCTGCTTTAGTCACCTAGGAGAACTGCATCAAACTGTAGCCTATGGAATGAGCCTACAACGCTGGAAACCAAATCCAAAATACCCAAGACTGTATCTTTCCTAAAACAAATTGTATAGCATACCGGATTTGGTAGATTTAAGAATGTTGCTACTTTCTGGGATAGTTTTCCAAACACATTTTTAACAACTGGCTGCGTAGTACATTTATTGTTTTGGTAGGAGTCTCAGCTTTTCTTAAAGCCATATAGCTACTTGCCGCACAGTTCAGTAAAGTTGACAGTAATGCTACCTGAATTTTTAACAACGAAATTTCTATCAATTTTGTTTTTCGTATTTTTAATATTAATCGTAATTGAGTAATCCAAATCAGTTACACATTTTACCGTCAACTCAATTAAGTCCTTACTTTTACAGGCACCTGCTACACCAAAAATAAGGGCCACCTTCATCATTAAAAACTGGTTGTCTAGAGTACCATTAAAAATTCATCAAACTGGCCACCAGTCAGGATCTTGGATTTTTTTGACTTATATCCTTTCGTTTCTTCTTTTCAACAGGGCAATTAGCTAGTGAAATTTGCATATCGATATTATTATTCAGCATATAATAATGTGCGCAAAGCGAAGCGAAGCATGAAAGATCAAAGTAGAGCATCCCCGTTAAAATTTTCCACGTTTCGCTTACAGCACCATCTTACAAATGTCTGATATCACGCTTCATATGTGTTCCTTAATTTGGTCGGCAAAATATCTTCTAGCGCCTCTTCAGCTACTTTTTTTGAATCAAATTTTTTCATTTCAATTTATAATCTCGAAATTAATGACACTGACAACTTATTTATTTCTGTTGTAACTACGTGACATTATGATGTGTTTTAACTTTGAACTTATACATTACATTATTTAGTAACATTGTTCCCGAAAGTGCAAAAACTAATGTATATATCGCGGGACTAAAGTGCCTTAATCCCCCACCGTTCGCGGGATTAAATGAGTCACTTTAGTCCCTAGTACTATTTACTATTTATTACGTACCTTTCCGTGTATTTAATCTAAGGTAATTATCATTCTTAATTCGTAAAAGTCGAAAGTTACGAACTTGTCAAGGCCTCTTCTGAGCGATAAGTTTAAAAAAATCGGTAAATTTCTTTACCCGTTATGATTTTCCCTTTGTTAGGAATAGTGAAGTGTGACCCAATTTAGTTCAGTACGTAGTCACAGTATATATGTGTTACATATACTATCTTTTCATTTTTATTTGTTACGTCATATTTGATTCCTACCAATATTTTTCCATTTTCTTTCTACCTATGCCACACTTGACTTTTGGGCATAAAAAAATAAATTCAATAAGTAGTTTTTACATTGACACATGCCGCCATTTTGCTGTCATGTTGAATTCGTACCAGTTTATCCTATTTTCACATCTAATTTTTCTGCAAAATCAATTGAACAAGATTTTTAAATTGAAACACATATTATCTGTCTTTACCTACTCCAGTGGTCGGCAGATACTTCCCAGATATTAAGTTTCTAACTGGTTTTCGTTAACGATCCTCTTGTTGTTATATTAAAGTGGTGTATTATTTGAGGTTAGGTTTCTACTGGAACCTAACTTTTTTTAAAATGTCGACGTTTCGCAACTTTACTGTTGCATCCTCAGGACACATATTTTTATATCCTACATGAAACCTATATTATCAGTCTTTATCTACTCCGTTGGTCTAGATATATTTCCTAACTCCGAATAATACACCACTCTAACAACAAGAAGATTATTAACGAAAATCATTTAGAAATTTAATATCTGAAAAATATCTGCGAATCAGGTAATAGGTAAAGGCTGATAATATGGGTTTCATGCAGGATTTAGAATTTATATGTGTCATGAGGATGCAACAATAAAGTTACGAAACGTTAACAATTTAAAAAAGTCTTTTGTTTCTTTACTGGGCCCGAACCCAAATAATACCCCACTCTAACATAACAAGAGGATCATTAACGAAAACCATAGAAACATATATATATATATATATATATATATATATATATATATATATATATATATATATATATATATATATATATATATATATATATATATATATATATATATATATATGTATATAACGAAGTAGGTAAAGACTGATAATATGGGTTTCATGCAGGATAGAGGATCTATATGTGTCCTGAGGATGCACACATTAAGTTTCGAAACGTCGACAATTTGGAAACATAATGTTTTTAACGTTGCTCAGTCATATTGGATTTTTACCAAAATATTACCAGGTCATCCCCATATGACACTTAATTTCTGAACAAAATTTGAAGTAACTCGGGTAAATATTATTTAAGCTATGCCGCGAACTGACAGACAAACCGACAGACTAGCCGACGGAATTGACAAAGCATGTTTTTTGACATCTAGGGACGCAAAACGTGAAGATATGTAAAACCTGACCTGATTTTTTCACGATTACAAAATATTTATTTGGCCGCAATTTTGTTCTGCCATCTTGAATTAGTACCACTATTTTACTAATTGATCCTTATACCTCAATTACTTATGGCACACAGTTTGAAACCAAACCATTAAGCAGTTTTTCTAGGCTGAATATTTAAATATTTTAATAAACCGCCATTTTGTTCCGCCATCTTGGATTAGTACCAAAATGTTACCAGTTGATTCTAATATAATAGTTGATGCTTTTGCAAAATTTGAGATAAATTGGATGAGTACTTTTTAAATAATAATTTTTTTAACATTTCACTAAGCCGCCATTTTATTTCACCATATTGGATTTTTACCAAAATCTTACCAGGCCATCCCCATATGACCCTTAATTTTTGACCAAAATTTTAAGTCTATCGGGTAAGCAGTCTTTAAGCTATGCTGCGAAATGACAGACTGACAAACAGACAGAAAGACCGACAGACGGACGGAGTTGATAAAACATAGTTTTTGGCATCTAGCGACGCTAAAACGTAGACATGTGTAAAAGTGAGAGGGTGACTTTTTCAGATTACAAACATTTTATTTGGCCGCAATTTTGTTCGGCCATTTTGAATTAGTACCACTATTTTAATAGTTGATCCCTATACCACAATTATTTAGGCACACAATTTGAAATCAGACCATTAAGCAGTTTTTGAGGCTAAATTTTTAAATAGTTTATTAAGCCGCCATTTTGTACCGCCATCTTGGATTCGTACCAGAATGTCACCAGTTGATTTCAACATAATATTTGAAGATTTTGCAAAATGTTAAATAAATTGGATAAGTAGTTTTCTAACATTAATTTTTTTAACATTTTACTAAGCCGCCATTTTCTTTCGCCATATTGGATTTTTACCCTTAATTTTTGACGAAAATTTCAAGTCAATCGGGTAAGTAGTTTTTTGGCTACGCCGTAAACAGACAGACACACAGTGAGACACACAGACAGACCGACAGACCGACGGAATTGAGAAAACATGTTTTTCGTCATCTAGGGACCCTGAAACGTGAAGATCTGAAAGTGAATAAACCCTACTTTAATCTTTAACATACGTACGTGAGAGAAATAGGCCAATTAAATATGTATATGTGTACAAATTCTGAGAAGTACTGGGAATTGCAAAGGAATTAGAGGGCAGTACTAGGAATTCGTGGCATTAGTAAGGAATTCGTGGGCACTACTAAAAATTTTTGGAAATAAGTAGGCATTACTATGAGAATTTCGGTCATATTACGTCTTGCGTTGTAGCCAGACAGTGATTAAAAAGAAAGTAAAACCAAAAAAAAAAGACCTCGGTAATTAACAAATGGGAAGATATTTGTAATTACGATTCATCTGAAAACACCGAGGACAACACCCACTTGAGGATGATGTGTACTTGCCGGTCTTTATCTAACACGCACATGTAAGAGTACGCATGCGTGGTGGTTTCGCGGCTTTTTTTATTTGTTGACTGATCTAGATAGCACTATTCTGCTTATTTATTTTATAATAGAGAAGCTATAGAGAAGGCTACTGCTAAATTATTTTAATTAAGTGTTGGCGAGTGTCGTGTTCCGTAACGGTATAAGGATAAAACTCGTCGTGAACAAAAAGGTCGAAATCTGTGACGTAATCATTTTAAGAATTTAAATTTCAGTCGTTATTATTATTATTAAATAAATTACAGGTACAACTTCAGTGGATAGTAGATTAAAAACGTTGAGAACAAATTTCATTTAAATTTGGAAAGGTAGAAAAATACACTGACTGGCATACAACTCATAGTCAATATCTACTTCTTCTGGGGCTATTGAGTCAGGATTGAGTACATATATATTGTTCTGATGGCAATACAAGAACCTATTTTATGATCTTATAATAATAATTACGGTGGAATGATTATTTTTTTTACTCTGTTGTCAGGTTCGTTGTAGTCCCTCTAGCTTCGTGTTAGTCCATTTCAAGATTCCGCACTTTTTGAATGCACTAATCTTTCATCTTGGTCTTCCCTTGCTTATCCTGGAGTAGTCTAGCTTGTTGGAATCCTAGGTATTTGGAGGTCTCGCCTTGGTTCATCGCTTGAACTATTTCTCCATTGGGTATGGCTACATCACAATTAATGACTTTGCCTTTTTCGAGGTTTAAGGCTCTACATTTGTCCATTCTAAATTCCATATGGATGTCTTTCGAGAAGGTCTATGTCACATCAATAAGCTTTTTTAGTTCGTTATGGTTTCCATCTACAGCTTAATATCATGCATATAGAGAAGGTGGGATAAGGTTCGGGAATCGTCTCTATTGGCTTTGATGTGTCCTGTATTGTTGAGCAACATGAAGAAGGGGTTCATCGCTAAGCAGAATCAAAGTGGACTTAACGAATCTCCTTGGTAAATTCCCTCATTGATGTATATCTCATCGGTGGTAAGAGATTGATCGTTATTATCGATTCTCAAGTTATTGATAGTTGCCAGGAAAGTGATGATCATAAGGTGAATTTTGTATATTCCTAGTACGCCTATGAGCCACGAATTTGGTACACTGTCAAACGCCTTTTTATAGTCTATAAAAGCAGTGTGTATGTTGCGTTCTTTTTTCTGTGCCTGCTTAAGTATTACAGAGTCGATGATAAGTTGTTCTTTGCATCCTTGATGATCTCGAATGCATCCCTTCTGTTCCTTGGCTAATAGGTTATGGCTGTCAACATGATGATAGATACGAGTTGCAATGCATCCTGTTAAGATCTTGTACATGGCGAGCAAGCAGGTAATGGGCCTGTACTGTCCTATTGCTTTTGGGTAGCATAGTTGTAGTGCCCAGCATTAGAAATGCCGGGGTTGTCTCAGGATGATGCATTATTTTAGTAAAATGACGGGCCATAGCTTCATAGAGAAATTCAAATTTCCTATACCCAAAATTTTGAATATAATCAACTTGTGGCAACTTCCAGTTGCTCGTTCCCTTACTAAAGCTGCCTTGGTGATAGAGTCAAATTTCATTGGTGGTATTTGAATCTGATCACATTGAGATTGCATCCATGCAGCATTTCGGTTACGATCTTTTGGTTTTTTCTCAGATGTTCACCAATACTCGGTCAAATGCTCTTTGCTGGGTAGCATCTTCTCAGTATTGGTTTGATCTTTGGTGGTATCCCGATAGGGCTATCTTTGGTTGGTGTTGAAAAACCAGTTCTGTCGTTTTCTTTTTGATCATTTGTTATAACTCTGCAGACGTTTCGCTTTAGCTTTTGGTTTTTGCTTAGTTTATCCTGATACTCATCTAGTTTTTATTGATGGCTGAAATCAGTAAGTTTTGTACCAATCTTCTTAATACGCGTTTTAAGTCTGCTGGAGGGGTGTTCATTCTGCCGAAATTCTGTAAGCCTTCCTAGTTCCTGTCTAAAATCATCAATTGTCTTCTCAAGTCTTTTCTGCCATGTGGGTTTTTGCTGGTGTGTAGCTTCGCCTGTTTTTTTTTTGGGAATGCACTTGTTGTTTATGGCATCTAAGGACGGCGACGTAACAGTAGATGAGTGTGTAAAGTTTCTCAAGGATGTCATACACCAAACTTCGCTCTGCTAGTATCGTTTTGAAAAGCTTGAGAATGCTATGATTCTCCCAACTAGTTCTAAGTTTCGGGAGCTTAGGTCTTTGAGTTGGATCTGGGCCGCTAAACTCAGCAACAGCTTTTTGCAGTTCGTTGTATGCTGATATTTTTCCATTGTCTTGGGTGTTGTTAGCTCTGTCAATGATGTCTTGTCCTGTATATTCGACTTCGTTTATGTTTTCTTCATTTCATACCTCCTCCTCGGGTTCCTCTATTGTAGCCGGAGCTATGGGCTCAACGCGTTCGGTTTCAAATTCAAACTGCACCCCTCCTTTAAGTTGTTCCACCTTATTATTATTATTATTATTTTAATTAATATTATCATTATTATTATTATTATTATATCGGGAAAATACCGAAACTGCAACTATGTTTCAGCTAAAAGAAAAATGATAAGAATTGTTGCTATAAAAGTGCGGAACTGTTCAGAAATTAGACTTCAGGATCTCGCCGGCAAAAATGCAACTGATTAATAACATCTTGTAAATTCTTGGATAGCTTAATTGCGCGAGGACAAATATTTTCTTCCTACGGAAATTTTTAATAATGATGCATGCCCCGCCACCGTTGATTGAAATTTATTCACGCGTCGGACTGGAAAATTGGAAAATATATTTTGTAGGACAATATAAAAATTGAATTCTAGGGATTTTGATTAAGTAATCATATAAAATCAGCTGGTTCTCTATAAACTGAAATAAGTTGTGATTATGACAAAAATCATAAAATGCCAAAATAATAAATTTTTACATTTTATAGATTACCAGGTGATTTTTTCATGATTGCTAATTAAAATACCTAGAATCCAATTATAACATGGTCCTATAAAATACATTTTCTAATTTTTCTATCGAAAAAATTTTAGCTACACAAGCACTTGTATAAGAAGTTACGAGATATTCTTAGGTAGTTACATTTTTGCTGGCGAATTATTATACATGTTTAAAAAATTAATATCATTATCTATACTTCAAACTAATCCGTGGAGATTGTTTGTGTAATTTATCTGTTCACAAACTTTTAATGCTTTAATGGAAAATATTTTCTTACTTTGCTTAAAGTTCTTTTATAACATTTACTTATAAATGAGTATTTTCAATAAACCTGTTTGTTTGTTTCGAGTCCTTCCTTCCATATATATCTTAGAAAAAAACGGTAATAAATAATTATGATTTTTATTATCAACAGATAGTCGAGGCAAAAGTACAACAATAATATATAAAATTACAATTAGTTACTATGAGTCAAATTAAACTAGCAGGATTTGGGTAAAGCTTTTTTTAAATTATTTGCTATTATTGATATTAAAGCTGCATATTGTATGCAAGAATTTAATTTTATTTGGTAATAAACTCGTAAACTATTATAACATAAACCGAAAGACAAATAAACATTATTCTATTTGTCTTTGACTTGTATGTTAAAATTCCTTGGGTGACATATGCTTGATAATTCACCTGTATAATAAGCAACTATTTCAGCATTATATTGCTGTGAATATTATAGTTTTCGCCACTTTTGTTAGGCATTACAAGGTATTACTGGGAATTTAAGTGCATTACTAGGAATTACTGGGGTATTACAGTAAATTAGTGGGAATTAGTATGCATTGGCGGGAATTCACTAAGGAATTATGGGCATTAGTTAAAAAACATTAGAGTATAGAGTAATGCCCAAAATGGGCAATGATGTACACAATTTAGGTGAGCGGTTTGCCCCTCGGCCATATGGGGTTTTTACTAAAATTTTACCAGGTCATCCCCATATGACCCTAAATTGTTGATTAAAATCTGAAGTCAAACTGGTAAGTAAGTTTTAAACAATGCCGCGAAGTGTCAGACAAACAGACAGATCGACAAACAGTCTGACGAAATTAATAAAAGTAATTTTTTGGAATCTAGGGACTGTAAAACGGGAAGATATGTATATGTAAAACCTGAGAGGGTGATTTTTTTACGATTACGAAAATTGTATTTGGACACCATTTTGTTTTGCCATCTTGAATTAGTACCGCAACTAGTTCATCTCTATATTACAATTAGTTATGGCACACAATTTAAAATCGGTCCACTAAATAGTTTTTCAGGTTGAATTTTCAATAATTTTATTAAGTTGCCATCTTGGATTCGTACCAAAATTTTACTCACATAAACAGGGCTAGATACGTCAGTAAACACTTCACCAGTCCTTGGAATGTTCATGTGAGGCGGTACCTTATCGGGTGAAGAAAAAAATCTTTTTTAACCAAAAAATAAGTAAAATAAAGTAACGAAAATGAACAAAATAAAATAAATGAATTTAAAGAGAAATAAAATAAGACAAAAAAAATTAAACAAACAAAAATTTAAAAAAAATTATGGCTTCTAGATCATCCGGCCAAGACCAACAAGCAGTATCAGTTTGCACGCAATATATGTTGTGTTTCTTTAAATCTTATCCATGTTAGGCTGAACATTTACAACATCACAACATTTATTTGTTTTACCTTCTATTAAAAAAGGATTTTTAAATTGCGGGACTTGGAAGGTAAGATATTGCCAATACTGTGATTTATTGCTGATAGGTAAAAGTAATTCAGTATGTTACAATAATAATTGTATAAATGTTTCGCCAGTGACGGCTCCTCAGGGGCGGTAGGGTCCGCCGGGCGTACCAGAAAATATACAGAAAAAATTCTCTTTTTTAAAAAAGTAGGTAAATACATCGGGCGAGGACAAAAATCTTTTTTTTTAACCCCAAAAATAAATAAAATAAAGTAAAGAAAATGAACGAAATAAAATAAATAAATTTAAAGAGAAATATAATAAGACAAAAAAAAATTAAACAAATAAAAATTAAAAAAAAAAATCATAGCTTCTAGATTATCCGGCCAACACCAACGGGCAGTTTCAGTTTGCATGCAATATGTGTTGTGTTTCTTTAGATCTTATTCATATTAAGCTGAACATCTACAACATCACAACATTTATTTGTTTTACCTTCTATTAAAAAAGGATTTTTAAATTGCGGGACTTGTATGGTAAGATATTGCCAATACTGTGATTTATTGCTGATGAGTAAAAGAAATTCAGTATGTTACAATAATAAGTGTATAAATGTTTCGACAGTGACGACTCCTCAGGGGTAGCAGGGTCGGCCGGGCCGTACCAGAAAGTATACAGAGAAAATTCTCTTTTTAAAAAAGTAGGTAAATTTTTTCAAAAATCCTAAAAGCACACAAAACCAAAATGTAGTTTATTATTTCTTAGGCATATAGGTAAGTATCGTATTATCGTTCCTTGACTAACATGTAAATAACGCCATTAACAGCATTCCGTGGGCCACCGTCCACAGATACTCTAATATATTTATTATAGACGGTGGCTCGGCCAGCAGATTTCATCGTCTCACATTCTAGACTTCAGCTACTAATTCACGCGATATATAGTATGTCCGCATACATCATCATGCTATAACGTTCGTCGCAGCTTATATCACCCAACATAGGGCCACATCGAGGCGGGCCGGCCGTCTCGATGTGGCCGTATCCTCGGAATTACATACACAATATGCAGCTTTAATATCAATAATAGCAAATAATTTAAAAAAAGCTTTACCCAAATCCTGCTAGTTTAATTTGACTCATAGTAACTAATTGTAATTTTATATATTATTGTTGTACTTTTGCCTCGACTATCTGTTGATAATAAAAATCATAATTATTTATTACCGTTTTTTTCTAAGATATATATGGAAGGAAGGACTCGAAACAAACAAACAAGTTTATTGAAAATACTCATTTATAAGTAAATGTTATAAAAGAACTTTAAGCAAAGTAAGAAAATATTTTCCATTAAAGCATTAAAAGTTTGTGAACAGATAAATTACACAAACAATCTCCACGGATTAGTTTGAAGTATAGATAATGATATTAATTTTTTAAACATGTATAATAATTCGCCAGCAAAAATGTAACTACCTAAGAATATCTCGTAACTTCTTATACAAGTGCTTGTGTGGCTAAAATTTTTTCGATAGAAAAATTAGAAAATGTATTTTATAGGACCATGTTATAATTGGATTCTAGGTATTTTAATTAGCAATCATGAAAAAATCACCTGGTAATCTATAAAATGTAAAAATTTATTATTTTGGCATTTTATGATTTTTGTCATAATCACAACTTATTTCAGTTTATAGAGAACCAGCTGATTTTATATGATTACTTAATCAAAATCCCTAGAATTCAATTTTTATATTGTCCTACAAAATATATTTTCCAATTTTCCAGTCCGACGCGTGAATAAATTTCAATCAACGGTGGCGGGGCATGCATCATTATTAAAAATTTCCGTAGGAAGAAAATATTTGTCCTCGCGCAATTAAGCTATCCAAGAATTTACAAGATGTTATTAATCAGTTGCATTTTTGCCGGCGAGATCCTGAAGTCTAATTTCTGAACAGTTCCGCACTTTTATAGCAACAATTCTTATCATTTTTCTTTTAGCTGAAACATAGTTGCAGTTTCGGTATTTTCCCGATATAATAATAATAATAATAATGATAATATTAATTAAAATAATAATAATAATAATAATAAGGAGGAACAACTTAAAGGAGGGGTGCAGTTTGAATTTGAAACCGAACGCGTTGAGCCCATAGCTCCGGCTACAATAGAGGAACCCGAGGAGGAGGTATGAAATGAAGAAAACATAAACGAAGTCGAATATACAGGACAAGACATCATTGACAGAGCTAACAACACCCAAGACAATGGAAAAATATCAGCATACAACGAACTGCAAAAAGCTGTTGCTGAGTTTAGCGGCCCAGATCCAACTCAAAGACTTTACAC
Source organism: Kuschelorhynchus macadamiae (assembly GCA_030620095.1). NCBI lineage: Eukaryota > Metazoa > Arthropoda > Insecta > Coleoptera > Curculionidae > Kuschelorhynchus > Kuschelorhynchus macadamiae. The sequence goes on from JAUTXW010005435.1 coordinate 438,118, forward strand.
ACTCATCTACTGTTACGTCGCCGTCCTTAGATGCCATAAACAACAAGTGCATTCCCAAAAAAAAAACAGGCGAAGCTACACACCAGCAAAAACCCACATGGCAGAAAAGACTTGAGAAGACAATTGATGATTTTAGACAGGAACTAGGAAGGCTTACAGAATTTCGGCAGAATGAACACCCCTCCAGCAGACTTAAAACGCGTATTAAGAAGATTGGTACAAAACTTACTGATTTCAGCCATCAATAAAAACTAGATGAGTATCAGGATAAACTAAGCAAAAACCAAAAGCTAAAGCGAAACGTCTGCAGAGTTATAACAAATGATCAAAAAGAAAACGACAGAACTGGTTTTTCAACACCAACCAAAGATAGCCCTATCGGGATACCACCAAAGATCAAACCAATACTGAGAAGATGCTACCCAGCAAAGAGCATTTGACCGAGTATTGGTGAACATCTGAGAAAAAACCAAAAGATCGTAACCGAAATGCTGCATGGATGCAATCTCAATGTGATCAGATTCAAATACCACCAATGAAATTTGACTCTATCACCAAGGCAGCTTTAGTAAGGGAACGAGCAACTGGAAGTTGCCACAAGTTGATTATATTCAAAATTTTGGGTATAGGAAATTTGAATTTCTCTATGAAGCTATGGCCCGTCATTTTACTAAAATAATGCATCATCCTGAGACAACCCCGGCATTTCTAATGCTGGGCACTACAACTATGCTACCCAAAAGCAATAGGACAGAAGACCCGTCCCAGTACAGGCCCATTACCTGCTTGCTCGCCATGTACAAGATCTTAACAGAATGCATTGCAACTCGTATCTATCATCATGTTGACAGCCATAACCTATTAGCCAAGGAACAGAAGGGATGCATTCGAGATCATCAAGGATGCAAAGAACAACTTATCATCGACTCTGTAATACTTAAGCAGGCACAGAAAAAAGAACGCAACTTACACACTGCTTTTATAGACTATAAAAAGGCGTTTGACAGTGTACCAAATTCGTGGCTCATAGGCGTACTAGGAATATACAAAATTCACCCTTATGATCATCACTTTCCTGGCAACTATCAATAACTTGAGAATCGATAATAACGATCAATCTCTTACCACCGATGAGATATACATCAATGAGGGAATTTACCAAGGAGATTCGTTAAGTCCACTTTGATTCTGCTTAGCGATGAACCCCTTCTTCATGTTGCTCAACAATACAGGACACATCAAAGCCAATAGAGACGATTCCCGAACCTTATCCCACCTTCTCTATATGCATGATATTAAGCTGTAGGTGGAAACCATAACGAACTAAAAAAGCTTATTGATGTGACATACACCTTCTCGAAAGACATCCATATGGAATTTAGAATGGACAAATGTAGAGCCTTAAACCTCGAAAAAGGCAAAGTCATTAATTGTGATGTAGCCCTACCCAATGGAGAAATAGTTCAAGCGATGAACCAAGGCGAGACCTCCAAATACCTAGGATTCCAACAAGCTAGACTACTCCAGGATAAGCAAGGGAAGACCAAGATGAAAGATTAGTGCATTCAAAAAGTGCGGAATCTTGAAATGGACTAACACGAAGCTAGAGGGACTACAACGAACCTGACAACAGAGTAAAAAAAATAATCATTCCACCGTAATTATTATTATAAGATCATAAAATAGGTTCTTGTATTGCCATCAGAACAATATATATGTACTCAATCCTGACTCAATAGCCCCAGAAGAAGTAGATATTGACTATGAGTTGTATGCCAGTCAGTGTATTTTTCTACCTTTCCAAATTTAAATGAAATTTGTTCTCAACGTTTTTAATCTACTATCCACTGAAGTTGTACCTGTAATTTATTTAATAATAATAATAACGACTGAAATTTAAATTCTTAAAATAATTACGTCACAGATTTCGACCTTTTTGTTCACGACGAGTTTTATCCTTATACCGTTACGGAACACGACACTCGCCAACACTTAATTAAAATAATTTAGCAGTAGCCTTCTCTATAGCTTCTCTATTATAAAATAAATAAGCAGAATAGTGCTATCTAGATCAGTCAACAAATAAAAAAAGCCGCGAAACCACCACGCATGCGTACTCTTACAGGTGCGTGTTAGATAAAGACCGGCAAGTACACATCATCCTCAAGTGGGTGTTGTCCTCGGTGTTTTCAGATGAATCGTAATTACAAATATCTTCCCATTTGTTAATTACCGAGGTCTTTTTTTTTTGGTTTTACTTTCTTTTTAATCACTGTCTGGCTACAACGCAAGACGTAATATGACCGAAATTCTCATAGTAATGCCTACTTATTTCCAAAAATTTTTAGTAGTGCCCACGAATTCCTTACTAATGCCACGAATTCCTAGTACTGCCCTCTAATTCCTTTGCAATTCCCAGTACTTCTCAGAATTTGTACACTGTAATTCCTCAGCGGTTTACCCCTCGCATATCCTTAACAAGATGGCAGCCTAGTGAGACTTTAAAAAACTATTACTAAAAAAACTAATTATCCAATTTACCTTAAATTTTACACAAAAATCGAGTGTTACATATGAATGAACTTGTAATATTTTAGTGTGAATCCAAGATAGCGAAACAAAATGGCGGCCTAATAAAGTATTTAAAAAATCAGCTTGAAAAAATTACTTGTTAGATTAATATCAAATTTTGTGCAAGCAATAAGTGTGATATAAAGAAAAACAGGTAAAGTTGTGGTACAGATTCAAGATGGCGAAACAAAAAGGCTTTAAATTTGCAGAAATAATAAATGTGATATAGGGATAAATTGATATGAATTTAACATGATGTAAAAAAGTGGCACACACCGTGCCAATGTAAAACTACATATTGAAATTATTTTAAATTATGCCCAAAAATCAAATGTGGTATATGTATTTCTAAATAATTATTACTGAACTAAATTAGGTCACACTTCGCTATTCCTAACAAAAAGAAATATTCATAACGAGGGAAGTTCCGGGTAATGTAAATTTACCGATTTTTTTCCATTTTGCGGGATTGTAAAAACACAAACGGGGAATATATGAAATTCCTTTTTATCTCTTGCAAATGAAGTCTTTTTTCCTAGAAAATATTTCTTTAGTTCCATAACGCTCAGGATAAACAAATCGGCAAAACAAGGCAAATGTATTTTCTCTTTTTGCATACACAAGCAATGTTTTTATATAAGCTCCTAAGGGTATAAAACTATAAATAAAAAACAAGCTTCATTATGAAAATACCACAAATTTATTATATTTGTTTGCATATATAGCCCAACTTGAGAAAACCATTGAGGTACGTACATATATAGGAAAACGCATTTTTTAAATCAATACTGCCTCTTTTATAAACATTCTTTAGGTATTATTAAAAATAGTTAAACATACATCCATTTATTTTATTTTACGGACCCAGAAAGTTATTTGGTAAACTTTATAGATACTAATAGGAAGTTTTAACGGCCATTCGAACAAATAATTCTGCCTTTGATAAGCTAATTCTGGTATAGGGTCCAGATCTCATGGACCATTATACCGACAAGCCTTTAAGCATTTTTCATCATCTCTACCGGCACAATTGACGACGTTGCGCCCTTTTGGGGCTCATCAGGCCAATGCAGCCATATGGTAGAGATGATGAAAAATATTCAACGGCAGTTTGACTATATACGATGAAAAGTTAAGCCAGTAAGAAATTAACCCAAAGAGTAAAGAAGCGTCATCTATGGGTATAAGTGTGAGGCTTGTTATTTGAACCTCTATTGTTGGCGAAACGACGGCGACGGCGCCAAAGGATGAAAATCCATGATATCGGCTTTTTTAGACCAAAGTTTCAATAAGAACAAAAAAGTAAATAACGTCCGTAGATAAATTAATAGGAAGTTTTAACGGCCATTCGGACAAATAATTCTGCCTTTGATAAGCTAATTCAGGTATAGGGTCCAAATCTCATGGACCATTATACCGACAAGCCTTTAAGCATTTTTCATCATCTCTACCGGCAAAATTGACGACGTTTCGATACTATCCAAATTGTAATTATTTTACTTTTTATGATAAAATAAAAGCTTCAGTTTAAGAAATATTCTGTATAAAGAGATTTTATTTATTATCCCCAAAGTAACTTCTCTCATACTGAAACTATCGTTCTATTTTCCCTCGCATCTTTTATTTTTAAAAAATATATAACTTAAAATTTTTTTTAAACATATAGATTTCCTTTTATTAAATCGCTACAAATATTATCATAACAGCCATTTTGAACTGCCGTATTAGCTGTGCTATATATTTCTTGACACTCATAATGCACATGATTATTTCTACCCAAAAAAAAAGTAAGCCAATATTTTTGCGTTACTTACATATATTCTGATTGCCGCATTTAAAAACGCGGGAAGTAGTAATTTCCAGCTTCAGTATTTTATAGCGTTTATACGTTTCTGTATCACGATTAATTTGATAAAAGCAATAATCCAGCTTTCATTGGTACCTCTTTCCAATTTCACTTTAGTATCAAATTAGGCGACTTTCCGTGTTTGTGTTGCTATTTCGAGTATATAAGCCATTTTAAATAATTCCCTAATACGTTGTTTTAGTTTACCTTTTTAATTGGAAAAGTGTCAGAGACGACATAACAATACATTACATTTATTTTGTAAGGTTAAATAGAAATTTGTTGGATCTTTTTCTAAAAATTGTTAAACTCCTCTATTTATTAGAAATAACTTTTATTACTTGACGGGTTTGCATCTCTGCACTTATGTTTAAATTTTATTTCTTTAAAAGAAATTCTAAAATTTTAGATGATATTTGCGTGTTAGAGTTTCTAGATAGAGAAAAACCTGTTTTGCCAGTTTCGTTGGTCTGACTATAAGCGGCACAGCTGAACAAATATTTTGATCACCTATTTAAAACCAAATTGCATTCAAAATCATGGATCATCTTTTTCTACCACCCTAAACAATTTAACACATTGCATACCAAATAATTTCAGGGTAAACTTGAAAGCCCGTTATATCGAACAACAACCACCATGAAAATTATTGCCAGATATGTTTCTTGATAACTTAGGGGCCATTTTCCAATCAAGAGTAACATCTGAAAATGAGCCGTTTTTTGTAAAGTGAAGTTTACTCTTACATTTTATTTTTATCCTTAAATAAGAACTTTTTATTGATACAAGTGAAAATGTAATACTCATTTTTGCAGCAAATGTAATATCTCTTGCACAAAACGAAATCTATAGTACCTACTTGTGAAAATAAAATTAAAAACTAATAATTTATCGAGTTTGCCGTTTCTTGAAGGAAATTCATTATCATTAGTATAATAAATACACAACCTATTTTTGTTTAAAAATTTCTACTAATTTATTCCCGTTTGACAGCCGATTCACTGTGTCTTCTTCAAAAACCAATTTAAGATTGATACTAAAACTGGATTTTTTAACAATATTAAAATAGTAATTTTATTTATTTATATATTGTTGCCATATAAATTTACAAAGTAAACATTTGACAGTGTCAGTTATTCAAGGTACAATATAACAAAAACAGTATATTTTAAGTAATTATGTTGTAATATTCACGAACATCATAAAAATGTTTTCGTGAAGGTTTTCGTTAGGTGGTACTAACCTTATTTCTAAACTTTCTTAGACTTGGTAAGCTTTTAATGTTTTCTGACAGTAAACTGTATAGATTGCTGCAGAAACAGAAAGGACCTTTTCTATAAGTTGATGTTTTATATATCGGAATATAAATTTTATTGGTATGCCTAGTGTTCTTATCATGGACTGTTGCAGCAATTGGAAAACTATTTATGAGCTTTTTTACAAACATTTCAGCACTAATTATTAAGATGCCAGGAAGAGTAAGTATTTTATTTTCTTGAAAAGACCGTCTACATGATTCAAGTGGATTTAAAGAGTAAATCTTATGAATAATTTGCTTTTGTAGAATAAATATCCTTTGAAGGTCTGTTGTCTGACCTCAAAAGAGAATAAGATAACTTTAATGGCTAAAGGTCAAAACCTAGTAGATATTCAATAATTATTTCTTATTCATAATATTCTTTACGATACCGTAGTATGCTGAATTAAGTTTTCCTGCGACATGGTCTACATGTACGGACCATCTTAGTTGAGAATCTACGAAAATCTCAAAAAATGTGTATTGTTCAACTCTTTGAGTGATATCGTTCTTTAGTTTTAGATTTAAATTAGAGACGTGCCTCTTTTTAGAAAATAACAATGTTATTAACATGACTATAAGATCGTTACTTCTGCACCATACCGAAAATGAATGAAGAATTTGATTTGCCAATGTTGAAAGTTGATCCAGGGAACCAGCAGATAAAACAACTGTCGCATCATATTACTGTCTAAAAATAGACATTCTTTTAGTTCATCTATAAAAAAAGCGAGCAGTAATGGAAATAATACACTCCCTTGGGGAACACCATTTGTAATAGTGATTCTATCCGATAAACAGTTTTGTATTTTGACTCTAATAGAGCAATCTAAAAGAAAAGAGCCACTTATGTTATCAGGAATTCCAAGAACGTTTAATTTTTTAAGTAGAAGTGACGTATTGACCCAGTCAAAGGCTCTTTTAAGGTCAAAAAAGAGAGCTGTTGTATACTAATTGGAGTCCAAGCCCTTATAAATATGTTTCAGTAGATCTAAGGCAGCAGGGTTTGTAGAAAAATGTTTACGGAAGCCATGTTGAGAACGGCTCACTAAACCCTCCCTAGTTAAAGTGCGGGACACAAAAGAAAACCGGGCGGAGTCAATTGGTTTAGGAAGGTTGGCCAAGAAATCTCTTTAAACCAGTGATGTCCCATCGTTCTTTAAATAATATGGCACTCCTTTTTGACTATACGCACTTCAGATAATTAAAAAAATTAACTATGCTTAATGAACCTTTATCTATCTATATTTGTCTGTCTGTCTTTTGTGTACTGCACTTCTATATCTCTTTTATGTTGCAAAAACGGCGAACTTTCGAATTTTAAAATGAACTAATTTTGATTTTTCTTGATCGATTTATCTATAAATATATTTTTTCTTGAGTTCTGTCATTAATGGTTCCCGGGCTACTGCCTACGCCCACTGTTATTGGACCATGCAGTATAGTGATACATGATTTACAAGTCCAGATTTTACAAGGGCAGCCAGCATCAGATCCAGTGAACGAGAGTTATCAAAATTTTAATTTATGCAGTTCGACTTTGGGCTACTCGAGTATGCCAAAAGTGGCCGTCTGTCTCCGTTTATCGTATTACTTTATACAGGGGCCGTCATTCTGAAGTATGATACAGGGCGTTTCCTAATTGCGTGCTGATGTTAAAGCAGGTGTTTTTATGTCCAGTCTTAACTTTTGAGATACAGGATGGTTTAAAAAGAAAGCATTTTTTTTTCATCCCAATTCTGATGTTATTGTAGATAACTGCATGAAATTTGATACACGTCTTCTATGCATTAAGGAGCATACGGATTTACCCAGGTTAATTACATATGCACGACAATGGTAGAAATTTCAAAAACTGATTGTTAATAAAAAATGTCCTTTTATGCATAATAGACCTGTATCAAATTTCACATAGTTATTAATCTATAATAGCATCAGAATTAGGATTAAAAAAAAATGTTTTTTAAAACCCTGTATCTCTAAAGTTAAGACTTTTAGGTTCATATTAAACTTTTTTCTTAAAAAGGTCCAGGAATCACCCCCCTTTAACATTAGTACGCAATTAAAAAACGCCCTGTATAGTACTTCACAATGACGCCCCTGTACAAAGTAATATGACAGACGGTGACAAACGGTCACTTTTGGCATACCCAAATAGCCCAAAGTCGAACTGCATAAGTTAAAATTTTGATAAATCTTGTTCACTGGAATCAGTGATAGCTCCCCTACTATAACTACATTGATGTGTTAATTTTGGAAAAATATGAGTTCTGTAGTTTTTCAAATATTAATTGCAATATTAGATATTTTTTAAGACCCGGTATTGAACAGAAAATTAATTATTTTGAAGCAGTTTATGTATTAGTATTTTGATAGCTACTTTATGAACAACTTTATAAAATATATGAAAAAAAACTAAGCCATTTTTGAGGCTGACGGCTGTGATTCTAATGATTCGATTCCTTCTAAATCGTTGGCTTCCTCTGAAAATGATGAGGTTTCGTCGTCACTACTTGAAGATCCAAGTGTGATAACTAAATCATCAATAACCGTTTCATTTTGCCATCTACTTCCCAGTATTTATCTTCAACAGAACGAACATGTTTAACATACGATTTCCAATTTTCAGCCGATATTGAGTCAATCGCTTCTAATGTTATTTTATTTAAATCTTTAATTGAAAGTTCACCGGTGTTGCGCTCTCGAATATATTTTTTTAATCCTGCCCATGCAAGTTCGTTGATGTCGCACATGTATGGAGGCAGCCTTAAAGGTGTATGAACGAGGGTACGTAAAAGACCGTCAATTTTATACTTTTTTCTTTAGGCTTGTTGGCTGATATTACTTCATATAATTGATATTTTCTTCGTGTTGGATCACATACAAGATTGTTCGATTTAAGCCACGATATCATATGAGCTATTGTAAAGTATTTAGTTGGCACTTTATCTTCTACGTGAGAATGATAAGACGCATTATCCATTACCACGACTGATTGGGAAGGAATGTTAGGTAGAAGCTTCTCGAGCAACCACTTTTCAAAATTATCTCTATTCATTTGTCCATGATAGTATCCAGTTGTTAGACCCGAGCGAAAAACTAAAGCAGCACCTGGAACAAATCCGGCTTCTGAACCAGCAAAATCTATTTTGTTCTTTACAGCACGAGGTAGGGGTTTGCAGGTCAGAACCTTCGTCAAGTTTATATAAAAATCCTCTATTGTTCGTCGAATTACTTGAAAATCACCATCGTCAATTTTATCTTTGTATGATAATCGGGGTCTTTTTTTACCAGGAGATTTTAAAGGTGAAGTAGAACATGAGCGATCATTATGTTCTCTTTGAATTTTTCTTACACTACTTTCCGAAACACCAGTGTAAAATGCAGCGCGTTCTGTTCGATTTTGAATTGGAATAGTCAAACTATTATTTTCAGCTTCTCTAGTACAGGCCTCTATAACGCTCGCAATAACTTCCCGGACACCGCTTAGAATTGTTTTTCGTCTTTTGCTCGCCATCGTTACTTCGAAATAATAATTCAAATTCAACGCAACGCGTTTATATAGAAATGAAAACAAATATTTGAAATGTAGAGGCGCCACTGGAAATAGCTAGAACCTTCTAGCGGCAAGTGCATGGAGACTCTAGGCACATCCCAATTACAAGTGGACCAGTGCGAATCTTATTAAATCCTCGATTAATTTTCCGTACCACTTAGCTGGCGAACTTTATAGATGAAGCGGCAAACTATTATAACAAATAAAATAACATAAAATTTATTTGCCTACACAAATTTTACTTTTCCATTTGCTTAAGACTATGAACTTTTATTTTAAGGACCGCCTGGTTTTCTTTCGTGTCCCGCACTTTAGAAAAGACTCCAGGAGATCAGTAACAAATCTTTTCAAATATATTAGAGAAAGATGTTAGATCTTTTATTGCCATATAACTTTCAACAAATTCTGGGTCGCTCTTTTTTTAACAATGGTATTGTATCACCATGTTTTAGTGTACCTGGGAATATGCCAGTATTAATGGAAAGGTTAAAAATATATGAAAGCAGATATTTGATATGTGTTGAATTTGATTGAAGTGTAAGATATTAGGTAAAAAGGTTCAGCGATGGGGAGCCGTTTGCCCATTGCTGAACCTTTATGCCTAATGTCTGATACTCTACTCTTTTGTTATTGTTAAAAATTCCAGTTTTAGTATTAGTCTTGATTTGGTTTTTGAAAAAGGCACAACAGCTGTCAAACGGAAATAAATTAGTGGACATTTCTAAACAAAAATAGTTTATTTATTATACTAGTGTTAAAAACTAATGTTACTAATATATCCTAATTTTCCATCAGTATGAACCATATCTTTTATTTTACATTCCGAATTATATTTCAACAAAAGCATGTGCATTTTATATAAAATTTCTAAAAAAAGAAAATCATACACATGTAGTTGAATACATAACAAAATCAAACTAATATAATGACAACCCAATTAAAAACGTTATATAATACGTAGTTCACATATATAAATATGAACTAGAAAGAACTTTTATACCAGTGACATACATAATATAGTTCTTAATATGTTTTTCCGTACTCAGGGTAAATTTCATAAACCTTGTGTTTACTTCATATGGGTTCAAATCAGAGTGCACTAATTTGGCAGAGTACTCATGTTAATAGCCCAATTAATTTTGACACTTTCCATAGAAGTACGGAACATGGAAAGAAAGCTGAAAGCTGCTTAATGTTCTAGCCAATTTTGGCATTCTTTTAATAACAAGGGATATTTTTTTTGGACAAGATGTAAGAAATATGAGAACTGGAGCTGTTTTGTCGCAAGTCTAACAATCTGAAGGACATGTAATGACATGACATAAAACATGACAGTAATATTCGATTTAGTCATGTATTATACAACGAAGCTGCATTAAAATGGCTTATGGAAATAAAAAATCCAGAAGGGCAGTTAGCCAGGTAGCTATCGGGCACCTTCATAGCAAAAAGAGGGCCCATGCCAAATTTGATCATTTTATCTTTATGGTACACCTGCACTCCCTTAAGAGCGGAATTTGGAAAAATTCGGATATCGATTCATAAACAATTATTTGCAAAAATAGTTAATAAATGAATCGTCCTAAAATCTCATTCAATTCAAGCATATTTTAAAAACCTAAAATACATATTAGCCCTTTTTAAAATTTTTAAATTTAAATTTTTTTTAACGATACATATTCATTTGAAAAATGCAAAACTGTATTTTAGATTAGTATTTTTGAAAGGCATGAACCAAAGAAGCGTTTTAAAACCACATTTAGTAAATAAGTATAAACAAATTTCATACTTTTTCGCCAACTTAACAAGATAATGATTATTGAAAGCCCTTGAGGAGAGAATAGTCTTAAAATCTCATTTAGTTGAAAAAATATTGTACAAACACATTTCGTCGATTTTCACCTCCTTAGAGGCTTTCAAAAAAATTCTCTTCACTTGCACTTACGTCACAAAATGACATGCCAAGTTTTCGATGTATATTTGGCACTCTCACAGATATAGTGGTCGATGAATATGTTTTATAAGATGTATACATTCAATTGAAATTGGTTTTTGTGTTCTCTAAAAATTAATAAAAAGATATAATACTTCCTATAATAAAACGTTTCTACGCCAATGATTTCACAATTTTATGGCATCAAGATATCTTAGTAACTAATTTTTATTTAATTAAATTGACATCTTGGCTTAAAAGTTCCTAAAACGATTTTCAGAAAATTTGAATCCCCTAAAAATTGTTAATAATCTACGCCCATTACACCTCAATAATACATTCCCTGCTCATATATTATAGTTATAAAAAGTGACCATTCGTTTCAATTTACGTTGAAGTCTCTGTTTTCCATTTACAACAAGTTAAAGGATAATATACATATACATTTTCATATTTTTCTGACGTTATTTGCTTTATTGTTTATAATATTTTTTTTTAAGAAAATATAAAAATAGATTATTTTTGTATGTATTTAAATGCAGCTTTTAAAGGGATATCATAATATACATTAACCCAGCACCTCTAGTTTTAAGAGAGATCTAAATCTGAAAATGCAACTAGTAACGTTTAATGTAAAAGGCAGCAGGATTAGTAAGCTTATTAGCACCATCTATTTGTGGTGCATGTATATTTATTTTATAATTATTGTCTCCAATTGACAAAAAAACGATTATATTAATCTATTACTTTAGAGGTATACCCTGCAAAGAAAACAGTTTCCCCTGTCTATGCAATGCGTTCTATATCTAGATCCGAAGGGATTAAAATGGATACTCAAAGATATTTAAAGGAACCAAAAATATATTGAAAACAATTAAATTGATTGAAAAGTATTTAAAATGTTTTGAAAGGTATTAAAATATCGATGTAGCCGTTACTTGATGGAAATTCATTATACACTAGTTTATACAAAATAAACACGTTTAGTTTATTAATGTCCACTTATTTATTTCAGCTTGACAGCTGTTTCGACATTCACATTGTGTCTTTGTCAAAAGCTAACTTAAAACTGACAGTAAAATCTGTACCAAATATAAAAAAAATATATAAAAATCTTAATGGTGTCAATAAAACAATATAGGTGTTTACCCACCTCGTCTATTCTTTAGGTATAAAGATTTAACAGAGGGGAACTAAACTAAACTTTCCAAATGGTTCAATTTGTAGCTTTTATTAGCCCTATGCAAAATTTTATATTCGTTTTTAAATGTATGATTTGCTTCTATCAAATGTTTAGCGTAATTGGAGTCTGTTTTTTCTTTATTATATGAGGATTTGTGTTCTTTTATACGTTTATTGAAAGATCTACCCGTTTGGCCAATGTAAACTTTATCACAGGAACCACATTCTAATTCGTATACCCCGGATTTTTTAGATTTATCAGACTCGGATTTATTATTTTTAATATATATTTCCCTAATGCATTATTTGTACAGAAGGCAACTTTATAATCTGCTCTCATGAGATGCTTACTGATTTTAGAGATAATGATAACGACACAGTGTGTCGAAGCAGCTGTCAAGCAGAAATAAATAAGTGGAAATTAATAAACTAAACGTGTTTATTTTGTATACTAGGGTATTAAAATATATTGAAAGGTATTACAAATATATTAAAAGGTAGTTAAAGAAAATAAAGCATAGTACATTTTTATATATAATTAATTCAAATTTAATACAGGATAAACCATAATTAATGTTTATAAAATAGACATCATACATTTTTGAAAATTATGTACCGTGTAACTTTTTTTTTTATTTGTGACCGCCCCCAAAAATTTACTGCTTTGACACTGACCTAGTTTAGTACTAGTTTTGAATTTATTGCTTTATTTTACAAATTTTATAGTCCTTGAACTTCTTAAATATCATGTAACATTTTGAAAACACTTCAAAAATCTGTTTATAGCGAATGCGCCGGGAAAATTGTACCCTTAGGCTATTTAAATATCCTTCTGGGAAGAAGTTAGGGGCGGCGTAAAAGAAGTAGTCTATACTTATGAAAAGTGTAAATCTGACACTCTGCAATATTGCTATGCGTATCAATAAATTTAAATTAATTACGTCACACTTGTAGACTAATAATAATAATAAATGTCTTTTTATTTCCAAAAAAGATATGGGCATAAAATAACAATGGGTGTTAAAAAAGTGGAAGTTTACATCAGTGGCCCAATGTAGCTTTAATAGCTACTCTACTGAACCACATACAAACACTGTGAATAATTACCTAAAGCTAACACTAGTTGCAACCTAATAAAAAAGCAGTTTTTTTTAAACTTGAGTAAATAAATCATTAGAGACCAGTAGCGGCTCGTGGATTTAAGAACGGATGAAGCGCAGCTTAGGTTGATGCACAGCGCTGCAGGCGAAAATTTTTCAGGCTTCCACGCCCAAAATGGCTTTTTTTAACCTTAATATAAATTTATAAGATTTTAAATATATTTTTTTGTTCTTAAAAAACAGTTATAACCTATATCTTAAAGCTAATTTCGAATCGATTCGATCGATACAAAACTGTTTCGCCTCCGATGATCCGAACGCACTAATTTACATTAATTCTATAACAAGGGCCTGCAGCCTGCAGTAGTAGTTTTATGCCGCTCCCATCTCTATTTGGGTTACGGATATTCATCATTGCGTTGCCATAGCAACTGCCGTAAACAAATCTAAGCAGGAAAGCCGGCGTGCGGGGGGAGTCTGATGCGGAATTTGTAACTGCTGAAAGTGATTCCTTAACGGGTCGCTCTTATAAAAAGGTGCTTTTAAGTATATAACGCACTAGTTTTGATAGAAAATAATGGTATAATTAAGTAAATGATTTGAATTTATATAGAACATACTACATTTTTATAATAAAAATGTAGATTATAAAATGCTTAATATTTTAAAAATATTTTTATTTTTAAGTAAATTGATTGGAAAATGTAGGTGAAGCAGCACTTCACCCGCGTCCGCTAGCAAGCCGCCACTGTTAGAGAACAAAAACAAAAATAAAAATCATTACAAACAGAGAGAAAAAAAATATAAAAATATAGATAAAACAATCATGAGACCTTCTACTCTAATAACATAACTACCTACTTGGAAAAAGAACATCATTATTTTGTAAGTTTAAAAATTAATTTTTTAATACCCTTTTAAATGACTGAATATTATTTGTGTTTAAAACTTTTAGCTCTGCAGGAAGAGCATTATAACATTTTATAAAATTATAACTAAACGCACGCTGAAATATGACACTCTGATTTCGTGGAAGGTAAGTCTATGCGGAAACCTCACGTTTACATTGTGAACGTTATGACGAAAAACTCTTCTCTCTTTAAGAGAAGCAGTGAATCATTATCTGTAATTGTTTTTAAACAAAAAATACAACCATCTTTAACCAATTAAGTACCTGTTACGTGGGAGAAGTATGATCAAATTTCGTCATTCCAAATATAAGTCGAACACAAATATTTTGCACTTTTCGTATGCGATATTTACAGTTACCATCCAAACAAAAGCCATATATATAATCACCATAATTAAAATAAAAGATAAAACGAGAGACTCACAGAATATTTTCTTCAAAAAGTTTAAAACGTGTCTATTATTATAAAGAAGCTTTAAAGCAACATAGGACTTCTGAATCATTCTTTTAATTTGTTCCCTATATATAAGTTCCGTATTAACAACCAATCCCAAGTCCACAAACGTCCGTTTAATGCCGTCTATATAAATATTAATATTATTTTTAAGAAAATCTGTTTTGTTTTTATTTCCAAATAACATTATATGCGATTTAGCTGGATTGAGTTTTAAATTACGTTTTTTAGAAAGGTTTATCATAGGTAGGTCTTGTGTTCACAAAATTTTCTAGTTCAGCAGCATCATTGCGATTGAAGCAGAAATATATTTGGTCATCTGCAAAAGCTTGTGTAAGACATTATTGTAGTGATCTAAGTATATTGGAAGTGTAAATTAGAAATAATAATGGACCCAAAATTGACTCTTTTGGAACACCCAAGAGTATTCTTACCTGTTCAGAATATTTATTATTTGAGCTGATTTTATGGAACCTTTCAAGAAAATATGATCTAATAAGGCAGCATGAATTACAGTCAAAGCCGTAAAATTTTAATATAGACGCGTGTCAGTGACAGAGTGTGGATTTGTTTGCGCGAAAAATGTTATCGGTAACGTTGGCTAAACCTACTGTTGTATTAAATTTTTTTCTGAATCGATACTGGCTGTTTGATATAATATTATTGGAAATACAGCATCATTGCGATTGAAGCAGAAATATATTTGGGTGTCATCTGCAAAAGCTTGTGTAAGACATTATTGTAGTGATCTAAGTATATTGGAAGTGTAAATTAGAAATAATAATGGACCCAAAATTGACTCTTTTGGAACACCCAAGAGTATTCTTACCTGTTCAGAATATTTATTATTTGAGCTGATTTTATGGAACCTTTCAAGAAAATATGATCTAATAAGGCAGCATGAATTACAGTCAAAGCCGTAAAATTTTAATATAGACGCGTGTCAGTGACAGAGTGTGGATTTGTTTGCGCGAAAAATGTTATCGGTAACGTTGGCTAAACCTACTGTTGTATTAAATTTTTTTCTGAATCGATACTGGCTGTTTGATATAATATTATTGGAAATACAGTACGTGTATATCTGAGTATAAAGAAACCTTTCAAATATTTTTGAGAAAGTTGGAAGTATACTAATCAGACGGAGTTCGTTAAAGTTAGTTGGGTCGGTGACCTTTTGTATAGGTTTACTAATGGATATTTTCCATTGATTAGAAAATTCAGTTCTAAACAACAATTTATTATATGAGTGACATGTTTATCAATAAATGGACTGCAATACTTTATCATCAGAGGATAAATTTCGTCAATGCCACTTGCATTAGTGAGACTCAGAAAAGTTATATTTTTTATTTAGTTGATGATCATTTGGATTTTTCTCACCCTGTATATTACCTTTATATTTATCATTAATTTCACTTGCGCTTATGTTTTTCTGAAAAAAAAACTGCTGAGCTAGTAATTAATTTGCCCGGGAAGGTTAAAATTTCCAATTAACGCACGGAAATTGAAAACACATACAAAATCGAGAAAAATCAGATTTCTTATTTTGCTTTTTGAATAATTTTGGCATGGAAAGGAAATTCATGAAAAAAATGTCAGATTGTCGGAAAGGATACTCAGGGTTTGCATAACACTCTGTATGATATGGTAGTCATTTAATCAAAGTAGTGTGGTATGAAGAGAGAAAAATAAGAGTTGCGTAATCTTATGCTAAATAGATATTTACGATACAAGTGAGTTAACAGCATCATTAAGATACGCGTGTTTTGTAACTACACAAGTTTCTTAATGAGGCTAACTCACACGTATTGTACAACATTTTATCTACGTCTGACGCACGACTGTTGAAAAACACACATATTTTTGGTAAACAAATTTTTCAAAAAGTTTAAAGCAAGCATAAAACACCTTTCTATTAGCTGTTACCCCGGGCAATGTCAATTTAAGTAACATTTTATTGACAGTTTTAATTTCTTTAGTCAAAATGAGTGATTCTAAAAGAAGCATTCCTTCGGATATTCAGCAGGAAGTATCCAGGAATTCAGGTCAAAATATGAGTATATTTTTAATAGGTTCCAAAAGTGGTGCAGAGGGAAGAATGTGCAGAACTATGAGAATGAAAAGATACTTATTGCATGCTTCGAGGAGTTATCTACTAACTGTAGGCCGTCAACTCTCTGGGCGTTGTATTTTATGATAAGAACAAAGATATTTATTAAACTCAACATTGATAGCAGCAAATTTAAAAAATTAGTCGCCCTCCTCAAAAGAAAATTTGAGGGATATCAATCAAAAAAGTCAAGGGTATTAACTAAAACCAACATTGCAACATTCCTTCTAGAAGCGGATGACAAAAAATACTTATTTATGAAAGTAGCATTGATTATTGGGCTTGCAGGAGCTTACGGAGCGAGACGAGTTAACAAATTTGTTGTTGGAAAATGTCAAGGATGAAGGGCGATGTTTTCATTTTTTTTCAGACAACGAAAACGAAAATAGCCGGGAATTTCTATGTAACATCTGGAAATATTCAAGAGATAGACATGGTTCGCCTAGTTCGAAAATATATGAATCTTCGCCCATGTAACATCGAGCATGGTAGGTTTTTCATCTAATTTCGAAATGGTATGTATACGAAGCAACCGGTTGGCATTAATTCGTTTAGATCCTTGCTAAAAGAAATTGCTTTGTATCTCAAGCTTAAACATCCAGAAGAATATACGGGGCATTGCTTCCGAAGATCATCTACGTCCCTGTTGGCAGATTCAGGTGCTGACATTCTAACAGTAAAGCGTCATGGTGACTGGCGATCCAACACGGTTGCGGAAAATTGCATTGAAAATTCTGCAGAAAATAAAAGAAAAATAGCATCTAAAATTCTGGGTAAAACGGAAAAAACTTTGGCGAAAAAAAATGAAACAAAGCCATCAGACGACCAGTTTAAATAATGAAAATAATGTATTGACTACAACGTGGCTGCTTCATCACGAATTTATGTAAAAGATTGCAAATATTGTAGTAATAATATTTATAATAAATAATTTTTCACGTTTTATAGTTTTTAATAATTTATAAAAATCTTCATCCCTTTTTCAATCTTACAAATTTCAAATTAAAAAAGAATGAATTAGTGAAAATATGTGCGGTAATAAAAAGGAGTGCGGTAATGAAGCAACTCACGGACGTACGTAAAAAAATATTCCGAAATCGTCCTGCCTTTCGAAATTATAGACTCAAAAATATTGTTTAGTGCTCTTGTTTCGTCCGGTAGTTAATTTTAATAATGTTTTAATTTTGGTTAGAAAAATTATGATATTTTAAAATTCTACAAAAACTTAGGGCTACACTCGTCTGTTGGACTGTTATATTGGAAAATGTATTTTCACTACTAGAAGGCTTTTATTTATAATTTCTAAAATTTCAACTGTTTAAGGGAAAAACTAAATCAAATACTGTATATCTTTCAGTGTACAATGAAAAGCTCCTGCAACAAACATAGCCGGATAAATCCATTAACGTTATCCAGGGCATCACTTTGCTTTTATCGCTTGATTTTAATGAGGTTTTACGGCTGCGCTTTTTTAGCAATAAAAAATACTCAACTCTAACGCGAAAACCCAAATAAACTCGTACACCAAACCGAAAACTCATTTAAGTTTAATGGGTTCTTGGAGCAATTACTTAAGGAAGATTAGATTTAGAACGGCTAAATATAAAAATAGCCAGCGATGCGATCTAGATAGCAAGAGTCGATAACGAAATTAAATAAAATGTGTCATGTATTTCCTTTATTTTTCTGTAATTAGAAAAAACACGCAGAGTCTGTTTTGTGATCACCCATCTTTCCTTTATGTATAAATATTTGTTTTAGAGAGTTTTCCTGCTTTTACTTGTTTCTGTATAAAATAATGGCAGGATGCATTTTGACAAGGCAAAAAGTCTTGATAATAGCACATCCTTAATAGCGTTAAATTATTACTGAAAGAGGAAATTATGAGCGAATTGTTTTTTCACTCAAAAATGAATATCGAAACGATTTTACTATAGTTATTAGGTTTAAAAATATTTATAATCAACAGTAAAAGTTATTATGGTGCAAGTCCATTGCTCTAACTAATTGCCCTATCGTACCACTGATAAGCAATTTATTAGAACTTGTACATATTCAAACCCACAAAATATCATAATCTTTGTTGATCCTGCCAAATATTCTAAAAATGGTTCTGATGCTGATGGGTTTGAATATGTACAAATTCTAATGAATTGCTCGTCAGTGGTACGATAGCGCAATTGGTTAGAGCAATGGACTAGTGATCCAGAGGTTCGGGTTCGATCCCCGCTCTTACCATAAATTTTGCTGTTGATTATAAATATTTCTAAAATAATATTTCACAGTTTAAAAACAAGCTGATATACCTCTATTAGCTATTAGGTTGATGCTATTCAAACCAACAAGGTATCATAACGTTTGTTGATCCTTGTCCTGCTTTTACTTGTTTCTGTATAAAATAATGGCAGGATGCATTTTGACAAGGCAAAAAGTCTTGATAATAGCACATCCTTAATAGCGTTAAATTATTACTGAAAGAGGAAATTATGAGCGAATTGTTTTTTCACTCAAAAATGAATATCGAAACGATTTTACTATAGTTATTAGGTTTAAAAATATTTATAATCAACAGTAAAAGTTATTATGGTGCAAGTCCATTGCTCTAACCAATTGCCCTATCGTACCACTGATAAGCAATTTGTTAGAACTTGTACATATTCAAACCCACAAGATATCATAATCTTTGTTGATCCTGCCAAATATTCTAAAAATGGTTCTGATGCTGATGGGTTTGAATATGTACAAATTCTAATGAATTGCTCGTCAGTGGTACGATAGCGCAATTGGTTAGAGCAATGGACTAGTGATCCAGAGGTGCGGGTTCGATCCCCGCTCTTAACATAACTTTTGCTGTTGATTATAAATATTTCTAAAATAATATTTCACAGTTTAAAAACAAGCTGATATACCTCTATTAGCTATTAGGTTGATGCTATTCAAACCAACAAGGTATCATAACGTTTGTTGATCCTGCCAAATATTCTAAAAATGGTTCTGATACTGGTGGGTTTGAATACGTACAAGTTCTAACGAATTGCTTGTCAGTGGTACGATAGCGCAATTGGTTACAGCATTGGACTAGTGATCCAGAGGTGCGGGTTCCATCCCTGCTCGTACCATAACTTTTGCTGTTGATTATAAATATTTCTAAAAAAATATTTCACAGTTTAAAAACAAACTGATATGCTTCTATTAGCTATTAGGTTGATGCTATTTCTGTACGGATTTGCCACAATCCTTGTGGATTTGACCAGTGACGGTTCGTGGGTAAAAAATAGGGGAAGTGTGAGTTAAAGAACAATAGGACAGACAAGGTCTAAAATGGACACCGCATCCAAAACATTTTTTGCAAATATCCACTGCTATACAGTCACTTAAATTCAAAAAACCAAGAATTTTTGAAATGAATATGAACCAGAATTATTAAATTTTTTGGCACTAATTGTCAGCACACCTGTTTGTCGACCCGTAATTAAAAGATCTTTTTTGTCATCTTCTTTCCAACGGGAAAATGGAGTTTCTAACAAACTATAAACAATGTCACTAACGGGCACAAACGAATTCATTTTCAACCACACACACGCCCCACTCCTCCAAAGAATAAAATAAAAGGCCGCAGATAAAATAATGAATAAAGCGCGATCGCCGCGATCTACTTTACGTAATATACGAACGGAAGCGCTAAACTGCGGCTCTTCTTTAGAGGTGCGGTCTTTGTACATGCGATATTCTCGTTGCCACGGCAACGCATTATTTTCAGGCATTGTTTTCGTTTCTCACTGGAAGATTTTTACCGAGCTCGTACGTGGCTCTTCCTTGGTTTGCTTAATACGCGCAAGTATATCATTCCGTTTTGTGTTTGCCTCTAGGTTTCTGACGAGCGGTAATACTACGAATGCATTAAATTTAACATTGTAATTATTGATATTTTTTAATGAAATTAATTAGATTTAATATCAAAATAATTTAGTATTGAAAATTAGTATTTAGTATGGATTTTTAACGTGTGTTAAAAAATAATTTGCCAGGTTTTTTTTTGGGCAAGAGGCACTTCCCCTTCTTCCTCCGAATAGCCGCCACTGGATTTGACACATTAGCGTTTTTTTTGTACGTAATAACGCGGTGGGGCAACTTACTTACTAAATGGGTTGGTAACGAAATTCCGGTACAAAACTTCTCTAGTAGGCCAAATAGAGAAATGTAACAAGAAAGTCTGTCCAGAGCTGTGATACGTACTCAGCCAAAGTACTTAAAGTAACCAGTATTAAGTACTTGATTTTAAAAATCTACTTGCAGTATTAAGTATTCACTGGTTTACTTAGAAATGAAAATTTAAGTATTAAATACATGTTTTATTTTGTTTTAAGCATATTTCCAAAGTACTTAAAATATATCTAAATACTTAAATACTCTTTGGTATTCAGTATTTATTAAATACTTAAAATATATGTATAATACTTAAGTACTTACAGTACACCTAAATTCTTAAGTATTTAGCCGATTTTAAGCACTGCAATCATATTTTTTTTAACTGATAACTAAAGAACACAAATTATTTTGGAAACCCCGGTGTAACGTCATAGGAAGACACTGTTTTAAGAGAAGTGATTGAAAACCGATTTGGCAACATTAACTAAAGGCCCGTTAACTAGTAATAAGTAAATACATTAGAAATAAATTAATTAAAAACCAACTTAGAAGTGTAAGCTTGGATATAATAAATACATAATTTTTTTTTTTTTCAAAAAAAAAGAAAGCAATATATTGTATAGTTACAAAAAATTGGTGAGAAATAACAAATCGGTTACCAACTTTAGCATATATTTTAAATTTTAAAGTAACTCAGCTTGATGTATGGTTCGTTAATCAGTGTTTAAATGATAACGTCACACCATTTTCTTGCCAAGGTTAAAACACATTGTAATGTACCCTAAGATAAGAAGAGAAGTAGAATAGATATGTAGCGCGTTTAGGACAGAAATAAAAATTCCTTATTTCTTAAAAAAGAGCTGACGTTTCGGTTATTTATTTAGTCTTTTTCAGGGCTATTTTTAAATATGAGATTTATGTCAACACACAAAAGTATATACATGTCCATATGAAACCCAAGGAAGACGATGACATTATTTTTACAAGAATAACAAGACAAACCCGACATTCAGTATGGACGGACAACAGCAACTAAGAGGTGAAAACTTGGTTATTAGGACGTTAAATTTCACGTTATGTACCCTAAGATCTTAACGAAGAGATAAAACAAAAGATCATTAGGAAGGAGATTTGTAAACATTATGCTACATTTATTTTGTTAAATTTAGACCTTAAGCTTATTTGTGATAAAACTTTTAACACTAGTTTTTTAGTTATAATTTTTTTAAAATTACACTACACCACCATTTTGTTCCGTCATATTGAATTTTTACCAAAATGTTACCAGGTTAACCCTACATGACCCCAAATTTTGACTAATTTAAACTCAATTGGGTAAGCAGTTTCTTTCTTTCTTTTCTTTCTAATAGGTGAAAGTCTAAAACATCCTGGAAGGGTGATTTTTTACAATTTCAAACATTTTATTTGAACGCCATTTGTTAAGCTATCTAGAATTAGTACCACAATTTTACCGGATCATCGCTGTACCGCATTTAATTTTTGTGTAAAATTTTAAATCAATCCAATAAGTAGTTTTTCAGGCTGATTTTTTTTTAATATGTTGTCAAGCCGTTATTTATTTATTTGGATTCGTACCAAAATTTTACCAATTTATTTCTAAGCTATTCCTGATTTTTGTACAAAATTTGAGGTAAAATGGATAGGTAGTTTTTTAGTAATCATTATTTTAAAATTTCATTAGGCCGCTATTTTGTTCCGCCATACTGGATTTTTACCAAAATGTTACCAACCCAATGAGACTTTATTTTTGAGCAAAACATTAGATTTTCTTAACGCAAACAAATATAATAATTTAAAACATAATATTAGAGATTTTTTCAACAAAAAATTAAAAGTTTTATTAAAAATTGTAAGATTTTTTTTTATGATAGAGTCGTCGGTAAGTAGGTAATTATGAACCCATAGCCACCAAACTTATATTCTTTAATAAAACTTCATATTCCGGATTTCCTATCTGACTGCTCCTTTCAGCACCATGTTATAAAGTTTCTTAAAAATTATAAATATTATTCAAACATATACGGAGTTCTGGCATAGCTTATAATCTTCTTTGCTAATACTTAAAAATTTCCAGACTTTTATATCGTTAAAATTTCCGTGTCGTTGCATTATACTTAATTATTTAAAAATTCGTATAGTTTTTAAGTTTGTATATTTGAGATGTAACGTCCGAAGAAGCTACTGTGTATCGAAACATGTTACGTGTTGTTATACAAATATAGTGGGAAGTTATATTTAAAATAGCAAGTTGAAGAAAAATACCACCCGCAGCATTATCTCGATTGTACAGGGTGTCCCGTTTTCGTTGTTTTTATGGGGTATTTCTCTTAATGGTGAAGAAAGATTCCCGACATAATGCTACTTTTTTGTGAAACGAAAAATGATCCAAACAACATTTTCATAGCCCCCTTTGTTTTTAAGACACAGTGTGAAATTGAAAATATTGCATTTTTGGGCACCCCTCGTATTTCGGTTGTTGTTTAACTTATCAAAATGGTAAAAACTGGCTCTGATACAGTTTTTACCATTTCGATACAGTGAGCTGTCGTATTTCAGATATAACACAAACTTATAATTTTTTTAAATGGGACACCCCGTATATTTTTATTTTATATTATTCAGTTCACAATAAGCTTCTCGAAAATATATAATGGTATATACTTTTCTATTCGAATCACCCAGTAATATGCATTTTTTTAGAGATAGACTCAGTTTTGGTAGTGGGCTGGGATTGCCTAAACCAAACAAAAAAAAATTGTTGTCATGTTAAATAAATTACTTGTCAAAAGCTTCTGGTTCGTTTTGAAGCTAGATTACATAACCGCAACAATTATTGTAAATTTAATGATAAAAAATGACTAGAACCCAAACGTTTTTTAATAAAGAAAAATACGACATGTTGCTCTGCTTTGCACAATCTAACGAAGATGTTAACGAGGCTTCGGAACTATATTTATTAAGGTATGCTTAGCATTCGTCGTATTTTATAAGAAGTACATTTTTATGAAGCTGTTGGTGTTTTAAACATAGGTCTCCAGAACGAAGACAACCCTGTGATATTACATTTCTTAGAATGAAAAGAAATCTAGTTGATTTCGGATCTTTCAATAAGCCGCGAAGCAAAACCTATAACAAAGAAAACGACGAAGACGTAGTTAATGTTCTGGCGTCCATTAATGTAGATCCTTCAAGTTCTTGCCGAAAAATCCATCAGAATAATGGGGTTCCAAAAAGCCGGGTACAAAAAATTTTAAGGAAACAGGGTTATAAACCATTTAAATTCAGATTGGTGCAACACTTACACCTGGGCGACGCGCCGTATGATTTTGTGTAACTGGTATATAGAGAAATGCGATAATGACCCTGACTTTTATAGAAAAGGTAATATGGTTCGATGAGGCACATATAAGTAGCGCCAGACTATTAAATAGGCATAATTCTAGACACTGGTCGCAAGAAAATCAGCATCGGATATTTCCTCGCGAACGACAGGGTAGGTTTGGGTTTAATATTTCTTGTTTCATATTGGGTTCAAAAATAATGTATGGTATATACCAGGGGAGTCTAGATACAGATCGGTATTTCCAAATACTGGAACTTATTCTACCGGAATTACTCGATGATCTGCCTTTGGCCTATTTACGCTGCATATCTTTTCGGCAGGACGGAGCACCTGCTCACAATTCCCGTAGAATGTGGTAGTATTTGGAAAATAATTTTCTTGGAAAATGGAAATGGAATGGTCCTGTAAGATGGCCGGCGAGATCGCGAGATCTCTCAGTTTTGCATGACTTCCTGTGGGATACTTTAGAAAACAAAATATATAGAACAAGACATGACACCTTAGCTGATTTAATAAATGCCACAAGAAGGGCGTTCAATGAAATGCAACAACGACCGGTTAGTATTTTCGATGCAACACTGAACATTCAGTGTTCCGATCTCGTGAAGTGAAGATCCCTCGTGCAATCGAAGGCGAAACGTCGAAAAGTGATTCCATTTTGACACGGTCTAATCCCAAGAACCATGATTTCTTTAGTAGTAGGATTAGTTTTTTTTGATATTGTTGTTAGTTGCTGTTCAGAGATATTAGAGGTAGAATTATTAACATGTTCATTTTATTCAATTAATAATTCTTTTCAAGATTAATGGATTCACGGGTTTAGCAGCGAAAAACAGGTTAATAATAATTCTTTTTATTATAAAACCGAGTTTTCGGTCCGATTTTGAAACTTGTTCAAGGCAACAGGCTAAAATTATAACAATGTAAGATAAATGATGCTATGATAGTTATTACAAATCTTCTTACATTTTACATTATAATTACGGAATAATTAAATTGCTAAAATTTGAATATTTGAATAATATAAAATAAAAATATACCATTTAAAAAATTATAAGTTTGTGTTATATCTCGAAAACGACAGCTCACATAAAAAATCTAACAACGCCACTGGATTCTACGTGGAAAACTATATCAGAGTCAGTTTTTACCTTTTCGAACAACAACCGAAATACGAGGGGGGACACCCTGTATATTCGCTTTATATGACCTAATATTTTTATACACCTGGAGCAAATTTTGATTCGTTTTTCTAATTCCAAATCACGAAATGATAAATATTGCAAAAGAAGAATGCTCGTCATTTATTTGAAATAATCCCGTATGAGTTACTTTTATATAATACAAATGTTATTATTCGAGTTTTTATGCTAGTCCCCAGTTTTGTCTTTACTATAACACGCCCACTTATGCTCTAAAGATTAAAACACAAACTCGTGATATATATAATCTTCTTTTGTTCCGACTTGCTGTTGTGATATTTCGATTAGTTCACATAAAATAATTGTTAAATTGGTTTGAAGAGAAAACTGCAGTTTGATATCAGTTTTAAAGATCGGACTTCGTTCAACTCGACTCGGGGGTAAAATGCCGTCTTGAAAATGGCACAGATTTGTCCGAAGGACGCCTGTTTCTTGACACAAAGAGAATCTGTTCAATTTAATTAATCTTACAAGAAGTTGGTAGTTTAGTTCTCAGAAAATGATTATCCAAGAGAAAGTTTTTTTAATGATCTGCTTTATCTTTTGGAAGTCAATCTAATCTTTTGCGTATTCAAGTATCCTCAAAATGTTCTTAATTGATGCCGTATTTCTAAAGAAAAACTGCAGATTAATTCGAAAAGTTTGCATTCCGTCGAGATGGGGGAAATCCTGCTGCTAATAAAGCTTTTATTTAACTGAAATTTAGACGAAGAGTTTAAACCCCTGGAGCGTTCTTTTAGGGTTTCTCGAAAAAAAACAAACAACATAAAGAATATTTATAAATTAATGTTAAAAACCTTTATTTAATAAAGAGTAATTTTTTAGAAAAAAAAACTTAAAGTTTTAAAAATTTAAAATTGTATCATGGATTTTCCGGGATTTTCATCACGTAACGGCCAAGAGTATTCAATTTTTTAAAGAATAATATGAATTCGACTTTTTATTTTTTATGTTGGCTGATATTATTTTCTTGACCCGCTACGGACTAACCATTTTAAAAAAATTTGTTGGTATTATTTTTAATATCAGAAGCCTTTACATGTTTAATAAGTTCCTAGATATTTTAAATTAAATTTTTACGTTTAACTTTCACAATAAAGTTTAAGTTTTTTCTTTTATTTCCTTCGTAAGAGGAAGACTTGTAATAATAAAAAAATTCACCCTTTCCGGGTTTTACACATTTCCACGTTTTAGGGTCCCTAGATGACAGAAAAAAAAACATGTTTTCTCAATTCAGTCGGTCTGTCGGTCTGTTTGTTGGTGGCGTACATAAAAAACTACTTACCCGACTGACTTCAAATTTTGGTCGAATATTAATGGACACACACAGACCTGGTGACAATATGGAGGAACAAAATAGAGCCTAGTGAAATGTTTAAAAATATTACAAAAAATTATTTATCCAATTTACCTCAAATTTTACACAAAAATCAAGATAAGAATCCAAGATGGCTTAACAAAATGACGGTTCAAAAAATCGATTTTGATTTCAAATTCTGTGCAAGAATTAAATATGATATTGTTCCGGATTGGCCGGTACACAAACACGTAGTTTCTGAATGCACTCCTTTTATTCAAAAACACAGGTTACAGGTATCACAGGTAAACACAGGTTATATCTAACAATCGTAACTAAAGTAACTTTAAACTTGTAATGCAATGTAGCCTCGCGGCGCGCCTATATAGCCTTTAGAAAAGGATGGAATGATCTAGAAAATTCTAGAATAATCTAAATACTACTACGATTTTTGACACTATCATAGTCGTTACATGAATAAAAATTAGGGTAAGTTTACTTCAATAAAATAACAAATAATAAATAAATTCATCTAAATCTTAACAAATCTATAACTAGGGCTAAATTCGTTCACAAAAACATTGCCCCCTTCCCAGAATTGATCGTCCCGATCAATCATCTTCGGTACCTTGGTAACGGGCTAGTCGATAAAGGTGCACCACTTTCATTTTTGCGTGAGGGCTCTTCTAAACCCGGTATACCAAGTCATTCAGTCGGGTCACCACACGATACGGGCCTTCCCATGATTTCTGCAACTTCGGCGAGCGTCCCTTAGTTCTTTTTGGATTGTATAACCAAACTTCTTCACCGACTGTAAATCCAGTGTGATTGGCTCGTAAATCATAACGTAACTTCATTCTATTGCTTTCTATCTATAATTTATGTAGGACCTCTTCATGGATTTCTCTGAGGCGTTTACTAACCTGGCTGGCATAATCCGTAGTAGTTTTCTTATCGTCAGGAGGTCGCCCAGTTAAGAGGTCGACTGGAAGCTGTAAATCAGATCCAAATATTATACTGGCAGATGTTTTTCCAGTGGATTCATGATCTGCAGAGCGATAGGCCAGTAAAAATGGTTGAATACATTTATCCCAGTCACTTTGTTGTTCATTAACTTGGATTTTCAGGTAGTTCTCCAAAGTCCTATTAAATTTTTCAACCATTCCATCTGACTGCGGACAGGATTACACAAGGCTTGCTTCAAGTTGAAATGCTTCTCCACATCCTTGGGTCTATACATAGCTGTGACTGCTTTCAGTAAAACGATGTAATGGTCTAGCGATATTAGCAAAGCCTTTTATGAATCGTCTATAATACATACAACGTCCCAGAAAACTCCTTAGTTCATGTCTATCCTTTGGTATTGGCCCATTTTGAATGGTTTCAGTCTTCTCAGGATCGGTTTTTACTCCCTGTTCGGTAATTGCGTGGCCTAGATATTTCACTTCTTTTTGGAAAAACTGGCACTTTTTGGGACTAAGTTTTAAGCCAGCCATTCTCAGTTTCTGGAAAACAGCTTCAATATTCTTTAAATGACCTTCAAATGTTTTCCCAAGAATAATGATGTCATCTAAATATACTAGGCATGTTTCCCATATCTTTCCATGTAATGTCAGTTCCATTAAATGCTTAAAAGTTGCTGGGGCGTTGCTTAATCCAAAAGGCATAACTTTAAATTGCCACAGTCCAGTCCCAGTAGAAAACGCTATCTTTTCTTAATCATCTGGATGAAGCTTAACTTGCCAATAACCACTTTTCAGGTCCAGGGTTGAGAACCATTTTGATCCTGTTAAAGTGTCCAAGGTATCGTCAATTCTTGGTAAGGGAAAGCAATCTTTCTTTGTGACGTCATTGAGCCTGCGGAAGTCGACGCAGAATCTGGTGGAGCCATATTTCTTATTAACTAAGACTACTGGTGATGACCATGGACTTTGGACATGGACGATTTCACCAGGTCTTGGAGTACCTTAGGTAAAGTAGTTCCAGATTCTGAAGGAGGTAAGTTTGTACAGGTAAATATTGTATTAGCAGGTTGACAGGTTCCGATCTTGCCACCGTTTTTTACTTGCTGGGGATGACCTTTTAGATTCATCATTTTGACAAACATGATCTTTCCTCTGCAATGAGTTAAGGTTTTTGCTGGTAAAGTTCCTTTCGCATGTAGTGGACAGTCTTGAACTGGTTCAAATAAAATTACTTCTTCCTCAAAATCATCAAGCGTCGCTTTTACTACACATTCCGAACAGGTAGGTAAGGTAGTATCTTCTAGCAAAACCACTTCTCGGAAGTGGAATTATTTCTTCGTGGCAGGTTCATAACTATTTCTTCATTTTTCGTACGGAGGACTCGTTGAGTTATGTCAAGGATAAACTTATTTTGGTTCATAACATCAAGGCCAAGTATGAATCAACCATTATATCTGCGACGAAAAAAGCGTGTATGAAGGTTATGTTCCCCAGAGTTACTTCAGCATCATGAATACCTTTCACAGGTATAATTTCACCGTTGGCGGTTTCCAAGAAATATTTTTTGTATGGATTGTCTGTCCTGCAAGGAGCTATAATGTCTGGCCTCACGGTGGTGTGTGTTGAGCCGGTATCCAGTACCATTTTACGGTCTCGACCGCATTGTTTACCAATATCTTCACAAATAATGCAGATAGAGCATTTATTTACCTTTTGCTTAACGACTTTACCTAAAGACTGAAGAAGGTAATAAAAGTTTGTGTTTATTTTTTTAGTAAACATGATATTTTTGAAGACAAATGCCAGCAAAGATGCGAGTAGTATTTTATACACGCTTATACTAAATTGTATACTCTATATTATTTTTTTATGGTCTTCTTTAATTATTAAAAGCCCCTTATAACTACGAAAACATTCATGTCAGTAAATAACCGTTAAATACCTCCCGGATATCTTTAGCTTTTTTGTGGTACATGAGATCATGCGGCTTCAAGCTCTCCAAAGAATAGTAAAATATCAAAAGCAATTATTTAGACTATTTATACAATCCTATGCATAAAACAAACACAATTTTCTAATTTTTGTGTAAGAGCAAAATAACGCTCACATTCAAAGAGAATTAGCAACATTCTATAAAAATTGTATTCAGTAAATCCAGTTTTATAAATTTAAAACCTCATCAACGTGGCAATCTTGATTTTTTTAAAAGTCTACGAGATGTCCGCACATGCGGCAAATCATCAGAGAAGAATTATTCTTTTTTTGTTGGAACACCATTTTCCTTTTGTTTCCACGGTGTTAGATATTGGTTTCGACTAGTAGCAAACATTTGGTGGAGATATATCAAATGAAAGGTTTTTATTTCCCTCGTGAAAGGGAAGTATTATTAATCATTAAAAAGTCACCCTTCCAGGTTTTTACAGATCTTAAAGTTTTAGGGTCCCTGGATGCTAAAAAACATGTTCCGTCGGTCTGTTTGTACGCGGCATACCTCGCAATGTTTCACAAAAATCAAGGGTCATAATTTTTGTACGAATCCAAGATGGGGAAACAATAATGTGAAAATATATAAAAAAGTATTACTAAAAAACTATTTACTCTATTTACCTGAAATTTTGCACAAAAATCAAGCGGTACATGGAAATTAATTGATACATTTTTGGCGAAACAAAATGCGGTCTTAATAAAATTAATTTTAAAAATCAATGAAAAAAATACTCATTAAATTCATCTCAGATTTTTTAAGAATTAAGTATGGTAGCAGAATGAACTGGTAAAATTGTGGTATCTACGAATTGGCGGGACAAAATGGCGGCCACATAAAATGTTGTAGTCGTAAAAAAAATCCCTCTCCAGGGTTTTATACAGCTTCAAATTTCAGCCTTCCTAGGTGCCCCAAAATATATTTTTTTCAATTCCGTCGTCCTGGGTGTCGGGCTGTCTGTCTGTCAATGTATTGCATAGCTAAAAAACTACTTACCGAATTAACTTTAAATTTTGGTCAAAAATTAAGGGTCTCATGGTGCTAAACTGGTAACCTTTTGGCAAATTTCTTGTAGGCGGCCTGGTGAAATGTTAAAAAATTTATTACTAAAAAACCAACAAATATATTGGGAACATTTTCTTATGAATTAAGATGACGGCCTAATAAAGTAATGAAAAATCAGCCTGAAAACTATTTATTAGATTGATTTAAAAATTTGTGTAAGCATTAAATGTGATATAGAGATAAGTTAGTAAAATTGTGGTAGGAATTCAAAATGGCGACCAATTAAAATGTTCTAAAAATCAATGTAAAAATTTTTCTTACTTCTTCAACATTTTCACAGAAATTAAAGGAGAGATTTATATGTGTTACTAAATGACTATGTGCCGAACTAAATTGGGTCACACTTTACTATTCCTAAGAAAAGAAAATATTCGTTACGAAGAAATTTCCGGATAAAGGAAATTTACCTATTTTTTCCTACCTCTAAAAAAACGCTTTTGCAGTAGCGTTTGCATGCAGAAGTTCATATCGGCTTCTTATTCATCTCCTATCAGTCTTAATATCATAACTAGATCGACTAGTGAGTGTTTGAGTGTAGAAACGTGCTGTCGGTTCGCACCTATCTAAATTCTGTGTTGGTCATAAATATCGTAATTAAAGTTATTTTTAAATAATCTTTTAGTGCCTTATTACAAGCATATATTTGATAGTTTATTGTAAATGCAAAAAGTTATTGCAATCAAATAAGGTTTTTTCTTTCGCCTTTTAATTAACCGCATTAAACTAAAGTTCCAGATTTTAATTCAGAACACCATGAGTTATCCCTAGTTCAAATGAATTTATTTCATCTATGTTTTTGGGGTTAAATTGTATTTAATCGGTGGAACTGATATACAATTAAATTACTAAAATATCAGCCGGTCGTGGTGTACCAATTAATTAAAATTCGCAAATATTGAATTATATTGTTTTAATTTGCAATAGTTGAGTAAGAACTTACCTTTTACATATAGTGTAAATATGTGAATTTATAATTTATCAATATAAATGATATTTTTCTCTATGTGCATCGTATTTTTTGCAATATTTGTATTGTATTATTATAAACTTGCCATTTGACTGAAAATTAGTTATATTTGTTAATTCGGATTTGATTGCTATTTGTTTACATTTTGATGATTTGGTTTATATATTAAACTAACCGTTGTTTTAAATTTGCGTTTTATTAAAATTTTCTAATTAACAAAATCAACAAGAATGGTTTGCTAGGAGTAAAGAATAAGCAATAAGAAATCAACAGCCCATGATCAAGGACAAAAAACAATTTCAATAGGTCCTTAGGACTATAGTTAAAAGCAGGTATAGAGATTTTTCTTGCGCTCTCTTTTATGCTATTAATTATTTTAAAAATTGAAACTTATGTCCAATACCAAAATATTCAGAAGTTTTCGTGGTCTATTGAACCAAAAAACATAATTTAATTTTTATTACAACTTGGTAGAAATATGAGTTTAAAAATTACTGTTATGTGTCATTTCAACAACTAGTTGGCGAGGGCAAGTCCATAGTCAGCATTCGGTAATTCATAGGAAAATTCCTCCCATTGTGTCTTAAATGAACTGTTGTTCAATTGAAAGGTAACCGCTATTTTTTTTTTGGTTATTTACAACTTATCGTAAGTTATGAAATAAATAACATCAGAATTAGGTTTTTTGCATAGGATAGGCTGTTTCTTCGAGAAAGTGTGGTTTTATTTATCTAAAACTTTAAATATTTGTATGTACAGAATGTGTAACAAAACTGTATTTTTATACTCAAACTTCCTTAAGACCGAAAAACTACAAATATAAATAAATACAAAATAAAAATTTTTCCTAAAATTTTGATACAGGTCCTACTTTATTGATTATATGTTTTTACTTGTTATAAGTATGACTTTAAACATATATTATAGTTATTTAGAAGTATTCAGCTAACCTTCGGGGGCGTGCCAATTTTTTACTTGCACAGATCTGTATTAATCTTTCGTCTTCAATATTTTAAAAGAGTAATAAAAAAAATGCTGTGAACATGGGCATTGATTATTCCCTTCGTAAAAGTAGTAATAGATCAAAAAAGAGTCATTACTAAGACCAGTAAGCTCACACCACTCGCATTGCAAAACATCAAAACTATGGTAGCTGCTGAACTAAACATTCTTCAACCAAACATTGAGAGCAGTGGGCAGAAGCTGAACTTATCCCACATATAAACCAGACCAACTTTGCGCAAGAGGATCTGCAACCTTACTCAATGCTCAGAAGGGGCGAAGCTCCCAGCAGCAATCCACGACAGATGACAAGCAACACACAGCACACGGGACAAGTGAATCATTCGCCCAAAGCACCATACATACAGCTATATCTCGGACAATCTCTCACACAAGCAATCAAAGTATAAATGGAGTCACACCTAAACAAATGGTCAGACACCGATCCTACAACAAGAGATCCTATTCCTCGTGTAATCTTCAAACGGGACACACAAAAAATCCTAAAGACCATCAACGAACACATAATACCGGAGTACATAACGAATGCGAGCACAACTGAGGACATTCATACAGTGATCTACGCAGCAGCTATAACCACGATAACACAGAAAAATCAAAAACTCTTGCCACGACACAGAAACATCAACAGTATAAAACCAAAATTTAAATGGCAGATAAAGATCGAAAACAAAATTAACAAAATTAGAAAATAATTGGAACATCTTTCCCAATTCATGAACGGCAACAAGTCAAAACGTATCACACAAAGTACAGAAAAAATCAAATCTACATCTCCTGATCACACGCTTACAGAAATTCTTGGCACTCTGAAGCGAAAATTATCCGTGTTTGCCGCAAGACTCCGAAGATACAAAGAGTCAAATGAAAGAAAGGACGCTAACAACCTGTTTCGAAGAAACGAAAATCAGTTCTAACAAAAAAACATGAGCAATGACGGCGCACGAGTAATAGAACCACCCACCAAATAAGAATACTGGAGAAGCATTTGGTCAGAACTGAAACTACACAATAATAACGGCTTTGCAATGAAAACACAAGAAGTTGCAAAAACAATCAAATACACGCATAACTGGAGATGTTCTGGAATAGATAATATTCACAACTTCTGGTACGAACGGGTTACCTTCACACTTGCCATATTAATGAAATTATTTTAAAAACTAGCACACTCCCCAGTTTTCTCACTCAAGGAATAACATACCTTAAACCGAAAAACTCGGACAGTAAGAACTCGTCAAATTACCGACCTATTACGTGCCTTCCAATCCTTTATAAGATCACCACAGCCGCAATTACCAGGAGAATAGAACAACATCTAGTACACAAAAACATTCTAACGGAAGAGCAAAAAGGGTGCAGGAAAAATAGCCGAGGATGCAAGGGGCAGCAAATTATAGACAGCGTCATCATGGAACAAACCAGGAAAAATCATAGAAACCTTAACAGTGTTTGCATAGATTATAAAAAATCCTTTGATTCGATACCTTACAGTTGGCTAACCAGAGTGCTAGAATTATACAAAATCAATCAAAACCTCGGGCAATTTTTTACGCAAATCATGAGTACGTGGAAAACTAAAATCAACCTGGGAACACAAAAAGAACACATCGAAACATAATACATCTACATCAGACGAGGTATATTCCAGGGAGATTCACTCAGCGCTTTGTGTTTCTGCTTCTGTCTCAATCCACCACGGTCGACCACATAACGAGTGGATGTAGAATAATGGCTGGAACTGAATATACCGCGAGACACAACTCAGCAGCGAAGGTCGTTCATCAAGCATTAGCCAGAACATATAAACTAACGAAGAACGCAGACCCTTACTACCATTATACACCAACATCCATACTTGAAAACGAAGACTATAAACTCTACTGGGACATTGACATCCACGCAGATAAAACAATCTCCGCAAACAGACCCGATATCACCTTTCAATCCAAAAAAGAAAAGATCACTTATTTAATTGACATGGCGGTCCCCAACGACAAGAACATCCAAGCGAAATACAGAGAGAAGATCGCCAAATACACCGACTTGGCAATGGAAATAAAAAGGCTGTGGAAACTGGAAATAGTCATCATTGTTCCTCTGGTCATATCAGTAACAGGCCTCACACCAACAACGTGTACTTATTATTTTAGATACCAGCTCATTCTTGTAGACAATAATGCTTAGCCACTAGGGCTCAAATTGCTACTCAGGTACTATAGCGGTCGTTCATTTCATCTATATATTCATATTTCATATTTACAATATAAGCCTTATTATGTTTTTAGGTACCCCTGAGTATTTGTTATTTCATTTATAATCCTACATTGATACTCTCAAATTTTTCTTTGCACAAGAAAAAACTTACCTCCGCATACAAAATTTGAAATTAATGTAATAAGTAGTATTTTTAGGCTGATTTTTTTAAATAATTTACATTTTGTTTTGCTATATTCGATTCATGGCAAAATGATACCAGTATATTCATATGTAACACTTAATTTTTGTGCACAATTTGAGATAAATTATATAAACAGTTTTTTAGTAATATTTTTTTTTATATTTCACTTAGCAGTATTTTTTTCAGGGTAATTTTTTAAATATTTTATTAAGCCGCGTTTCGTGTCGCCTTCTTAGATTCGATCCAAAATTTTACCAGCTTAGTCCAAGTTGTGTTGTGTTGTGTTTAGTTTTTAGGCAAATTAGATAAGCAGTTTTTTAGTATAATTTATTTAATATTTTAGGTAAAATGTTACCAGGTTATCCTCATATTACCCTTAAGTTTTGACCAAAATCAGGTCAAGGAGATTTTTAACTATGCCACGAACAGACAGACCGATAGACCGACGGATGGGAAAACTTGTTTTTTCAGCATCTAGGGATTCCGAAAATGTCAAGATCTGAAAAAAATCTCGAAATGTGATTTTCTTTAAGGATTACAACACTTCATTTTAATGGGGAAAGAAATATTTGCAGTTTTTGGGCTTTAAGAAAAGTTTAGGAAAATAATACAGTTTTGTCACGCGCCCTAAACATACCAGTTTTGAAAATATTAGACAAATAAAACAACATAACTTTCTTCTGGGAGAAATAGCCTGTCTAATGCAAAAGCCGTATTCCGGTAACGTATTTTATTCATAAGTTGTGATAACTTAACTGAAATTACCAAAAAAAAAGCTGTTCAGTTTTAACTGAACAATAGTTTAGTTCTTATAAAATAGACGACTGAATCGCCTAAGGGAATTTTCCATTAGCAGACAATAATAGGTATAGGCTGTTATATCTGATGTGACACTAGGACAATCACAATATACCTAAAGTTCTGTTTGCTTTGCAAGATGACTTTTATTTCTTACTCCCTTACTCTTTTAGTTTAGCACACGTCTTGCGGATTGATTGCTTTTTATTGAGGCCATCCCATTCTAGAAACAAAAATTAGAAAAAGACGCATCTATTCTTTATATTAGATAAACATCGCTGATACAATATATTATGTATTATAATGCACTGTGTTGTTTTGTTAGTTGCCTATTGGTACAAGTACAAATATGTGTAAAGACAGTGGTAGTGTCATGGCATCCAAACGAGAAAAAAAAACTCAGTCTGATATCACAGGCTATGCATACGTAAAGAAACCCCTTTCTATAGCGAGAAGTAAAGAAATTGATCAACAATTACTACGTTGGATAGTGAAAGGATTTCACGCACTCAGAATTGTAGAAGAGGCCGAGTTTCAGAAACGTTGTGAAATGTTGTGTCCTAATTACAAAGTACCATCCAGAAAAACTATCAGTAATAAATTACTGCAACAGCTCTATCAGTCAAAGCAGGATAAAGTTCAAGCAGAATTAAATACCATTAATTGCATTTTCATAACAACTGACAGTTGAACCTCTAAAAACATGAAAACTTTGTTGCAATTACTGCTCACTACTTAATTAAGAAACAATTTCAGTTAAAATTTAGAGCCTATCTTTTAGATTGTACATCATTCGAGAAATAGCACACTGTACAAAATTTAGCTTCATTTATGACTGAAAAATTTTTAGAGTAGAAAATTGAAAACAAAATCGTGTGCGTGGTCAGTGAGAATGCGGCGAACATTATTTCAGCTGTGCGAGTAGGTAGATGGAGATCCCGAGGTTGTTTTGTTTACTCAATTAATCTTTTAGTTTAAAATGGTCTTAAATCGATCAATCCAATTTTAGAAAAACTAAAAGCCATTGTATCATCTTTCAAAAGAAGTTCCACGGCGCTGGTAAAACTAAGTAAAACTCAGATTCAAGTGGGATTGCTTGAATTGAAAATGAAGCAAGATGTAAGAAGATGGTGAAATTCTGCCCTTGACATGGTTGATCGAGCTTCATCATTTATCATTTAAACATGATAACCGCTAGTGAGTGGTCAGTGTTGGAACAACTAATAGATATTCTACGGATTTTTAAAGATATAACTCACGAAATTAGCGCTGAGAAAAGTATTATTTCATCAAAAATACTTAATTTCGTTCGGGCTATTTATTTTCACCTCTTTGATTGGTCAAACAAACCAAATTTGGACAAGGAGTTACGGCTAGTTCTAACAGAAATGCTTACCCAGTTCTATAAGTGTTTTGCTGACATAGAAAATAATAAGCTTTTGTCAGAATCCACAATTTTAGACTCTAGGTTTAAAAAATTTGGGTTTAAAGAAGAAAGTAAATACACAGCGGCTTTAGCAATCCTGCGAAAAAAACTAAGTGCTTCTCGTGCAAATGACGTATCATCGGAACCGGAGCAACCACTACCATCTTTAAGTTCCACGTCAAAAAATCTCCGCTGTGGTCTCATTTTGATAAGAATGTATCAAACTTGGTGCAAGAAAAAAACGCTTATGCTGCTGCGATAATTGAACTTGACCGGTATAGTAGTGAACCCCTTGTGAACCGGAATGAAGATCAATTAGCCGGGCGGATGACCCAAAAACTTGTATATCCTACATTATTTTCTTACATAAAAAAGAGATTATGCGTGCAAGCCACTTCAGTTCCGTGTAAACAAATTTTTTCTAAGGCTGGACTAGTGTTAAATGAAAAACGTCTATCACTGAAAAGCACACGAGTTAGCCAAACCTTATTTTTAAGCACTAACTAAATAAAGCTTTTTTTTATTTAAGTTGCAACCATTATGTTATTTTATGCTCATTTAGAAAGAAAAAAATGTGTGAATTTATTTTTTTTGTTGATTTTCGTATTCGCACTATTCGCAGTAAAATATAAAACACTTAGGTGTTTCAATTTTTGTTTCATTGCTTTTTTACAATTCATATCCATATCCTACCATATCAATATCAACCACTAAAATGACTTTTTGGTATATGCTGCACTGCTCCACTATTTTACTGTTAGCAATCAGTTAACTAAATGAACTAAATGATCGAATCTTTTGTACTATTCACTTTACTGATCGACATCGAAAGATGCAAATCAGCAAAGTGAACTAAACTTCCCAGGTCTAACTGAATGAGATTTAGAGGAGTATTCGTTTCTATCGTGTGTCTTAAGTTTTCAATTAGTTTCTCACATCAATTTCTTATATGCAAATAAAAGTGTTTAGTCTAAATCCAAATATTCATATTTATTCAAAAATATGTTAGCCACATTACTTTATTTAGTTTACAGTTTTGAAAAAAAAAA
Organism: Kuschelorhynchus macadamiae; assembly: GCA_030620095.1. Lineage (NCBI taxonomy): Eukaryota > Metazoa > Arthropoda > Insecta > Coleoptera > Curculionidae > Kuschelorhynchus > Kuschelorhynchus macadamiae. Next base: position 476,767 of record JAUTXW010005435.1, read on the forward strand.
AACGTTTTATAGGGAAAATAAACCAAATGAAACTTTTTCACTTTTTTGGCAAAATTTTCTATCGCTGGATTTTCTATTAATTTGCATTTTTTAAATAGAAATCCAAATGCAAATATTTATATTTATTAAAAAAAAACACTTTACAATAATTTTTGGTTTAACAGATTGCAGCCATGGTGCATCTACAAATACTGCAAAGCTCGATTTCCGGAATCTTTAGGTTTCTGTCGTATCAAAATATCAATATCCTATTAGCAGTAAGCGCCAAAAGTCAATATGCGCAATCTGACAGAGCTGCTGACATCTACCTCAAAATCAGGAAACTGTTGCTTCGCAATCGATAGACAGAGCAAGGAAATATTCAGGCAAAAGCGAGAGCCTAAAGGTTCGTTTTATAGAGGGAAGCATATGTTTTAATTTAAAACACAATCTGGAATTTTTAGATAGTTGATCATCTAACAGTAAATATAAAATGGTTTTATAGTTATTAGGATGAAATCTATTTTGAGACAAGTTTGTAGACAGAGCATAATTTATATATATATATATATATATATATATATATATATATATATATATATATATATATATATATATATATATATATATATATATATATATATATATATATATATATATATATATATATATATATATATATATATATATATATATATATATATATATATATATATATATATATATATATATATATATATATATATATATATATATATATATATATATATATATATATATATATATATATATATATATATATATATATATATATATATATATATATATATATATATATATATATATATATATATATATATATATATATATATATATATATATATATATATATATATATATATATATATATATATATAAACTCCTGGCAGTTACCGATTTAATATATGATAGAGGAAACGAAAATAACATCTAGAGCACAAGGATGGAAGATAAGAATGATACCAGCTTGGCTTTTCGTTCCGGTTAAACTTAATAACGTATAAGATAATTACCTACTTTATTAGGGGAAGAATAACCAATAATTACTTAGAATTTATAAATTTACCCGCATAATAACAAATAGGGTCTAATTTCAATATCAACTTTTTTGAATTTATGTAACGATTGTTGTCAAATTGCTTTGAATTCTCGCGCTAACAGCAGCACAACACCCTGGTATACAAACGCTTTACGAAGGGATTTCATTGAAGTTGACACTGCCTATGAAATGTAGTCTCAGAGGATATCAGACTTAATCAGATTTATAAGGTAAAACTTAAACATTACAGGAAAAATATATCTGAATCAAAGCGTACTTATATTGTACAAAAAATACAAAATTCAAATAATAAAACTAAACAAATTTGGGGCGAAGGAAAACTTAATAACAATAGAATTTCGAATATAGATTTAATTAAGACTAATACAGGCAATCTATCAGATTGCCAGGAAATAGTGGACTACTTCGGTAATTATTTCAGTACTGTGGTTGAAGGAAAATTAAGATTACACTTTAATAATAATACTTCTACAAACTGTACACTACTACCACTACAATGTTTCCTTGGAGAACTATGTTTTGCGAACCTGTTAGTCATAAAGAAATTCTTAACGTTATGAGCAAATTGAAAAACTCTGGTTCATGCGGACCTGATGAGATTCAAGTAAATGTCATTAAGGGGGTAGGTGAGGGTTTTCCAGACCCACTCCGAGAAATGATCAATTGGTCGTTTAAGAAAGGAATTTTTCTTGACGGGTTAAAGATTTCAACAACCCTGCCAATTTATAAAAGCGGGGATAAATATGGCGCAAACAATTACCGGCCTATAAGTGTTTTGAGTATTTTTGCTAAGATCTTTGAACGTCTGATGCATATACGTTTAAATTCATTTTTGAACAGATTTGGATTTATATCTGGTAATCAACACGGTTTCCTACCTGGTAGGTTGATGGAAACCTCAGCTACCAAGTTTATTGGTTGTCCAAAGCCTTTGACAGTGTTGATCCCGAATTTGTTAGGGATAAACTGTTTAATTTGAGCATAAGAGCGAATGTTCTTCATTGGCTGATAAGTTTTTTTAAAGACGAAAATTTATATGTTTCAATGAGTGATTGTAGATCTAGTGAGTATGAGATACATTTAGGTATAGCCCAGGGATCCATCCTAGGTCTGTTGATTTTCCTACTGTTTATTAATGACTTACCCTCATACATTAGAAAGGGTCTCGGATGATACTTCTGTAGCTATTTCTGAAACCCCTGAGCAACTCAAGATTTCTGGACAAGAGGTTGGAGGATATGGCTGACTGGTGTATGAGAAACAAGCTTATTCTAAATGTAAATAAGACCAAATGCATTTGTTCAGCAGAAATAAAAAACATATGTTCTACAAACACGTCAACATATTTAGGATTAGTGATAGACAATGGCTTACATTGGGCTCTTCGCATAAATGAAGTTACTAAGAAGCTAAACAAAGCCTATTTTGCGATCGTTACCCTCAGAAAAGATCTCTCACGTAAGGCGCTAATGCACGTATATTATGCATTGGCATACTTGGCAAAACCAATGAATTGTAATACTAGAGTTTAATCTAAAAAAATCAATAAATTCCTTTACCCGGGACTTCCCTCGTTATGAATTATTACTTTTATTGAGAAGAGCGAAGTGTGATCCAAGTTAGTTCAGTACATAGTCACAGTATATGTGTGTTACATATATTGTCTCTTTGTTTTTATTAGGCGCCATTGTGTTCCATCATATTGGATTCCTACCAATATGTTTACCATTTCCTTTCTAACTATGACACACTTGACTTTTGGGCATAATTTAAAATAAATTCAATAAGTATCCCATATTCACATTTAATTCTTCTGCAAAATTTAAAATCAATTCAACAAGATTTATTTGCGTTGATTTTTTAAAAATTATATTTGACCGTCATTTTGTTTCGCCATCTTAAATTCAAACCCATATTATCAGTCTTTACCTACTCCGTTGGCCCGCAGGTATCTCAGATATTAAGTTTCTGAATGGTTTTCTTTAACGATCCTCTTGTTGTTATGTTAAAGTCGAGTATTATTTGGGGTTAGGATCCAGTAAAAAAACAAGATTGCCGAGGTTTCGCCAATTTACTGTTGCATCGTCAGGACACAGATTTTATATCTTGTTTGAAACACATATTAGTCTTTACCTACTCCATTGGTCCGCAGAAATTTCCTAACCCGAAATAATACACCACTCTAACATAACAACAAGAAGATGCAGTCTTCGGTTCGTCTCTGTGTTATTAACATAAGTGGTTCCACGTGTTCGGTTCTGCTGCTTTATTTCGGGGGAAAACGGGAGACTCAACCGCTCAGTGTGGAAACTAACGACTCCGTTAGAAAGGGAGCAGACGCTGTGAACGTGTGAGGCCTAGGTGTTCCTGCATTCTATCCCGTTCGTCTGCCGCAGTTCTACAAAGAATATTAACGTAATGGCCGCTATATGGCGGGAGTGGGAGGGGTAAGGGGATAGCTTGAAAGAAAGGGTCATCTCGTGATATCAGTAGTACTCTCAAGGGGCACCTAGTGGAAGCCAAGATGCATTTCATAAATTAAAAGAGGAAAAATTAAGAAGTATTTTAAACATGCAGGGTGTCCGGGAATTTAGAACTCGCCATCCGGGCATCCTACCGATAACGTCTCCAAACTGGAATAAGGTGTAAATCATCTGGGAGGGTTGCCCCAGCTCCGACTAAGCCCCGGGCAGAGAGCAATCTGGCGACTGCCTTGTAGCAAAGCAAATATGTCCTCTTATGTAACTGGATAAACAAGAAAGGAAGGAAGGAACAAGAAGATCGTTAAATAAAACCCTTTAGAAATTTAACATCTGCGAACCAATGGAGTAGGTAAAGACTGATAATACGGGTATCATGCAAGATATAAAATTTATGTCTCCTGAGGATGCAACATCTTGTTCCGCCAACTTGAATTAGTAACACAGTTTTACTAGTTGAGCTCTATACCACAATTAGTTATGGAACACAATTTGAAATCAATCCATTAAGTAGTTTTTTAGGCTAAAATTTAAATATTTTATTATACCGCCATTTTTTTCCGCCATTTTGGGTTCGCATGAAAATTTTACCAGCTGATTCCAACGTAATACTTGATGTTTATGCAAAATTTAAAATAAATTGGATAAGCAGTTTTTTCATAATAATTTTTTTAACATTTCACATTTTGGATTTTTATTTGACCCTTAATTTTTGATAATAATTTGAAGTCAATCGGGTAAGTTGTCTTTAAGCTATGCCGCGAACTGACAGACAGACATACGGACAGACGGACTGACGGAATTGATAAAAGATATGACGTGTAAAATCTGAGAGGATGATTTTTTCACGATTAGATACTTTATATTTGGCCACCATTTTGTTCGGCCGCCCCGAATTAGTGCCAGAATTTTACTAGTTGATCCCTATACCACAATTAGTTACGACACACGTACCAAAATATTACCAGTTGATTCCAATATAATACTTGATGCTTTCTGCAAAATTTGAGATAAATTAGATAAGTATTTTTTTAATATTTTTTTAAGACTTCACTAGGCCGCCGTTACCAGGTCATCCTCATATGGCCCTTAATTTTTTACCAAAATTTGAAGTAAATCGGGAAAGTAGTCGTTAAGATATGCCGCGAACTGATAGACAGACAGACCAACAGACGGATCGACGGAATAGATAAAACATATTTTTTGGCATCTAGCGACGCTAAAACCTAAAGATACGTAAAACCTGAGAGGGTGATTTTTTCACGTATTACAAACATTTTATTTGGCCGCCATTTTGTTCGGCCATCTTGAATTAGTACCACTATTTTACTACTTGATCCCTATACCACAATTAGTTATAGCACACAATTTGAAATCAAACCACTGAGCAGTTTTTTCAGACTGAATTTTTAAATATTTTATTAGGCCGCCATTTTATTCCGCTATCTTGGATTGGTACTAAAATTTTACTACTTTAATTTAAGATAAATTGGATAAGTAGTTTTTTAATAATATTTTTTTTAACATTGCACTAGGCCGCCATTCTGTTTCGCCATATTGGATTTTTACTAAAATGTTACCAGTTCATCCCCATATGATCCTTAATTTTTGACCGAAATTTGAAGTCAATCGGATAAGTAGTTCTTTAGCTACGCCGCGAACAGACAGACAGATAGACAGACAGACGGACAGACAGACAGACAGAATTACGGAATTGAGAAAACATGTTTTTCGTCATCTAGGGACCCTAAAACGTGAAGATATGAAAAAGTCTCGGAGAGTGACTTTTTCACGATTACAATACTTCCCTTTTAGGAAGGAAGTAAAAAGAAAAACTTGTTGAGGAGTTTTCAAAAAGTACAGAATATTAACTTTTTCTTCAATTTAAATTTTTAAATCAGTATTTCACTCGTAACGCCGCTGCTTCAGTGTATGTTTTTCACCGAACTGCTCGCTATGAACAATTTACAATAAACTGATTTACTAAAATCTATTTCAGGCTATAACATCTTTAAAAATAAATTAAAAAAACTTCTTTGGCAAAAAAAAATATATATATATATATATATATATATATATATATATATATATATATATAGAAAAATACTAAATTAGTGGGGATGCAGTCAAAGAAAACCAAAGGCCTAGTTCAAAAGATGAACCCTTTATTGTATAGTCAAGCTTTCGGGATTATTTACCCCTTCTTCAGGACATTTCTACAAAAAATTTTAGAAAAAGAAAACCACGTTAGTAACTAATTCTAGAATTTTGGCTTTTTTATATAACTCACCAATGTGGGTTTAAAATAAAAGCAAGATTGCATTCCATCAAACAAGAATTTATGTAATGTCTATTCTAAAACAAACCATCACACTTTGGAACATTTAAATTACGAAAATATTGTTATTTAACTGTTATTCCATGATTAAAAATTAAAAAAAAAAAATTGAGGGATTATTGAAAACGAACGTTCATGAGGAACGCCATTATGTTACTTAAAACAGGTTGTGTTGCCGTATAAAACGATTTAATTTTTAAGATGATGAAATTACAAGGAAAACAAGGTGTGTAATAAGGATAGAGAATTGTTTTGTTAGATGTAAGGGACAAAGAAAGGAGAGAACTATACGATTGAACGTCGGTTACTCTGAACACGCGAAAGGTGATGGAGTGTTGCCTACATTAAGTGAAGGGCTATATACTGCCCAACGCAGTTTTAATCTCTACTAAATTTAAATAAATATATTTGAACATGAGAAGAACAAAAAATTAGTTAATGCTTTTTTTTTTTTTTTTTTTGTGCCTAATTATCTGTTATGGAAACATAATTTTATTATTAAATGATGGAAGGGAGATTTAAGGAGTTATATTAAGTTCTATTTTTTTTTTTATCATTATAAAAATTTTGAAACAAAGTAGAGGGACGGAAAACAGAGAGAAACTCTTTCACTCGTCAGGGGCGGGAGCGTCCAAGCACTGGTATTTGTTTTTATGTAATTTTAGGATGTAGCTGTAAATGGTACTCAGACCTTGAGTATCACTTTTTTTATTCATCACTGGATCCTGTGAAATTATGTGAATCATCTCTAAGAACGTGCGTTTGTAATATGATGAGGCTCTGTCAAGAATCTCAACATTATTCCAGTTAAGAGAATGGTTGTTATTAATAAAGTGTTCACTCAGTGCACAGGACGGTACCCCTCTCCGACAGTCACTTTTATGAGATGTGATTCTGCCCTTAAGGCTCCTAGACGTTTGCCCTATGTATACTAATTCACATTCGTTACAAGGAATTCTGTATACTACATTGTGGTTTTCAAGAGAGGACAAAGGTGTTTTAGTTTTTGTGAAAAGAAGAGATAAAGTCTTTTGTTGTTTTCTCGCTATTTTCACATCTGTATCTTTAAAAATATTGATCAATTTATTAGTGAGATTATCTATGTATGGAAGAGAGAAAAAACGTTGTGATGTATGAGGAGAAATATCATCCTGAGTCGACAATTGTATATTTATGTTACTAGGTGTGTTAACAGAAGAATGAGAAAGTAGTGGGCTTGGATGAAAGTTAGGATCTCTAAAATTATCAGTTATGTTGTGTTCAGTTTGGAACAAAATTTTTAGCACTAGCTTTGGGGGGTATGAATTTTCTAAAAAAATGGTTTTTAACTGTTGTAACACTTGATGTCTTTTAGTAGGATGAGAAAGTTTAACGGCTCTAGTTTTCATGCCTATAATTAGATTGGTTTTTGTTCTAGCAGGGTGGTAGGAATAGTAGCTGATGAATCTGTTAGAACAGTATGGTTTTCTATACCATTGTGTTAGTAAAACATTGTCATCTGACCTGATGACTAACATGTCGAGGAAAGGAATGCTGTTGTTTACTTCCTTTTCACATGTAAATTGTATGTGTTCATTAAATGAATTAAACAGATCAAGAGCAAAATCTATTCTATCCCTGGGGAGCGCAAGTAAAAGATCATCTACGTAGCGTTTGACGAACGGTACGTGGAAAGGCATAAGATCTAGGCAATACTCAATTAAGTCATCCAAGACATAGTTGACTAGAATAGGAGAAATAGTTGACCCCATAGGTGTACCAAAAATCTGTTTATAATAACTGTCATTAAAAATTAGGATATTAGAGTCAAAAATAAACTTCATTAATGTTTCAAATAGTTCATAATCCATGCCACAAAATTGGGATATGTGTTGCCACTTTTCTTTTAGACTATTTATTATGACATTCAATGGCAGATTAGTGAAGAGCGAAACAACATCAAAACTGACTATTACATAATCATTAGGTAGTTGATAATAATTAACAAAACTACTAAAGGCAAAAGAGTCTTTGACATAATAATCATTTTCTGTATCATATGCACGAGTAAGGAAATCAGAAATATATGAAGCCAATGCACCGTTGGGACAATTAATAGCGGAAACTATAGGTCTCACAGATAGTGTGGGCTTATGTATTTTAGGAAGAGTGTAGAATCTAGGGGCTACCGTGTTATAGGTAGTCATTTTAGTTGCCATTACTCCATCTATGATCCCTTTGTCCTTAAGTTGTTTAGCTAGTTTATTAGCTTTAAGCTGCAAGGTATAAGTAGGGTTGTTATTAAGTTTTTTGTAATATTGTGTATCATCTAATAATTGTTGACTTTTAATCATATAATCTTCCTTATACATTGCAACCGTAGCATTTCCTTTATCACTACGTACAATAAATAAATCTGGATGGTCCTTAAGAAAGCGTTTAGTTCTATTAAAAATATTATTAAAATGTGGATTGATATTGTGATTCTTATGTATGAAGTTAGTTATGACATTGGTGAATTGAGCTCGGTAGCAGTCTTTCTGTTCTTGTGGAAAACTATGTAAAATGCATTCTAGATCTGAGAGGATGTGAGGAATGTTAATATCTAAACTCGAAGGAGGAATGCTAAATTTAGGTCCTAACGAGAGGAATTGTGTGACTTCTGAAGGAATGTTGATATTAGTTAAGTTTTTAAACCATTTATTTTGTGTTTTAATTAGATTTATATTGTTATCTTTCAATTGTTGGATTTTGTGAATATTATTAGTTTTGATATTGTTAAAAAGTTTATTAGATTTAATTGTCAATCTTCGATTGTATTCATTTAAAATGTAAGGAGGAAGAATTTTCAATAGTTGTTCAGTAATATTTATAACATTGCTATTTACTTTCTTAAGTTCACAGAAAGTTACTTGTATCTCGAGATTTAATATTTTTCTACTTAACCTTTTATTAAAATTCTGTATCCTGTTTCCGAGAGATCCTTGTGTGTGATGTAAAAGACAGTTCACGTTCTTTGTTCCATTAGTGATATGGTTAGGCGACAGGTCGTGTTGTCTGCATTTAAGTAAAAATATTCTTCTATTCTTCAGGGATGCTTGCTTGTTGGATATATTGGCCAAAGATTTTAATAACACCACGGTGGGAGTACCATATTGTTGTTGTATGTCGGAAAAAAACCCCATTTCTGTAAAAAGAGTGAATCCTAGTCGTGACTGACTAATTAAGCAGAAAAATACTAAATTAGTGGGGATGCAGTCAAAGAAAACCAAAGGCCTAGTTCAAAAGATGAACCCTTTATTGTATAGTCAAGCTTTCGGGATTATTTACCCCTTCTTCAGGACATTTCTACAAAAAATTTTAGAAAAAGAAAACCACGTTAGTAACTAATTCTAGAATTTTGGCTTTTTTATATAACTCACCAATGTGGGTTTAAAATAAAAGCAAGATTGCATTCCATCAAACAAGAATTTATGTAATGTCTATTCTAAAACAAACCATCACACTTTGGAACATTTAAATTACGAAAATATTGTTATTTAACTGTTATTCCATGATTAAAAATTAAAAAAAAAAAAAATTGAGGGATTATTGAAAACGAACGTTCATGAGGAACGCCATTATGTTACTTAAAACAGGTTGTGTTGCCGTATAAAACGATTTAATTTTTAAGATGATGAAATTACAAGGAAAACAAGGTGTGTAATAAGGATAGAGAATTGTTTTGTTAGATGTAAGCGACAAAGAAAGGAGAGAACTATACGACTGAACGTCGGTTACTCTGAACACGCGAAAGGTGATGGAGTGTTGCCTACATTAAGTGAAGGGCTATATACTGCCCAACGCAGTTTTAATCTCTACTAAATTTAAATAAATATATTTGAACATGAGAAGAACAAAAAATTAGTTAATGCTTTTTTTTTTTTTTTTTGTGCCTAATTATCTGTTATGGAAACATAATTTTATTATTAAATGATGGAAGGGAGTTTTAAGGAGTTATATTAAGTTCTATTTTTTTTTTTTTATCATTATAAAAATTTTGAAACAAAGTAGAGGGACGGAAAGCAGAGAGAAACTCTTTCACTCGTCAGGGGCGGGAGCGTCCAAGCACTGGTATTTGTTTTTATGTAATTTTAGGATGTAGCTGTAAATGGTACTCAGACCTTGAGTATCACTTTTTATTCATCACTGGATCCTGTGAAATTATGTGAATCATCTCTAAGAACGTGCGTTTGTAATATGATGAGGCTCTGTCAAGAATCTCAACATTATTCCAGTTAAGAGAATGGTTGTTATTAATAAAGTGTTCACTCAGTGCACAGGACGGTACCCCTCTCCGACTTAAGGCTCCTAGACGTTTGCCCTATGTATACTAATTCACATTCGTTACAAGGAATTCTGTATACTACATTGTGGTTTTCAAGAGAGGACAAAGGTGTTTTAGTTTTTGTGAAAAGAAGAGATAAAGTCTTTTGTTGTTTTCTCGCTATTTTCACATCTGTATCTTTAAAAATATTGATCAATTTATTAGTGAGATTATCTATGTATGGAAGAGAGAAAAAACGTTGTGATGTATGAGGAGAAATATCATCCTGAGTCGACAATTGTATATTTATGTTACTAGGTGTGTTAACAGAAGAATGAGAAAGTAGTGGGCTTGGATGAAAGTTAGGATCTCTAAAATTATCAGTTATGTTGTGTTCAGTTTGGAACAAAATTTTTAGCACTAGCTTTGGGGGGTATGAATTTTCTAAAAAAATGGTTTTTAACTGTTGTAACACTTGATGTCTTTTAGTAGGATGAGAAAGTTTAACGGCTCTAGTTTTCATGCCTATAATTAGATTGGTTTTTGTTCTAGCAGGGTGGTAGGAATAGTAGCTGATGAATCTGTTAGAACAGTATGGTTTTCTATACCATTGTGTTAGTAAAACATTGTCATCTGACCTGATGACTAACATGTCGAGGAAAGGAATGCTGTTGTTTACTTCCTTTTCACATGTAAATTGTATGTGTTCATTAAATGAATTAAACAGATCAAGAGCAAAATCTATTCTATCCCTGGGGAGCGCAAGTAAAAGATCATCTACGTAGCGTTTGACGAACGGTACGTGGAAAGGCATAAGATCTAGGCAATACTCAATTAAGTCATCCAAGACATAGTTGACTAGAATAGGAGAAATAGTTGACCCCATAGGTGTACCAAAAATCTGTTTATAATAACTGTCATTAAAAATTAGGATATTAGAGTCAAAAATAAACTTCATTAATGTTTCAAATAGTTCATAATCCATGCCACAAAATTGGGATATGTGTTGCCACTTTTCTTTTAGACTATTTATTATGACATTCAATGGCAGATTAGTGAAGAGCGAAACAACATCAAAACTGACTATTACATAATCATTAGGTAGTTGATAATAATTAACAAAACTACTAAAGGCAAAAGAGTCTTTGACATAATAATCATTTTCTGTATCATATGCACGAGTAAGGAAATCAGAAATATATGAAGCCAATGCACCGTTGGGACAATTAATAGCGGAAACTATAGGTCTCACAGATAGTGTGGGCTTATGTATTTTAGGAAGAGTGTAGAATCTAGGGGCTACCGTGTTATAGGTAGTCATTTTAGTTGCCATTACTCCATCTATGATCCCTTTGTCCTTAAGTTGTTTAGCTAGTTTATTAGCTTTAAGCTGCAAGGTATAAGTAGGGTTGTTATTAAGTTTTTTGTAATATTGTGTATCATCTAATAATTGTTGACTTTTAATCATATAATCTTCCTTATACATTGCAACCGTAGCATTTCCTTTATCACTACGTACAATAAATAAATCTGGATGGTCCTTAAGAAAGCGTTTAGTTCTATTAAAAATATTATTAAAATGTGGATTGATATTGTGATTCTTATGTATGAAGTTAGTTATGACATTGGTGAATTGAGCTCGGTAGCAGTCTTTCTGTTCTTGTGGAAAACTATGTAAAATGCATTCTAGATCTGAGAGGATGTGAGGAATGTTAATATCTAAACTCGAAGGAGGAATGCTAAATTTAGGTCCTAACGAGAGGAATTGTGTGACTTCTGAAGGAATGTTGATATTAGTTAAGTTTTTAAACCATTTATTTTGTGTTTTAATTAGATTTATATTGTTATCTTTCAATTGTTGGATTTTGTGAATATTATTAGTTTTGATATTGTTAAAAAGTTTATTAGATTTAATTGTCAATCTTCGATTGTATTCATTTAAAATGTAAGGAGGAAGAATTTTCAATAGTTGTTCAGTAATATTTATAACATTGCTATTTACTTTCTTAAGTTCACAGAAAGTTACTTGTATCTCGAGATTTAATATTTTTCTACTTAACCTTTTATTAAAATTCTGTATCCTGTTTCCGAGAGATCCTTGTGTGTGATGTAAAAGACAGTTCACGTTCTTTGTTCCATTAGTGATATGGTTAGGCGACAGGTCGTGTTGTCTGCATTTAAGTAAAAATATTCTTCTATTCTTCAGGGATGCTTGCTTGTTGGATATATTGGCCAAAGATTTTAATAACACCACGGTGGGAGTACCATATTGTTGTTGTATGTCGGAAAAAAACCCCATTTCTGTAAAAAGAGTGAATCCTAGTCGTGACTGACTAATTAAGCAGAAAAATACTAAATTAGTGGGGATGCAGTCAAAGAAAACCAAAGGCCTAGTTCAAAAGATGAACCCTTTATTGTATAGTCAAGCTTTCGGGATTATTTACCCCTTCTTCAGGACATTTCTACAAAAAATTTTAGAAAAAGAAAACCACGTTAGTAACTAATTCTAGAATTTTGGCTTTTTATATAACTCACCAATGTGGGTTTAAAATAAAAGCAAGATTGCATTCCATCAAACAAGAATTTATGTAATGTCTATTCTAAAACAAACCATCACACTTTGGAACATTTAAATTACGAAAATATTGTTATTTAACTGTTATTCCATGATTAAAAATTAAAAAAAAAAAATTGAGGGATTATTGAAAACGAACGTTCATGAGGAACGCCATTATGTTACTTAAAACAGGTTGTGTTGCCGTATAAAACGATTTAATTTTTAAGATGATGAAATTACAAGGAAAACAAGGTGTGTAATAAGGATAGAGAATTGTTTTGTTAGATGTAAGCGACAAAGAAAGGAGAGAACTATACGACTGAACGTCGGTTACTCTGAACACGCGAAAGGTGATGGAGTGTTGCCTACATTAAGTGAAGGGCTATATACTGCCCAACGCAGTTTTAATCTCTACTAAATTTAAATAAATATATTTGAACATGAGAAGAACAAAAAATTAGTTAATGCTTTTTTTTTTTTTTTTTGTGCCTAATTATCTGTTATGGAAACATAATTTTATTATTAAATGATGGACGGGAGTTTTAAGGAGTTATATTAAGTTCTATTTTTTTTTTTTATCATTATAAAAATTTTGAAACAAAGTAGAGGGACGGAAAGCAGAGAGAAACTCTTTCACTCGTCAGGGGCGGGAGCGTCCAAGCACTGGTATTTGTTTTTATGTAATTTTAGGATGTAGCTGTAAATGGTACTCAGACCTTGAGTATCATTTTTTTATTCATCACTGGATCCTGTGAAATTATGTGAATCATCTCTAAGAACGTGCGTTTGTAATATGATGAGGCTCTGTCAAGAATCTCAACATTATTCCAGTTAAGAGAATGGTTGTTATTAATAAAGTGTTCACTCAGTGCACAGGACGGTACCCCTCTCCGACTTAAGGCTCCTAGACGTTTGCCCTATGTATACTAATTCACATTCGTTACAAGGAATTCTGTATACTACATTGTGGTTTTCAAGAGAGGACAAAGGTGTTTTAGTTTTTGTGAAAAGAAGAGATAAAGTCTTTTGTTGTTTTCTCGCTATTTTCACATCTGTATCTTTAAAAATATTGATCAATTTATTAGTGAGATTATCTATGTATGGAAGAGAGAAAAAACGTTGTGATGTATGAGGAGAAATATCATCCTGAGTCGACAATTGTATATTTATGTTACTAGGTGTGTTAACAGAAGAATGAGAAAGTAGTGGGCTTGGATGAAAGTTAGGATCTCTAAAATTATCAGTTATGTTGTGTTCAGTTTGGAACAAAATTTTTAGCACTAGCTTTGGGGGGTATGAATTTTCTAAAAAAATGGTTTTTAACTGTTGTAACACTTGATGTCTTTTAGTAGGATGAGAAAGTTTAACGGCTCTAGTTTTCATGCCTATAATTAGATTGGTTTTTGTTCTAGCAGGGTGGTAGGAATAGTAGCTGATGAATCTGTTAGAACAGTATGGTTTTCTATACCATTGTGTTAGTAAAACATTGTCATCTGACCTGATGACTAACATGTCGAGGAAAGGAATGCTGTTGTTTACTTCCTTTTCACATGTAAATTGTATGTGTTCATTAAATGAATTAAACAGATCAAGAGCAAAATCTATTCTATCCCTGGGGAGCGCAAGTAAAAGATCATCTACGTAGCGTTTGACGAACGGTACGTGGAAAAGCATAAGATCTAGGCAATACTCAATTAAGTCATCCAAGACATAGTTGACTAGAATAGGAGAAATAGTTGACCCCATAGGTGTACCAAAAATCTGTTTATAATAACTGTCATTAAAAATTAGGATATTAGAGTCAAAAATAAACTTCATTAATGTTTCAAATAGTTCATAATCCATGCCACAAAATTGGGATATGTGTTGCCACTTTTCTTTTAGACTATTTATTACTTGCGCTCCCCAGGGATAGAATAGATTTTGCTCTTGATCTGTTTAATTCATTTAATGAACACATACAATTTACATGTGAAAAGGAAGTAAACAACAGCATTCCTTTCCTCGACATGTTAGTCATCAGGTCAGATGACAATGTTTTACTAACACAATGGTATAGAAAACCATACTGTTCTAACAGATTCATCAGCTACTATTCCTACCACCCTGCTAGAACAAAAACCAATCTAATTATAGGCATGAAAACTAGAGCCGTTAAACTTTCTCATCCTACTAAAAGACATCAAGTGTTACAACAGTTAAAAACCATTTTTTTAGAAAATTCATACCCCCCAAAGCTAGTGCTAAAAATTTTGTTCCAAACTGAACACAACATAACTGATAATTTTAGAGATCCTAACTTTCATCCAAGCCCACTACTACTCATTCTTCTGTTAACACACCTAGTAACATAAATATACAATTGTCGACTCAGGATGATATTTCTCCTCATACATCACAACGTTTTTTCTCTCTTCCATACATAGATAATCTCACTAATAAATTGATCAATATTTTTAAAGATACAGATGTGAAAATAGCGAGAAAACAACAAAAGACTTTATCTCTTCTTTTCACAAAAACTAAAACACCTTTGTCCTCTCTTGAAAACCACAATGTAGTATACAGAATTCCTTGTAACGAATGTGAATTAGTATACATAGGGCAAACGTCTAGGAGCCTTAAGGGCAGAATCACATCTCATAAAAGTGACTGTCGGAGAGGGGTACCGTCCTGTGCACTGAGTGAACACTTTATTAATAACAACCATTCTCTTAACTGGAATAATGTTGAGATTCTTGACAGAGCCTCATCATATTACAAACGCACGTTCTTAGAGATGATTCACATAATTTCACAGGATCCAGTGATGAATAAAAAAAGTGATACTCAAGGTCTGAGTACCATTTACAGCTACATCCTAAAATTACATAAAAACAAATACCAGTGCTTGGACGCTCCCGCCCCTGACGAGTGAAAGAGTTTCTCTCTGTTTTCCGTCCCTCTACTTTGTTTCAAAATTTTTATAATGATAAAAAAAAAATAGAACTTAATATAACTCCTTAAATCTCCCTTCCATCATTTAATAATAAAATTATGTTTCCATAACAGATAATTAGGCACAAAAAAAAAAAAAAAAAAAAAGCATTAACTAATTTTTTGTTCTTCTCATGTTCAAATATATTTATTTAAATTTAGTAGAGATTAAAACTGCGTTGGGCAGTATATAGCCCTTCACTTAATGTAGGCAACACTCCATCACCTTTCGCGTGTTCAGAGTAACCGACGTTCAGTCGTATAGTTCTCTCCTTTCTTTGTCGCTTACATCTAACAAAACAATTCTCTATCCTTATTACACACCTTGTTTTCCTTGTAATTTCATCATCTTAAAAATTAAATCGTTTTATACGGCAACACAACCTGTTTTAAGTAACATAATGGCGTTCCTCATGAACGTTCGTTTTCAATAATCCCTCAATTTTTTTTTTTTAATTTTTAATCATGGAATAACAGTTAAATAACAATATTTTCGTAATTTAAATGTTCCAAAGTGTGATGGTTTGTTTTAGAATAGACATTACATAAATTCTTGTTTGATGGAATGCAATCTTGCTTTTATTTTAAACCCACATTGGTGAGTTATATAAAAAAGCCAAAATTCTAGAATTAGTTACTAACGTGGTTTTCTTTTTCTAAAATTTTTTGTAGAAATGTCCTGAAGAAGGGGTAAATAATCCCGAAAGCTTGACTATACAATAAAGGGTTCATCTTTTGAACTAGGCCTTTGGTTTTCTTTGACTGCATCCCCACTAATTTAGTATTTTTCTGCTTAATTAGTCAGTCACGACTAGGATTCACTCTTTATATATATATATATATATATATATATATATACCGGGTGTCAACGATATCGTTTAATAAGCTCTATCAAACTATGTAAAATAATATACAGGGTTCCATTTGAAATTCTTAACTTGGTTCTGATATCGGAAAAACTGGCAGTAATATTCAATTGTTTTTTCATGAAAAATATGTGTCTTAATACCATATTTCGTTAACCCAAATATAAATATCCTAACCTAAAAAGCAAATGAATGGCATCGTGTAAAACGATATCGTTGACACCCGGTATATATATATATATATATATATATAATCTCATATAGTTTTAACATTTAAAATAACAATGCATTATTCGAGATTTGTTATATTGCAAAAGACTGAAGGAGGAATTCTGTTTCGAATAAATGGAATTATAGAAACAGCCATTTCGCTGGTTAGGTTAGGTTAGGTTAGGTTAGGTTAACCGGCACTGGTTTACACTGATGGTTCCTAACTTTTTTAAGGGCAAAATGTGGATATATTTTCATTTAACTTTGCAACAACGTCATACAAGGATGCTACGAGCCTTATCTGGAACATGTCCTGCAATGCCGCAGGCGCAATGATCCATTTTAGTCAAAGTGCAATCGCGATTTCACTATTTTTTGAGCTCATCAGACCACCATAAACCAGCAGTTTTTGTTGTTTATGTGATTCCATTTCTTGCATTTACCATACGCGGGACTTGTGAGTCTACAGCAGCATGACGATCTCAGGTAAGAGCGAAATCGCGATAGCATCCTTGTATTGATATTGGTAAAATGTAAAATAAAAAGATACCCACAACGGAAACAATGTTTTAAAACATGAATTCGGGATTATGACCTATCAAAAAAAAATAGTGCAAAAGTTTTTATTTATTATTCATTCAAATTAAAATACTAGTTAAATTGTTCATATTAGGCCACCTATGTACAACATTTCTGCTAACAGTCTTTTGTCTAAAATTAAGATGGCTTTTGATAAACTTTATGTTTTTTTAGTGAATACCAAAAGTGCCAAACATGTATAAACTTTAAGCCTTTTACTGAAAGATGGATAGACTTCCCGAATTAACATCACTGTTTACATAATTATATAGCTTCGGACGTATTTATATAGCTTTCAAGAAGATTAAAACATTAAGGGAAAATTTTGCCTAGATTATCGACCTGAAATTTTTTCATTAAAAAAAGCACAGTACTCATATCTATAACTAAACAATTGCATATAACGCATACACTAATTTCGCTCGTTAGATACCAAGTTTGTAAACTTAGGACAATGGTGTTTAATTTTAAGGAGGTTAATACTTTTACGTGAAAACTTTAATACCCCTGTTATGTTACCCTTTATAATAGCAAAAGATCGCACAATAGTTTTCGTTTGTGAATCTATTTTCTCCAAAAGCCTTTCTTAGCCAGGAGCAGAGCTTGTTTCCGAAACTTTTGCATATAACAATAATGCCCGACTGAATATATTATTAGTTGCCTCTAAATATTGCGTACCTAGCTTTAGGGGGATTTTGGGCGTCAAGGTGTTTTCCTTGTAACATGGGATGTAGTAATTTTAATGTTGAGTTAAGTTTCTTAGTTGTCGGACTTACATTGCCTTTTTTGTTAATTTCTTCACGGTCGACGTGTCTATTAGTATAGTATCACTTCGTTATCGCAAACTAAAAACTAATATAGGATATCGTAGTAACTTTCAAACGCATTGACATTTTAATCTTTTATTAATCGACGTCGAAGAAGAAAAAAAAATCCCGAGTAAAAGTATGTTGTTCTCCGTCAGGATTTTAGTAAAGTCAGTATTTCTAAACGAGGACGCATTTCCAAAGCCAACGGCCATAGTTTATATTAGCTGAACATCTGGCCCGTTTACTAGGTTAAGGTTTTTTTCGATGATCCACATTGGCTTGTAACACTGCAATGATCATGTAATTTACGTGCAGCAGAAGTCACGAGAATTTGAATATACTCCTCTAAACAATGGTTGATTGAAAATGCTATTATATTTTACGATTTATGCTTCATTGAATTTTATTTTTCTCCAGTGTTCTTCACTTTTTAGCAGGTGCAAAGTAGTTCAATCCAAATCTCGATTTATTTATTCGATGATATTCAATTAAAAAATTTCATCCATTTCGGGTTCTATAAGAATGCACATCGTTCAGTGTAGTGTAAGGGGCTAAAATATTCTTAACGTATTTGAGACATTCAAAAATATATAATGAAGGCAAAGTCATAATATTAAATTGCCTAAATGTATCCATACAGTCTGCTTGGTAAGATAACCCTGCAATTACACGAATAGCTTTACGTTGCAATTTTGGACCGTGACTTCCGAATATCCCGTTGAGAGGCATCCTTTCTAATTTTCGTTGCTGTGTTGTCATCTGCAAACAAGATAAGATAAAGTCGGTTCTGGTATCACAGAACATCAAATCGTTTATATAAATATTATTGGTCCCAGCACCTACCCCTGAGGCACTCCATATTTAATTGGCAGAAGCTGTATTATTATAATCTACAATTTGATACCGATTTGTAAGATGGGAGTGAATTAGTTTAAGACTTTGAAGGGAGAAGTTATATTATTTAGGCTTAGATGTTATCAAATCAGGCGAGACACAGTCGAATGCCCTGGTTAGATCATAAAACAATGTTGCTACATGGTTTCCGGTGTTAAAGGCTATGGTCATGATAGGATAGAAATAAGCTTATTTATGTTCATCGGTGTAGAGAAAAATTATTTTTGTTCGAAATGAGCAGTAATTCTTGCTTAAGTGCTTTTTCGAAAATTTTGCTTAGCATAGGAACAATGGAAATGGATCGGTAGTTGGTAACATAATCCAGATTACTCTTTATAAATTGGGATGACCGAATGTTCCTTCAGCAAAGCATCAGTTATATAATTTAGTTAAAGGATATGTGAGGAGGTTTCCAGTAGTTTTTATTATCTTAGTATTATTACCATAATTATCTTTACTCTGGGAATTTTTTAGGGCAAATAAAATATCGGGAACTTCACTAAATGTCAGTTTAGTGAAGTTCCCAATATTCTATTTCGGTTCTAAGTTCGAACCGAGGTACTATCAATAAGGGAAATTTTTGGAGATAAGAGCTACTCGTATTTGAATTATGAGAGAGTTTGTCAACTAAAGTAGAAGCTATATTACTAAAAAATACATTAAAGTTGTCAAATGTTAATATACTAACATTATCTATTTTAATTTTGTCCTGTCTAAATCGGTTAACTATTTTTCAAGAGGCCTCTACTGGATTACCCGAGTTGATATAGTCATCATGGGCATTTATTTTAGCCTCGCGTACCTTTAAACGATACTTCTTTCTATATTTCTTTGTATCAACCCGAAGTGGAATAGAGCCTGTGAGCATAAACTGCGACTGCATCAAATTTAAAATATCTTTCATATTTTTTAGATCATTATCGAAAAAGTAGATATTGACTAATCCACAGTTCTGAGATTTTCGAATGTTTCTTTTGGGAAATGCACTTGCAATGCTATTGTTTAAAACGTCTATGAATAATGCCTTACTTCCAACAGTAATATCTTTAAGCCTTATCAGACCAGGCTGGGTTACTGGCTGACATAAAATTAAAATAATGTGTTGTTTTCGTAATGTTACATTAAATTCAATAGCCACTCCGCGATGGTCGGACAAAACCCAATCAAAGTAAAAGAGGAATAATCTGTTGCTCTAATATTTGTTTAAATATTATTCAGACTGGCTTTGCCCCTGGGTCACTAAGTTTATTGCACAGGTGAGAGTGTAAGATATTATTAGACCAGTAAAATCTACAATCCTTTTGTCACTGGTATTAAACTTAATGTTAAAGTCTCCCATACAATAATCATTCTTCTGTTAAAATTTGTTAAAAAATGGTAAATGGATATAACTAGTATATTATATATATATATATATATATATATATATATATATATATATATATATATATATATATATATATATATATATATATATATATATATATATATATATATATATATATATATATGTGTGTGTGTATATATCTTTTTATAAATATTGCTACGCTTCCATGATGTTTTACAGGGCTACAATAAGAGTTAGACAACAAATAGTCTGTAAAGTTCACATTTTTTACTTCCTCAGCTTTTGTTCACTTAGAGTAATAATATTGAAGACATTTACAGTATTGGTTTCAATTTCAAGGATTTTATTTAGCAAACACTGAACATTTTGGTGATAGGCAGAAAAGTTAAAATGTTTAGTAAAATGTATCGTGAGTTTTAATTTATATTACTTGCAGAATTATTGTCGCAATTTACACTGCATCTAGCGGTACTGGAGTAACTGGAAAATTTTGCCCTTATGACCTTTTTTCCTTAGCATTAACAAATGTGAACAGTAAGTTATCATCACTACTGATATCGTCAACAGACAGATCACCAGAAAAATTTACTCCACGAACTGCTTCAGAAACTTATTACTTTATTACACCATTCATCCTTTTTACCTAGAAAAACAGTTAAACGTTTGTTGTTGCTGTTCGAGATTTTAAAAATGATAATTGTCACTAGAATAAGGCAGGCTTTATATTTTCAAATAGGTGAATACTTGTACTGATTACCCACAGTAGTGTCTCTAAAGGACTCCATCAACAAAAATGTAATGTATTTGTCGTTATTATGAATAAATGTTTTAATATTTTCGTTAAATTCATAAATAAATTGATTAAGGGTTTTTCTATAGGTAGAAGCGGGACCTACAATAACAAGGTTTGTATTTTTAAATTGTTCTAGGATATTTATAGGAAATTGTTCGGTGAGCAGTTTACCTAATATTGAATTTTGGGAACTGGTAAGAAGCACTGCACAGTCTTGTTTTGCTAACTTTTTAATAAATCCAACATTTTTTTCTACCATTTCTTGGAATATCGAAGGTTTTTCTGAATATTGGCAATTAATATCAGAAGATGAATGTAGTTTTGTTTTAAAAAACGTGGGTAGTCCTCTGATCTCATGTCTATTGCCAAGAATAAATAGTAGAGGTTTAGACGGTCTCTTAACTAATTAATTCTGATTTTGCTCTTTACTTTCCACGGTTCCACAATAAGGTAGGTCAGCTTTGTTCTTACGTTCGTTGATATTGACTGATGTGAGTGGTAAGTTGGGCACCATGTTATTTGGCTTTGTGTACCAGAGTCAATTTCATTAGTATTGAATTCACTCCTCAGAGGAGAGAGGAGGAGGTTTGTATTGTGACAATTCCATGTGAAAGGCAGAGGATTGCAATAAATACATACATACATACATATTGTTGTGTGTTTGTGTTTGAGGATTTATTTTTAAAACTATTGTCTGTATTTGCGCATTACTCAACCTCACACCGGTCTGTTTCCGAATTGCCAACAGCAACATTTACCAAAGAGCGTATTTTCTCATTACACTCATTAAGTTTCCTTTAAAGCTCGTCGACTTTCAGCCTATATATTTCAATTTCAGCAAGCAACTTACTTTCAATTTCTACAGCATGATTTTTGAAAGCAGCAGATTGGCGTTTTGTTATTTCAATGAATGCATCTTTCATTTTTAGGTCTTTCCTCAGTTAAATGGTTAAACTCTTCAGAGCTTTAGTTGCGTCACTGTCTTCACCATTTGCGCGAATTTTACACTCTCGAACAACAAATTAATCTTTGATCCAAGATTTTATAATTCTTGGTTCTTTTCCAGCAACTTAGATGGAAAATGTTATTGCAAGTGATACAAATCCAGTTACATTTAGCCTTGTTTTTACAAAATTTAAACTATTATCTACAACAGGAAATATTGACATCTCAAATTTATTAATATAATAATATCACAACAGAAACAGAGAAAGGCCAACAAAATTAATATAGATAACGTTGCATCATAAAATCAGTTGCATAAAAACATTATGCTATACAAAAGAAAGAACTCTCAATATCCAATTTTACAAAAAAAATAAGTTAATATAGATTGCCGATCGCGCAAAAAATTATCCGATACAGCTTATACAAAAAATGATTAAAAAAGCAAAAATTGCACTCAAACTAAACAATTATCCCGTTCGCCTAATTAAGTATAAAATTAATTCAAATCCACATAATATTGCAGTATCAAATAAGGGATATCAAGTATTAAAAAATAATTTCAGCCAATTAAAATAAAAAATATCAAGAAATAAACAACACACGTAGTTTATGAAATTCCTTGTCAAAACGGCAATCGTCAATAGCTAAAAAACACAATAGCCACAAATATGAGAAAAAAAAATAAGATTTCTCTAATAAACCAGTATATCATAAATTCCAGTACATCATAAACTATTATGAATTTATGAAAACACATAGATTTAAAGCACGGAAAACCATACAGAACAACCAAACAAACAAAAAAGTTTTGGAAATGGTTGAAATTAAAAATAACTCTAACGCTATAAATATAAAATGCTACATAAGGCAGCTTAGTTATATTGCAGCATCTTAAAACAATAACATTGAAAAAAATCGTCTCGTTTGGCAGATATCTTAACTATATCGAAATTAAAAAACGTACGGAAGAAATCACCCACATTGATAGCAATCGGCGTATCAGCATTCAGTCTGTAAAAGTTCTTTGTCCCATATATTTTTATTTTTATTATTTTATTATTATGGATTGGTCAAAACGTCATTTTAAATGTATGTAATAGTTGAATGTAGTAGATTAATTAATGCTAATATGAAAAATGTTTAATTCTTGGCATGAAATTATGCATTTCTTTCTTTTAATTGTTTCTACGTAAGTGAAAATAAAAATATTCTATGCTACGGGGCATGGCTTAGTAATTAAATATTTTTAGGTGCCATAAAATGTATGAAGAAAATCGAAATAGACTGCATTACATGGATCCTTCTCGTGACGTTGGTGTAACGTAAAACAAAAATGCATTAACGTTATTTCTTTCAACGAAAGTCAGGAATGAACAGTGTAATTTAATGCCGTTTGTGATATTAACCAGAGGAACAGTTGTTTCTGTGGTTCCATTTTGTGCCTTTGCCGTACACGGGGTTCGCTAGTCTAAGCGGCTTGATGAACTCTAAAAAGAGCGCAACCGCCATCGTCGTTTGACTGAAATGGATCATTGAGCCTGCGGCATTGGAGGACATTTTCCAGATAGGGATCATGGTATCCTTGCTGTGGCGTTGGTGTAACATGAAGCAAAAATACATTAACATTGTTTCTCCCGACGAAAGTTAGGAATTAACAATGTAATTCAATGCCGGTCATGGTATTAGCGGAGTATTTGTTTCTTTGATTTCATTTTGTGAATCTAAAATGCCTTTCGCTGGGTTGATGTCGCTCCCCAAATTGTTCTTTGTAATCATGTACGGCAACTTATGCTTTCCTGTTAGCTTTAAAGAAACTTCTATCGTATCTAACTTTTCTTCGTTGGAATAAGTTCCGGCATACTATTAGGTAAACTCTAGAAATTAATGTGAAAATGCAAATAAATTAAAGAATCTGAAGGTAACTCAAGGAAGGCCAATAATAACAACTCTTTTGTTTCATTATGGCTACCAAGCGTGATCAAAACCTACTTTGAAAAAAACATTTTTGGTTCTTAGAGCTTAAGGAAAATAATAATCTCGACGTGCAATACATTATCTAAAAGCCCTTAATCAGCTGCTTCCAAAAATGCAAAAATCCATTATGGTGTTCATAAGAAATTTGAAAATTCGTATTTATATCTCGGAAACAGGGAGAGCTGGAATTTTCATTTTACCTCCATCAGATCCTTCTAAAAAAAGTATCTTAATAATCTATTATTCCTAAAACCACAACACTTGTATTTGGTAAGCTACACAGAAAAATTCAGAATGTACATTTTAAGATGTTCCAAATTATCTTAAGAACCGTTGAAGTAATTTAAATATTTAGTCAAAATTGTAATATCTTTACAACTTTCTTAATTTGACCATTTTTTCAAGCTGTAATAGATTTCGGGCAATACATGGATATGGAAAACTTTTTTATTTTTAATTTCTCCGAAAATTTTATTCTTGATAGAAGTTAGTGCAAAAAATACCGCACTAGATAGTTTTAGTATGTGTACACTGATCAAGAGTAAAATATTTTTAATTTTGAAAATATAGCAAAATATTATTGAGAAAAGTTGTCTAGATCAAAACCTGTGTTCAGATTTAAAATCATAGCCTCCTATTTAAAAAAAAAATCAGTAAATTCTAAATATCCCCCGTATTATTTCACTTTTGCCCAATAAACGGAAAAATGGCTTAAATCTAAGCAAGATCGAGTATACAATTGCGCGTTTCTTAAAACATAAATGAAGGTTTTTTGTTTTTTCATACTCTCAATAATTAACTTTGTTTGTAATATGTTTAGTACTTAAGAATAAACATTTTTTAAATTTAAGGTGTTTTAGATATAGTTTTGACAATCTAGTCCCAAGGATTTACTTTTTATTGAATTTTTGCATTAAAATAAGTAAGTTTTCTTAGGTACTGTAAATTACAAATACTTCATTTAAATTATTTGTTACCTTTTGTATTTTCTGTCATAGTCTAAATATGCTAACCTGTATCTTCCAAAAAAAAAACAGGCCAGCTACAAGAAAAAATATAATCGAACTAAAATCACGAACTTTTATATCTAGCATAGTCTGTCTGCAGTATACATCAATTTATGCGATTGCCGTGTAGAGTGTACCATTAAAAAATATATACGCTTTTTAAATCTTTAAATAAGGCATGGTGATGGAATAAGAACCATCCGTATCCATATTTGTTTTTAAAAAAATTAAAACTTCAATTTGTATATTACTAGATGCATTTAATTATTATAGTCCAAAAGTGTCTGATTTTTTTAGTGCATTTTTATACCATATTAAGCCTGTTTTATCAAAAATCCCACATTATATAAAACTTCAATATGTATGATTTCACTTATGGACAGGGGACCACTGTACACTGTTGAGAAAGAAAAAAGTATTAAAATTTATATAAAATTGATAATCTGCATTATAAATTTTATAAAAAAAAAACATCAAATTTGTTACGAAAAATACATAAATTGAGCTAAAAATGACTATTTTCAGGTCCAAGCTGGGAAAATAACTTCTTTAATCCATAAAAATGTGTGCAATAAACTGTTATTTACTTTAAGATAAATATTTATGGTTTAAAATATGATAGCACTAAAGAAATTGATTTATATATCTAATAACCCGAAATTTCAGGTAAAAATGCAAGAACGGAGCTTAAAATGACGACACCTAGGTCCCAAATATTAAAAATGGCTTCTTATATACCTTAAAATATGTAATGAACTGTTTTGTATATATAAATGACTATTTGTAACTGAAGGTACCACAGAAACCTAAGAAATGTTATTTATTTACCAATAAAAGCAAAATTGTAATAAGAGAAAAATCAAGTAAAAAGGACGAATCCTTGGGTCCAAATTGCCAAGAGTAATTCGAAAACCCCTTAAAATGTTTGTTTTTAAGTTAACGTATTACAAATATAGTTATCTAATTAGTCAAAGTATGAGAAAACACAAACAAATGGAATTTGGTGGTGAAAAATTCGATAATTTTACGCAAAGTAAGCTAAAAATTACGATATTGTTTACGCTCAAATGATCAAAATGGCTTTTTAAACCCATTAAAATACTGACTATGATCTGCTTTATATATTCATAGGAATATATCACACTTTACGATACTCTAAAAAAAATGTTCATTTATTTAAGAAGAAACAGGAACTTTACGATACTATAAAAAAAATGTTCATTAATTTAAGAAGAAACAGGAACTTTTACGTAAAAACGCAAGCATTGATTTTAAAAGGATGATTTCTCGGGCGTAAATATTCAAAATAACTTCTATTGAAGCACAGATGAAAGCTTAAAGTCTAAGGAACAAAATAGGGCCAATAAGTTTTATAAACAGTTTGGTCGAGCAAAAGGGTTTGATGGTTGAATGGCTCATATATTCTAATAAAGTGGTAAAAAATAGCCAACTTTATTGTTGGATCTATTAAACTATACCTTATTAAAGACGCCTTAATAATTTATAGAAAAAAAAGTAATAACAAATGTGCTAATCTTTTTGATTGTAAAGTGAGTTTTATAAATACAGAAAACGGAAGAAATGCCCGATCTCTTGTGTTTAAATAGGCCAAATTACATCCAAAAAGGCTCAAACTCTTTGTTTTTAAGTTCTTAATCAGAATTCGTTGGCCGATTTTGATTTGCTCACACTCAACCTAAAATAGCTATAAAAAAAAAGCTAAAGAACGTAAAAATCACCAAAATGGCCATTTTTAAGGGTGGTGCCGCACGTCTCGCGCAGTTGAGATGTCGGACCCTTAAACTACACCCCAACATATAGCAATTTCAAAAAAAATTACTGCAGAAATATTCCTCAAAAATGGCAGTTTGACTGGACTATTACAGTAATGTGCTTTTATGTTACATATTGCAAATGCTAAATATGCATAATATTTTTCAAGTGCCGCAATAATATGGGAGTTTTTAATGATTAAACCTAAGCCAAGTCATATATTCCAAAGTACATTATGTCAATACCGCAATTTGTATTATATTAAAAATTATATAAATGTTTAAAGCTCGCAGTAAAGGTTTAATTATCGGCGTTAAGTTACCGAATATTTCCGGTATTATCGCTTTATTACGGTGCCGTAACTCCAGAAAGCCATCGTGTCGTTATTTATGTCCCCTCAATATATTTTCCATTTTAATGGATACAAACCCATTAAAATTATGTCCGCGCTGGATTGGATAAAACGCCATTCGACGAAATATTTATGGGCGAGTTATGACCTTATAATAAAGATTATTAAAGTGCTATATTACGATTTTTATTTCGTTTGCAACATATTGCCGCACTAGGGCTTTTTATTTAATATTATTTTTATATAGGGAATGTAATAAAAATACAATCAATTATTTTAGGGTGCAATAGAGTATATCGTACGATTGCGGTACAACACAGTATTTCTATAAATTAGGTACTGACAGTGGTTTTATAAAGCCAAAGGTACAATTCGCTTCCATTTTTTTATCATCTTAAAAAAAGTAAATAAAAAAAAAACATTTCCCGTTACACTCTAGATGTCCACTAAGAATTAATTTAAAACTTAAATTGTTTGGATATCCTAGTGGTAGCCGTAAGTGGGGTGAACCAGAGCCCGTCGGATAGGCTTAAAAGGCCCTTGTTGTCATACCCTGATCAACCCTTCTTCACTTTGGGTATCATTTTGCCATCGACTTAAGTCGACCCGTCCTTCATAAGTAGACTATCAACTTGTCTCAAACAAAGGTTCTCAGCTCCTTCTTGGATAGCGTAGGTCATCTGAAGGTTTTTCGTTCTGAGTCTGCCCCATCTATTGCAGATCTGTATTAAGTGATATGAGGTTTGTTCCCTGTTCTACAATTAGGACAAGGTGAAGTATCCCTTATTCCTAAGAAGTATGGATGTCTATTATGCCTGCAGTGATTGGTGAGTATTCTGACTACATTAGCAATAGTCTGCCGACACGTGACAGCAACCAATTTGTCATGGCTGGACGGAGTCGAGGAGTCATGTCTAACCAAGTTGTCTGTCTACTTATTTCAATCTACTTCTCAATAAGTTTAGAGCTAATTCTGAGTTTTTGGATCGTCTTAAGGACTGCTTGACTTCCAGGGCAGATGTAGCTTCCTTTCTTTGGCCCTTAACCCGATAATGGCGTATACTGCCGCACAGAGGGGCCAATTAATATAGAAGATGGAAAAAATTGTAAAAAAATTAACAAGTAATTATCCATTATTTTCATTAAAATAGTAAGGTCGACAAGTAGGCGCTGGACGCCCTATTAATTGTTATCAGTTATTTGTGACTCGTGTCGACAGGTCTAAAACTTCATTGCTCGTTGTATCAAAATCACCAGTTTATTATCAAATTAAGATTTAACACTTTAGTAGTTGTGTAGTTGTTCTTATAGTTTGAAGTTGTAATTATTATTATAATGGCTAAAAGTGGTACAGATATGGCAGCAAAAATCATTAGTTATTACTATTTAACCTCAAGGCTAAAGACGTGACAATTTTTTCTAGTTAACAAAATCCTTTTCTTAATTTTTTTAAATATAATTTGCTTAGAAATGTAGATTTATTATTAATTTAAGGTTTTTTTTATAATGCAGAAAAAATTAGGTGCCTGTTTGTGTCCCTTTCTGGTATTTTCAAGTTTTTATACAAGTTATAATCAAGCAAACTGAGAAGGAATTAGATTAGGTTTTGTTAAAACTAATCACTACTCTTTTGTATTTAAATCGATTTTAATGAAACCAAAAAGGCCTAAAAATTGTAAAATCTGGCTGGCAATATTCCTTGTAACTATTCCTATCAGTTCAGTGTTTTATAAGATGGCGAACTCTGAAAGTTCTGCATGGTCTAAAACCTAAAACGCAGCCCTGATATCATCGAAATTTCCCAGTAATACACGGGGTATATCAAAAAATGTGAATTTTGCTCAAGAGTAAAATACTTCTGTTTGGCTATATTTAAGCATAATTTTTAATTTTATTCAATTTTTTCTATTACAATCTTCGACATTGTTACAAAATTAAGGTAATCTACTCATGATAAAAATTCATATTTTTTAACAAACTCTGTACATGATTAGGAAATTTTGATATCCGATGGTTGCGTTTTCGATTTTAGATCATGCAGAATTTTATATAAATCATAATATTTGTTTTTTGTAAAATTAATATTAAAAAAAAAGTTTCCCATACACTGCGAACTTCAGTAGACATACAGTATAAAAATATTAGAAGTTCTTAATTATGAACATTTGTGACAATAAACGTTATTCCGTAAATTAGTTCTTAACCTTCTTGACTACAATATAATCTTTTTTCGCTTGTTGAATAGTTGGTTAAATAAGCAAAAAATGTTTTATTTTCAGATTTTTGTTTATTTTATTTAATTAAGAGTATTAAGTTTATTTTTCAACACCCTATATAATAATTTGTTAATATAGTACCTTATTTAATTTCAATAAAAGTTACATGCCATGTTTTTCTCATTTTAAAGAAAATTGAGCGAGCTTACCTGCTGTTTATTGTAGCATTATTTTATTTAAATATAAGTACCTACATAGTAAACAAAAATATATCGTTAAAAAATAAGTTTACACTGTTTAATTTCAATGATTTTTTTAAAATCAATAATTCAACCATCTTTAAAGAAAATTGTTAAGTCTAATTTTATACACCCTATAAAAATGCTTTTGGAGTGTACCATAACCCTCCATTTTTTTGATTATATAAATAATATTTTCCAACATTGGATGTAAATGGCCTACTGTGCGCCGCCTAGTAAATAGTAGAATATCTTCCTAGGAGAGGTATTCGCTTAAAAATCCCTCTCCTTTCTATACACAAGCCCTGTATCTATCTGGAGCTGTCCGCGTCTACCAGAAATGGATAATTCCGTGTGGTGTCACACTTTCCACGATCTTTGGGTCCCGAGTTGAAATTTCAACTTTAAAGATGTGTGGCCTTAAACGTTTCTCGGCGTGGTACGCCCCGGAAGAAAGGATAGGTATCTCCTCCGTCATTAGAGTTCGCTATTTTAGGTTTCATCTTCCATCATATGCATACAGGATGCCATGGCTCTCTCCTGGTTTACAATAAAAGTTCTGACAGCCGCAGGAGGACATTCTGGGGTGTTCCTGATATTGTCTTTATTGCACGGTTTGTTCCGACCATTCATAGCATTCTAGCCAGTTTCTGAGCGTCTTTTTCCACTGCGGGCCTCCACACCACGGATCTATATTACCCTTAATCGGATCATTGCTGTGTACAGGGTTGTCCAATAAAGGATAAACACCCTTATAATTGCTTTATTTTAAAAGATATTGAAAAATGCTAAAAAACAGAAGTTGTGGGGATTTTAAAGAGGAATAACGCAATTTACCGTAAACATAATTAAACATCATATAAAAAAAATACGCGAAAGAATTATGGTTATTTTACTTATTTCAAATGGAACACCCTGTATATTATGGCATTTTTGGATTGTCCCGAAAAATCTAAAATTTCTATCGTGTATCATATCACCAGGTAGTAACTCACCTGGTAACAAGGAAAAATCAGTAAATTTTTTTTTCTCGGGCTATAGAGGAAAATTACCAAAATCCTGACTTTTTTTAGAAATGTGTTATTCACAGATAAGTCTACGTTTAGGAGTGACCATATTATGAACCGATATAGTATATGGTATTACAGTCAACAAAATCCTAATTGGGGAGAAGAAATTATGAAACAAGAAAGATGGTCCGTGAACGTATGGGGTGGCACTGTAAACGATTATTTTATTAGAACATATTTTTTTCCAGGTAAATTTAATATATGTTATATTTAGTTTTCACACGTGATGTCACATTCTTTTACGTAAATAGGGAAGCTGAAGGACCGATTTTGTGGCCCGTTAGGTCTCCGGACCTCAGTTCTTTGGATTAATTTTTGTGGGGATTCGTCGACAATTTCGTAAATGCTACGCCTTGTGAAGGTCCAAACAAAATGGAGAAAATACAGGAGCTGTTCGTGATGGAATCTTACATAACACGCAAGAAAACTTTATAGGACTCATGCATATTTGCTTAGCCGCTGAAGGAGGCATTTTCTAAATCTAAATTTCCTTTATAATAAGTCTTGCTCTCTCGTTATTTAATACATTTTAGTTATTATAGATTGTGCTTATAATAAACTTTGTTTCCTCGTTGTTTAATACCTATTCATTTAGTTATTACACATGGTTATTACTTCGTCATTCACAAATGCATAGGTTTTTAAGCTGAAAACAATTAAATATCAACCTTTTAACCACTTTAATTAATAGTGGTGCTTACTATGGTAGCAGGTGAAGTACCAACTTTTAGATGCTTATGGTACCTACCACCAAATAGAAAGTTTAGAATATTTGGCAGGATCAACAATGGTTATGATACTGGTGGGTTTGAATATGTACAAGTTCTAACGAACTGCGTATCAGTGGTACGATAGCGCAATTGGTTATAGCGATGGACTAGTTATCCAAATGTGCGGGTCCGATCCCCGCTCGTTCCATAACATTTGCTGTCGATTATAAATATTTCTAAAAATATATTTCACAGTTTAAAAATAAAACTGATAAAATACTTCTATTCAAAACGTGAAACTATAAATTTACTAATATGGACGGTACCTAATAGCGATGTCAGATTTGAAGTCTAGTCAGGAATGCCGTGCGGTAAGGTTAGAATATTTGGCAGGATCAACAATGGTTATGATACTGGTGAGTTTGAATATGTACAACAACGAATTGCTTATCAGTGGTACGATAGCGCAGTTAGTTAGAGCGATGGACTAGTGATCCAAAGGTGTGGGTTTGATCCCCGGTGTCGTACTATAACTCTTGCTGTTGATTATAAATATTTCTAATAAACCAAATAGCTCTTAAAATAATGCAAATTAGCTAAAATACTGATTTTCAACTGGTTATAGCTCCGAAACAATTAACATCTTATATGATATGTGTTTAGAATTTTCCAGAAAATCCAAGAATGTAATATATGCAGGGCATTCCATTTAAAGCAAGCAAAATAATAAAACACTTTTTTCTCGTGGTTTTTTATTAAATGATTAATTGTTTGTATGATAAATTGCCCTTATTCCTCTACAATTTATTTTGTTTTTAGCATTTTTGAAAATCATTAAAAATAAAGAAATTATAAGGGTGTTTTCCAAGGTGTTTACCCTTCGTTGGACAACCCTGTATATCCAGTGAAGTATATAAGGCTGTAAATACTACTTCTTCTCCACTATCCGCCTTAGCTGCTACACTATTACTGTGACTAAATTAACTGTATTTATAACGTTAGTAACCTCCTGTTTTATTGATAGTGGCTTCAGATATAACGTGTGTATCCTAATATATTCCTTATTTTCTTAAAAAGTACGAGCTTTGTTTTGTCCGGATTCGGCTAGTACCCTATTTCCAAGCACCATGTTTCTAATAACTTATTACAGGCAAGCTGCATGCGATGGTACACTACATCGATGAACTTGCTTGTAACTAGGTC
The DNA here is from genome assembly GCA_030620095.1 of Kuschelorhynchus macadamiae. Lineage (NCBI taxonomy): Eukaryota > Metazoa > Arthropoda > Insecta > Coleoptera > Curculionidae > Kuschelorhynchus > Kuschelorhynchus macadamiae. The sequence goes on from JAUTXW010005435.1 coordinate 509,472, forward strand.
GCGTTTGCTTGCCCGTAAAAACCTCCTGCCTTGACTCTCGCCAAAAAACCGTCCATAACTAGACACCACAGACGCGGTGACAACCTTAGAGGAAGAATAAAAATAGAGTACATTATTTACATATTTTACCACTGCCAAGATTAACTCACAGTATAAGGTCGATCGTGCGCCGATGCCAAGCCTAGCTAGGAACACCGATGTTTATACCAATTTATATTACGGTGAATATGTTTAAACATGATCCAATAAAATTTTTCTACAAAGAATAGTAATGTATTTCCAGTATTAGTTTCTAAGCAGTATAAAGAAATTACTTTTATTGCAAAATAGTACAATACAAACTAAAATACCCAAAGTCTCAGATAAGATTTCACCAGTAACAAGAGTTTTAGTTAGCTATGGCAAACCCGATTGACAACTCCACGTATTAGACCATCCCACTGTGGTATTAGACCATCCCACTTTCATTGACAAGGAATCCTTATAGTATGTAAAAAAGTATAATAGTCTACAGTAAACATTGTTACAGGGTCACGTGACCGGCGTAGCTTAAAAACCAATAGCGGGTCGTGGAACTACAATAAATTTTAACATGAAAGGAATTAATTTGCTAAAAAAATGTTTTTTTAGCGTCACTACTGCATGTGTTTTAATGTATTATTGTGCATTTGTTGATATGGCTCAAATCTTCTAATTATATGTTGCCTTTCTTCAAGAAGCAGCGTTCTGAAGGTGCGGTGACATTAGAAGAACATTAATTTTTTAGATATTTAATAAATAAGTTTTATTTACGTTATCTTGGACATTGCGAAACTAGGAGCTTTCGTTGACCTAACTATGGTGCGGCAATGCGAGTTTGTAAAAGAATGGCCGTTTAAGTTTGGAATTTTCGTTTAATCACTAAGTAAACAGCAAGATTTCCTTTTCCAGGAGACATGTCTAAGGGAAGATACCTTATTCACTTATTTTGGGTCACATGACGTATTGCCCAATCCGGTTCAGTATAATAGAACGTTTATTTCGTCGGGGGTCGAGGTGATTTTTTTGCCGATTACAATAGTTTTCTTATCAGAGAATTAAAATAATTATAGCATATACCTATACTATATTGAAATAGTCGAAGGGCGTCTCCCGCTCAAAAAAACGTACTGCGATTTCGAAAATCACTAGATTTTGGATGAAATCTGGGGAAATAATAAAATTCCGGATGATGTCGCCCCTTTTTTTAATTTTCACTTGAGTTGGGCCAATTTTTTATATAGGGTAAAGGGAGGAGAGATGGACCACATTTTGAACAACTCAATATAACTTCTTTATTTAACAAAACAAAATTAGGAAAAAATTCTGAAATATAAAGAAACTAATTTCCTTTCCCTTAACTTAAATAAAGTATGCAAGAAAGAACAAAAATAGTATATAAAAAAATAAAAACGTTTTGCAAACTGTGGCCTATCTGTCCTCCATAGAGGAGGAGAGATGGACCATCTACTGGAGGAGAGATGGATCCTAGCGATTTGTCTTCTTCTTCAGTGTTATCTTGCTACCGCATTCCTGGCACAGGTTCACGAATGAAGTGCTTCCATCGTGCAACCAACGGTGACATGCCACGCACTGCAACCAGTCGTCCTTCCATGTGGTTACACGGTAGTCTTCCTTGCAACCTACGCATTCGTTCTCATAATCACTAAGTCTGTCTTCTTCGGATGACGAATCGTTCAGCAATATCTCCGAAGAATCTGATGATTCAAGTGACTGTACGCGAACTTTTCTTATTTGTACTTTTGCAGAATTTCTCTTCTTGGCAGTTTTCGTGGCGTTTTTCTTTAATTCTACTTCCTTTCTTTGATTTATATATTCAGGGGTTGTTATAACTCCTATTATTTGCCTTCTAGCTCTTTTTGCTGCTTGATGAACGACGGGAACTGGAGAGATTCCATCCAATGCCTTTCCTGGTGTAACATTTTTAACAGTAGTTCTTTTTAATGGTGTAGTCTTGTTACACTGAGTTCCAGATGGCCCTGGTTGTGGTTCTATATCATTTGGCTGGGAAGAAACTGTTTTCACTAATGTCGAAATTGGATTTAAAACTTCATTTCTTGGTTCACACTGGATAATTTGTTGATTGTCCTCTCCTTGTTGAACAGTTGTTTGATGAATCGTTTCTTCGGCCAAAAACGCATAATCTGGTATAACTCCCTCATTAAAAGGCGCAATTCCCGTGGATCTAAAGGCTGAGATACCATTTTATGCTGTTGCAGCTCGCCCCCATGCTTCGCCCAATAGTTTTCCGAACTGCATTCTGTTTAGTTTTCGGTTGGGAGTGCTCCTCATAAAATTTCGGCAGGATTCATAATAATACCCCTTCAGCGACTTAAAAAAGGCGCGGTCGAGTGGTTGAAAGTAGTGGGTTGTATGCGGAGGTAAGCAAAAGAGAATGATGCCATTCCTTTCAGCGAATTCCAACATTTCAACATTCGTGGTGTGGGACGTATGACCATCAACTATTAACAAACACGTTCCAGCTGGTTTTCTTGGGTAAAAATGATTTTGGAGCCAATCAAAAAAGATAGTCGAATTTACATAAGCTGACTTTTCGCTCATTACTATACGAGATCCCGGGGGCATTCCATCCTTCCACTCCTCTTTTTGGTTCTTGCCCTTGAAAACACAGAATGGAGGCAAAAACATACCTTCAGCATTGCAGCACGGCAATACAGTGATTGTTTCGCCTTTTTCGCCCGGACTTACTGTAGCAACACATTTTGACCCTTTCTGAGCTAGAACTTCCCCAGCTCTAGTATTGAGCTGAAGTCCTGTTTCGTCGGCATTAAATATATGACCAGGTTTATCGTGCAGTGAGTGCTGAATTAAAAGTTGTTCAAGTTTGGTAAAATAATTGTGAATAGTTTCTCTCGACATTCCTGCAACTCGCGCGATGCTAGTGTTCTCTGCTTTTCGAACTGCAATGTCAGGGCGTCGCCGTCTTAAAAAAGATTGCAGCCATTTGATTCCAGCTTTGCCTAAAAATTACCTATTCAGATTTCGATCAGAAACAGAATAATAATATATGCCTACCTTCCTTTTCATCGAATTTTGTTTTTATTCCAAGTCGCTTTGCCAGGTTGAATGCCATTTGCCTCACCTCGCCTCTAGTGGGTGCAAAGCCATTTGTCTGAAGTTTCTTTATGTGAACCGCCAGCTTTTCTTCAACTGTAGCACCTAGCACTGAATCAGGACCAAGGCTATCCCTTTTCGTCAACTGGTTTTTCTGAAGTCGCCGCTTTAACGTAGTTTTTGGAATGTTAAAATTCCTAGCGGCTTCATTTACACCCATTTCCTGAGAAACAACTGCAGTTATAGCATTGTCTAAGTTATCTGAGGTCCATTCGCCTCTAGGAGGTACATTTCGCTTGCGTGTGTAAACATTTGGCATGATTCTAAAATTAATAACGCAAATTAAGCCCAGGCCCATCTCTCCTCCTAATATCTGGTCCATCTCTCCTCACCCTGGAGGAGAGACGGACCAGTGTGCTTCTCTTCTCTGGCGCGCCACAGAAGCACGAATTCAGGTTATGGTAACAGTTAAAGAAATAACTAATTGAAATATCCACAAATGCTTTTGAAAAACTCACCTGAATATTTCGAAACTTGTTAGACAAAACAATAAAGTGAAATTTTAAGCACTAATCGAAATAAAATATGTCGTAAACAATAAGAAATATCTGATGAAAACACATGTCAGCCGTCTCACATGGATCACTCGATGCAACTGCCAAGGTTAGGCGTAGTAAAGCACGCACTGTTGCCGTATTTGCCGCAAAAATCGCAGTGGTCCGTCTCTCCTCCCGGTCCATCTCTCCTCCCTTTACCCTAAGTGTTGTCAGGTAAAGGAATTTAAATGGTGATTCTTTGGGTATTAAAAGTAAAAATGTGTTCGTAAACATGTTCTAAACTGGTTAGAATTTAAGATTTAGGATATTGAAAATTAAAAAAAATCTTTTATTTCTTAAATTTCAGCTATTAGCTTGGAAAAACAATATGACAATTGGCTATTCTATTCTTGCGAGGAAAGTATTCTAGTTACAATAAAACATGTTTTCTCAGTTCCGTCGGTTAGTCTTTATGTCTGTCCCCGACAAAGCTCAAGAACTGCTTGTCCTATTTACTTCAAGTTTTGGTTAAAAGTTAAAGGTCATATGATAATGACATGGTAACATTTTGGTAAAAATCCAATATGGCTGAACAAAATGGCGGTTTATTGAAATGTTAAAAAAATATTACTAAGAAACTGCTTACCCATTTTATCCAAATTTTGCAGAAAAATTAGATTTGACGTGACCATCAACTGATAAATCTTACTACAAATCCAAAATGGCGGCCTAATAAAATATTGTGTGTCAATGCAAAAAACTACTACATCGGTTATGTTCAAATTTTGCTCAAAAATCAAATATTATATAGGGATGAACTGGTAAAAATGTTGAGACAAATTCAAAATGGGGGAACAAAACGGTGGCCTAATTAAATCTTTAAAAATATCTGAAAAAAGTACTTATCGGATTGATTGATTGATTGATGACATCTCCATTTTAAATATTTATTACTAAAAATGTATGAATTGCTCACTTAATATCGATTTTTAATCAAATCTGTAAATATTAAAATTCGCTCGCATTCTGACATTCCTACTCTCATTTTTTAAATATTTACTAAAAATGTATGATATGTATTTTCAAATACCCCCAGATTCCTACTTTCTTTCAGCCAAATCTACACAAATGTTAAAATTCCGCCGCCATGTTGGCATTACAATCTTGAATTTTTAAAATGTTGACAAAAATTCATGATATGCAGTCTTAGATACCCCTAAATGCCGAATTTTAATCAAATCTGCAAAAATTTTTTAATTAGTCTGCTATGATGGTTTCGCCATTTTTAATTCTCAAATATTGACTAAAATTTCATAACTTTTATTCTTAAATTTGTTGTGCATTCTTAAATAATCCCCACAAATGTTAAAATCATTCGTCCGACCTGTTGACATTGTCATTTTGACACCGCTATTTTGAATTTTTAAATACTGACACTTTTAAATTTTCCTAGGCACTGATTTTCAGTTTTGGCTACAGAAGTAACAAAATTCGGGTTGACTTTTTTATATCCGATAGTGTAAGCATGTCAAATTTGAAAATAATCGGTAATGAAAGTGCTGAAAAATCCATTACAAGATTTGATCCAGTTGCAGGTTTAAGATGAGATCTTCAACAACTTTACTGAACAAATAATTTTTCTAAATGTCACAATTACAAAGATAGTGACATAAGGCAAATATAATTAAAAACTAAAGTTTAATAATATAGAAATAACTAATTTCCTTTGAAACTTACCTAACGTAATGGTTTGATTTTAGATAGTGAAGTAGAGAACGATTATTTCTTTGAAGGCTGTAAAAATACCTATTTGCCTTATTAAGGAATAGATAAGAATCCTTCTTTTTGTGAACGATAATGAGGCATGACCCATTTCTTCATTTTCGTACATCAAATATTTTAACAGGTCATTTTGTTTCGCCATATTACATTCATATCAATATTTTACCAGTTTTTTTAATATCAGACGTAATTTTTGTGGAAAATTAAATACATTTAAAGTTAATCGAGTAAGTGGATTTTTTAGCTATACCGGAACAGACCGACCGACCAACCGACAGTAATGGAAAAACATGAGGATCCGTAAAAACCCGGAACGATAATTTTTTCACGATTAATGATATTTTCTTATGCAGAAGTGAAAACTCACGCCGTCACTGGCATTCGTCAACAAATGACCACGGCTTGTGCATGGGCCATCCCCACTTCTTGTTTTATCGCAAACATTTGGTCGATAGAATGTGAAAAATAGGGGATCCATGTTGGCGCATACCCCTAACGTGATTTATGAATGAGTTGTGATTTCTACTTTACTTCTTACTCTAAGGGCAAAACCACGGTGAAAGGCAAATCACAATCTCCAGCCGGGAGAAGGAGTGCCGGTTCAGCATCACGGTGTTTACCCAGCTGAATAATGGAAATTGTATTTCGCTGGCCCACAGAATATTGCATGCCGTTTTGGCTCTTGCTTTATTAGATGCTTCTTTAATATCTTAGAATAGCGCAAGCGCAACTTCTTTGTTTCCTATCCACTTTCCGCCTTGTGCAACAAAGATTATGTATTTATGATGATTTTTTTGCAGTGGGTTTTCTCATAGAATCTCCTCTGTCAGTCATTAGAAAAGATTTATCCCATTGCTACGCTTGCCAGGAATATTATCATCGACCTTACGAGAATAAGCTCAAGGCCAATTTGAAGCGCTGCTGTGTTAATCCTATCAGGTCCCCTGGACTTATATGAACTAAGCTCGCTTATTGCTCCTCCTATGAAGTCATTGGTTACAATCCCTTTTTCCAATTCTTAATCCATTTGAGAACTAGGTTCCTTAAGGGTTCCTTTAAACCATCTTCAGCAAAGTTGTTTTTTAGGAGATATTGTAGGGAATGGTCTTTGTTTGCAGTATACATATAATTACCTGTTTTTAGTGAACCTATTTTAACATGGTCAGAGCTCAAGTGTTTGACCAGCCTTGACGAGTCTGATATCCGTAATTCATCTATAATTTTTAAATCTACTTAACTTTGAGTACGTGTAATAATGCAGACAAATATGAGCAATATGAATAATGTTTAAAAAAGTACAAGAAAAAAACTAAATAAAAGGACAAAACAAAATTAGTTTTGGACGCAATAAGATGGTTAAAGTACAAGAAACATAGTTTTAAATCACCTTAATTGAATCCATAACAAAATTAAATTTCCACTCGAAATGGAAGAAAACACATTAATAAAAAAATCACTTAATAAATTAAAATGTAATTTCCAAAGAAAACCGACTGTAACTATACCAAAGGACTCTTTTCATCCCGTTGAGCATAAACTTTCAACATATAGGTCTACGATTCATAGAGCTTTTTCTGTGCCATTAAACAAACATTGCCTAGACAGAGAACTTGGCCTCATTAGATCTATAGCAACAAATAATGGCTACAAATTAGCTGAAATTAACAGAGGAATTTTTAAAAAACGTAAACTTTTAACTATCCAGCAAATATATCCTAGGGTTAAAGATTCGCATATAAAATATGCAATAATTACATATTTTGGACCAATATCTAACAAGATTGCAAATATTTCAAAACGAAATAAAAATACTAAAGTTACTTTTCGATCGTCACAAAAACTCTCTAATTTGATTTTTAATGTCAAAACAAAAATAAATAATTATAAAAAGAGTTTACATGTTAAAATGCAATACTGCTATATAGGGCAGACAGGGAGAAATTTTGATGTTAGATTCAAAGCATAACTCCTCATATAGATTAAAAAACAGAACTCTCATTTTGCCAACCATTTCTTAGAAATGTCACATAAATTCCCTGACATAAAGAAGTTAGATATATTACATTATGACCAAAAAAGTCACAAATTGGATTGATTGTTTAAAAGCAATAGAAATTTATAAACATCATAAAGATCCAAATGTTAACTTTTTAAATTCACAAAAGATGTAGGAAGTACCACCCTAGTAAAACTTTTTTGATCATAAAAAATGTACAGTTGGTTTTCTCTATTCATATTCATAAGAATTTTTTTCTGTATATATACTTAACTTGATTGTAAATATTTTCATTGCGTTTGAAAATATACTAGTAGTACCGAACGGCAGTCACGCCTAGTGCAAAAATAAAATAGGCGACAGTTGACAAAGTAAAACTTGTGTTTTCATTTATTTGTTGACATGCACTGTCACAAAGTAACGGACGACTCCATTAAATCTCTACAAGAATGAATTCAAGATAGGGTATACAGAAAATTTTGAAAAAAGGATAATGACATTAAAAAACAGCATAGTGCCGGAGCATGCCGAAAGGATTTTGAAAGGGTAAGATCGAAAATAAAACCAGCTCATCACAAGCTCAATTTTGCAATGTGAAAAACTGAGATTTGAAAAATAAGTCTTCCCATGTATTTATTTTCCCAGCTGAGGTTTAAGTGAATAAAATACTTATCGAACTGAATTTTAAGTTTTCGTATCAAAGAACACTCTAGCTTACTAAAAAACAGTAATAAACATCAATACTGCAGACGACGCGGGTTTTCCTTTCACGAGTTGGAATCTAAAACGTAAATATTTAATAGTTTAACTGTTTTATATTTTTTGCCGCCCAAAACTATCCTTCTTATTCAGGGTGTTCTTAAATGAAAAGCAGATTTTTAATTAACATTTTTACACCCTCTATCTAGGAAACCGAATAAATTACGACAAAAATGTTTATTGAAGCTTTTAGTTGCATTGAGAAACATTCTGTGTAGGGATAGAAAAAATCTAATATTTGATTTGCATTTACTTTTTTTTAATTACTAAACATTATATACTGCACTATTTTGGTTTCCAAGAATTTATTCTCTATGCCTCCACTCAAATAATATATATTAAAAAGAATCAAGAAATCTAAAACCTTCTCCTCTAACCAATATCATCTTCCAAACGTTATTGATGAGGTTAATTTAGGAAAATAGTATTAAAAAAAACAAATTTGTCATAATACATAGTCTAAACAAGGTTCACGTTTTTATTTACATGACATAACATTAAAGCAACAATGATAACATTATTTTATAAATCATACAATTCCATGAAAAATTACTGACAAAATATTTAGCTTCGTTGTCGCATGACTACATAAATTTAATTAGGCGGTATTGCTATTGTGTTTTTGAAAACAGTAATCATTTCGCGGTTTACTGAATGCAGTATTGTTTAATAGCTTTTACACATTAGAATTTGTAATTAACTCTTTGATAAAATATATAATTAATTTGCCTGCTTCGCATAGTGGTTTTAATCATAAATCTTGGTGGGACAAAAGTGAAAATTAAATTTTCCCAATATATCCTCTACTTTTCATGTTAAGAAGTGCCATATTAATTTTCAGTGTGATGCTTTAGTTTAGGCTGAAGCATGGTCTTGCTTCAGGACTGCTGCGACGAACTGGAAAGTGTGGCATTGCGACGGCGGCTACAATGCTAGGGAAGCTCCGAGGCAACATGGCATCCATAAAACGGGAATCAGTCCTAGGAATTCAGTCAATTAAGAAATCATTGTTCTTGGATTTAGACCGTGTAAAATTAGATTTTCAACAGTTCACCTGCGTCTGTATATGAGCAATATTTGGAGATCTTCACTGCACGATATCAAAATATTCAATGATCTCTGACGAGCAGAGTTCAGGTACCTGACTTGCACCCAGCGACGGGTGACTCTTTGTAATGATTGGTCTCCAGTCACAATGTTGCACATTGCCTTTGCCTTTGCTGAAATTTTCAGGGTGCTTGATTATTTCAATAGATTATTTAATCTTAATTTTTTAATATCCCAAGACTGATGGTAGAACCTTAGTAACTAATCAAATGCCTTTTTGAGTGCTAGTGTACAGCGATAGCGGATTAAACAATTTCTCTTTGCTTATACTTCTTTCATGTCTCTTAAATCTAATAGACACAGGACACCAAGTTTCCCCTATATACTCTTTATCGTAAAAATAAAGGATTTTATAAAATTGTTCTTATTGCAAAGGACATCTTTCGTCGATTTTAGGCATTGTCCAATCTTTTTTTGCATAATAAAGATTGCACCACAGTTTAAGATCTACGATCTTCGTAGAATTCTTGTAATTTTATTTGTTATACCCTGTCCAAAAGCTAAAACTCCACCACTTGATGGTTATGTATGCAAAGCTGGTTGAGGTCTGGGATTGCTATAATATAAAATCGAGCGGCTAATATCCTCAGCGATCTGTTAGATTTTTTGGATTTGAATTTGCAATACATTTTTATAGAGCTCTAAAGAAAAACTGGTAACCCATTGTTTCTGAGATAGATTGGTGATGAAAACTAAAATTAAATTGACCTAAGGTAGCATATTTTATCTGCTAAACCTGCTGCCTCTGAACACTAGCACTGAACAGTTAGTAAGAAACCGTTGCAAAAAACACTTTTTTTAAACATCTTAGTGGTATTTGTTGAGAGCTAAGGATTTTTTTTGGCATCCTTCCATGGAAGAACATTTAAAGGAATTATGGGGACCTGATCGGTTTTATTGATAAAGTTAGAAAAATCCACATATTTTATCCATTTATTAACTTTACTTTTCTTATAGTTGCCTTTCTATTTTTAATGGCCTATTTTAGCTACTCCTGTAATTATACATCATGTGCGAGGATTTAGGTAACCTATGAGAAACATTTTAGTTATTGATTTTATCAAAAAAGTTATTCTACAGGTAGAGATTTACTTATTAGAAAAATAAGTTTGGCTGCAAAAAATGCCATATTAATAAACAAGTAGCACAAAACAACTACACACATTTAATTAGAAATAGATATATTATTTATTTGCCGATCGGTTTTACTCTTCAACCCGGAAGATCCCTAATGATTCATTCTTTTTGTCCAGGAAAGTAAAAGAAAAGGCAGTTTGTGAATTTGTATATTACTAAATATTGTTGTGCAGACCTTAATTCTATTCCTGACAAAAGAAAGGATACGTAAAAGGTATGTTCCAAGTAAAACTTATCTGCAAATAAGGAAGAGGTTTAAGCTCCGAACATTACAATTAAACCTACTTAACAATTAAACCAAATAATTGGACAGCGAAAGCTGCATAAATGATATTATTGGAAAACTCATATCATTTTTTTTAGAGAATGCTAGTACCTGTATAGGAAATAAGTGTCTTTCTGTTTTCTGAAAGATGTTATAAAAAAACCAGGCTCTAAAATGAAAGCCAGAACCTCTTTGTAATTCAATAAATCATTTTAGGTATAATATGCGTAAAACTGTCTAGAGAAATGCGCGAAACTGTCTAGAGAAATAAAAAGGTGAAATGTGAGGAATATAACCCGAGTTGTTCTAAAGAAACTTCTATCAAATATCTATATAAATTGTTGTTCGCTTTTCTGTTATATTTTCAGCCCCTCTCTGCAACCTTTTAATTTGTAGGCATCCCAACTTTTTTTTTCAAAATGCAAACTAGGTCATGTGGGGGCTCTATGAGAAGGTCTTCTAAAATAAGTCCGATACTAGCCACAAATTAGGGGTCTGCTCATTTCGTTACAGTAAGACGGGTCCACGTCCAAGTTTTTAATTAAAATTAACTATCAGTTCCTCATGGTGTAGTGCAGTAGGACCTTGGTTACCATCAATTATTAGACCCCATCAATATATCCCTTGGGGAAATTTTGTTGAATTATTTTGAGAAGATTGATTAAACTATAGTGGTATTTATTAGTGCCCCATACGTTTAGAAGCGACTTCCTAATATCACACATTTTCTGTGGTGACCCATATATTTACCACGAAAATAATATTAAGAATATGAACAACAATTTAGTTTTTTGTAATAAAGATTATGTCGGTCGTATTGAGAGCTCAATTAACCGGATCAGCAGAATCGATCTACACCATCCGCCGTTGGATATATACTTTAATAAAGCTATCTTCAGCAGACCAGAATGCTTGCACTCTTTTTAACTTTAACAAAGCCGACTATGAGGCAATTAACTTTAAATTTTTGCAGGCTGACTGGGCAGGTCTCCTGGAGAGTGTCAATGTTGATTCTGATGTCGACGCCTGAATGGCTGTATAAATAATTATGTTCCTAAGTATAAGAGAAAGCGTGGATTCCCTGTTTACTTTAGAGCTGAAATGATAAAAATAATTGAGCGGAAAGTAAAGGTTCACAAAATTTATAAAAATCAAAATCACTATACAAATTTTTTGAATTTGCGCCGATTATGTGAACAGCTCATGCAAAATGATTTCATTGACTATATTCGCGGTATAGAGAATGACATCTCTAACAATATTACTAAAGATTTTTGAACAGCTTCATAAAAACAAAAAAAAACAACGGATTGTATACCCAGTTCTCTATATTGTGGGACCCGTGAAGCCAACACTGGTAAAAATATATCTAACCTATCTTCGGAATGTTTTAAAACTTATTATGTTAACTCGACACCTTTTGATCAGAACGTATTAGACTCTGACGACGGCGGGTTTGTCTTACAAGGATTTGATGTTCTATCTTCAATTGACAGCCTTGATTCAAAAAAATGCATGGGCCCTGATAATATCCCAGTCGTATTGATAAAAAAATGTAAATTGGGTTTGTTACGCCGGTTAATTAATATATTCAACACGTCTCTCAGAAGAGGAGTGTTCCCATCAAAATGGAAAATGTCTCATATAATTCTGATATTTAAAAATGGGGACAAGCATAATGTTAAAAATTATAGGCCTGTTAGCAAGCTGTGAGTTTTTGGTAAGCTATTCAAAAAAATAATTTATGCTAAAATGTTAAAGATATACTTATACCCGAACAACATGGCTTCATGCCAGCTAGCTCAATTGAAACTAATTTATTTTCATTCGTTGAGTGCTTGTCGGAATCAATGGACAACAGGATCTAGGTGGGTGCAATTTACGCCGATTTCAGTACGGGTTTCGACAAAATCAGTCACCCAGTACTGATTGATCGCCTTGCTGAGGTCGGTGCGTCTGGCTATCTTTTAAAATGGATGGAAAGTCGGACTCAAGCGGTGGCAGTGAACGGTTTCATTTCGGACTCATTCCAGGTTTCTCTCAGGTGTTCCAGAAGGCAGTCATTTGGGCCCACTATTTTTTGCTTTATATATAAGTATTATTTCAAGTTGTTTTAAGAATTGTTCATTTTTTTCTTTACGCAGATGATTTAAAACTTTTTCGCGCAATACGAATACCGGAGGACTGTCTGGAATTGCAGCGGGATTTGGAGAGGTTTTCTTTCTACTGTGAGACGAGAAATTTATTTTCGAATTTAGACAAGTGCTTCGCAATTTTTTTCAGCCGTAATAAAAATATAATTAATTTTAATTACATAATTGAAAATTTATAAAAGTTTCGGAAATCAGGGATCTCGGTGTTATTTTGGATGTCAAATTGGCTTTTAAATCCCGCATAGAAAAAATACTAAATGATTCCAATCGATTATTATAATTTATAAAGATAAATACGAGATATTTTAATAATCTAACAGCTCTACTAAACTTATATTATCTTTCATTTATAGTAAACTTTCTTTTGCATCGGTTGTTTGGAATCCGCAGTATCAAATTTATATTAAAAGATTAGGATCTGTTCAACATAAATTCGTAAGGTATGTCGGTTTTAAAATTAATCAGGTAATTATAAACAGAGATTATTTAATAGTTATGAAACAATTTAGTATTTTATCGCTGCAGTGTAGGCGTGAAATTGCTGATTTAGTAATAATTTTTAAAATAATGAAGGGTTTAGCATTTGTTCCACCGATTCAACTTAATGTGTTCAATAGAATTTTTAGTTATACCAAACTTTTTCATATTCCTTTTCGTAGGACTAACGCTGGTCAGAACCCACCTCTGTGTAGAATGTTGAGTTCTTTCAACAGGCATTTTAATAACATGAACTTTTTTGAGTTGTCATTAATTTGTTTTAAGCATACGCTGGTGTTACTCGTGGCCCCTTGATGTTCTTTAACCTTACTTCGTTGTGGTTCTTGGTATCTACTCTCCCACGTTTTACATCGCCAGGGTCGGCAGAGCGAGAGACAGAGAGTTTTATCATTATTAGTATTACTATTATTATAATTGTAATTATTATATAGTTTTAAGAACCTTTATATTGCAATAAATTTTTAATTATATATTTATATTATATTTTCTGTATAATTATTTGATAACCAACGTTTTAATTTATACTGATCAATTTACTTTAATTTATTTATTTAAAACTAAAATATCTAACGATATTCAGTTTTAATTAGTATTTGGTCCCTCTTGCATACACGTATGGGATCGATGTGCGCCGTAAAGATAAAAAGTTTCGAAAAATCATTTTTACGTAAATTAAATTTTAACAATACTACAGTCAAAACAATATTATATGTACCAATATATATATAAGCCACATAACCGGTTTTTAAAAATTTATTGGAAACCAACTTTTATTATTTTTGAGCTTTAGGGCATTATTGTTTTTTTTCGGATTGATGTACGCACTTTACATTTTGTTAAATAAATATGGGTATTTTATGGGATTTATATGTATTTTTGAAACAACTTTTTTACATGAACTAAAATATACTAAACAATATAAGTGGGATATGATTTGTGCATATATGAGAAATGAAAATAGCACTTTTATTTTTAACATTATTACATTTTTTAACATTTGAAATGGATTCTTTCGAGTTTAAATTTTAAATTTGACTTTAGGCAGATAAATTAATAACAAACGCACTAAGTAGCATTGAATCCGAACATAGTTTCTTCTAGATTAACACGAAATTCTTTCCGAAAAACCTTCTTCGTCAAATATCATCAATAAAGTTCCCCTGTCAATTCATTATACCGGGCTTTTCGTAGGTACCTTAAAAAACTGAAATATTAAATGTTCTCCCATTTTAGCTGCAGTATATTTTTCGACTATTCCATAGCATCATTTTTGTGTGGGGTATGCCTCGGGATGTTTTTGAGATTCCATATGTAGCATTAACATGAGGGAAAATTCGATTTTTATCTGAAAAGTGTGTATATTGATTTGATGTGATTCTGTTTAAACGTTTAAAAAAAGCTACGCGTTTTATTCCTGCAGTTTCAAGACAGAAACTGGTATATTATTTAGGAATATCACCGGTTTAGGCATACAGGTTGCCTCAGAAGTATCCTTGTTAAAGTAAAAAAAAAGAATATTTCAGAATGGGAATTTTCATAATATAATTTGTGACCCACTCACTTGTACCTTTTTTCTTTATCGAGTTGGAACAAAACTTGCGCTAATTGCACTGAAGTCTATCAAAGGAGTGACATAGTACTACCAAGTATAAACAAATCCAAAAATCAATCAACTTCATGTCATCGAGGAGGTATAGCTCTAATGAGATTATTGATAAATTACGGAGAAATTTTATTTAATTCTATGCTAAGCTAGCTAGTTTTGGTTCTCGTGTGTTTCTTTTTTTCATCTGAGTACCAAGTTTAATTGAGACCATACGTTTTTTGTCGGATTACAATCAGCAGATTTAGGTGGCCATATTATTTGAATAATCATAACAATATTAGCCGGAAGTGAACGGGCGGCGTTGTTATCTACTAAGCCAAAATCGTTTCCGAAGTTCTGCGCAAATAGAATTATGATAGCAATTTGTTTCGTTGGTGCTAAAGGTATCTATTTTTTCGTTAAACATCACTCCTGCGAAGACGGTTAAACTTTCATCATCAAAGAGATTCTGTAAGAACTATAATGTGCTCTTCATATCGCATGTTGGGATTGCTCCACACCAGCATGCGATCATCGGAATGAATCAAATTTATTCTGGATTCATCAACAAAGAAACCTAGAGATATGTATGCGAGGCTTATTGTTTTTTCCACGCACATAGAGTCTATTAATATTCGAGTTTTTTATGATCACAACTAAAAATCTATTTTAAGGGAAATATGAACAGTGTGTGATTTTTTTACTCTACTTTTTTCAATATTTAGGAGAGTTTTTTTCTTCTCATTTTAGAGAAAAATAATTAAGATAAGATAAAAATTAAAATATAAAAAAATATTTGGTAAAGAATTTTTCGTATTGTTTGGCTTTACTAAACAAATAGTGAATAAGAAACTAACACTCGGAATTAAACAATAAAAATATTTAATCGTTCCTAGCAACTGTTTCGCAACATGCTCTTGGTTTACTTATTGTCAGTATTCAACAATCATGTTACAAACTCACATATGTCAACCTGTTTTCTTCATATCATTAAAGACGCATGGATAAAAATCAGGCGTCCTAGCGACACGATTGTTTCAGTAAAATCTTCCGACACTTCTATTGGCAAACTTGTAAGTTGTTCACCTAGTATAATATGTCTGAAAACTTATTCAATATACGGTCTTACTCTTTTGGGTCTGTACATTTACTTGTGGCTTTAAATATACTTAACACACAACAAAGTGTTTTCTCTACTAGTAAACATTCTCTTATGTACACTTTACTTAATACGTAAAACCATTTTTAAGCACAATTGTGCATAAATAGTAGTATCTCACAGTTGTGCGCTATAATATCGCACAACTGTATGTTATAATTACGTACAGTTGTGCATTATGATGCGTTGGGTGGGTCAAATTAGTCTTGAACTACTTATATCGAGAGATTTCTCTGCATCGCGTTTGTTTTGATTTTTTTGATCTTTTTATTTTTATTGTTTGAGTTGACCGGTGGCAGCGACATTATCTGAGATTCAAGGTTCAAATATGTAATATTTATTTTTATTATTTGTAACTTAAACAATGCACCACCTGGTATTTTAAAAATAGTCGTAGAAAAACGTATAGTCCCCTTTTTCGTTATGTAATAATAAATGTATAACTTTGGAATTAATTTTAATCTGAACTCTTCATCCGATTCAGAAAAGTACCTTGTTTTTTATTTGTAAGTTTATTGTAGGACACATAACTTTTTTTATAAAAATTTAATTATATTTGTTATATAAATGACTGAACATGTTTAATTATATTTTTTTCAGATAGTGTAAAACACCCTGGAGATTTAACCAGTAACATTTGCTATTTAATTCGTGCTTATAATAATTTAATTCTATTTCAAACATATAACAAAATTAACGAATTAGTCAATCAACACTTTTCTAAATAGGCTTTATTAAATTTGTGATAAGGGAGATAAAAAGTGTTTTAGAAAAGAACTTTTTTCCTAATTTTAATAATATCAACCATTAATGACATTAAAACAATAAAATAGAAAAAAAAAAACTATCTAGTTTTGCGCCCCGCTTCGAATGACCTTCCTACATCTTTTGTTCGTGTTATGATATTAGGTATATTTAAATGAAGTGCCTATCATTAAGATGAAATAATGTATCTTGATTTTATTGTTCTTATTAAAATTAAAGTACTTGAATGTTGAAGTAAAAGTTGTGATCTATAGACTGACATCTATAAAGTGATGCCGCGAATAGTACTTTTCACTATTCGTCCAAAAACCGAATATTCGGCAGAGTAATATCCGGCCGGGTCGAGTATTCGGCCGAGTAATATACGGCACTAGAAAAAATCAGCAAATCTATGATTTAAAGCCGGAAGTCTGACTGTAGCCACTGGTCGGCACAGTTGTTTAAATTACGTATTTCAAGGTTAAATAATTATCAATTTTTTCTGGCATCACGCAGCGCTGTACGTCGGTAAAGTACGGATGAAAGCAGATGTGCGTTTTTAATTTTATTATTGAGAGATATAGGTTGTGACAGTGATTGGTGGAAAATTTTGAATTTAAAGTATCGAGCAAATCCTGGAAATACGTTGTTACCGATAGAAACGACGAAAGCAAAGCAATATGCAATCAGTGCAATAAAAAATAGTTCTTCTGAAAAAAGGCGACTACTACAAGTTTATGGAACCATATTTAAACAAAAACATTCACATTTAGTACAAAGAGAAATTGGAAAAAGTAGTAATCAGAGCGGACATAAAGTATTGAAGCAAGTGTAGATATCAAGCCAATTTGCCAAAAAATCGGATATAAACAATCGAAAATCCTTAGAAATTCATAGGAAAATAGGAGAATTGATTGCCTTAAATAATCATCCATTGTTGTTTGAATATAAAGGTAGAATGCATTACATATTATGCCTAGTTTAATTTGCTATATTCAGTAAGTGCTGTTTTTAGGCTTTAGACGTCTTATAGACAAATTCAACCTCTCTATGAAATGCCAGGACGAACATTTTACTAAAACAATAATCCCACAACTATTTGCAAGAAGTAAGCTGGCAATAATTCTGGGGGTATGGGTATTACTTACGACAGACCTGTAGACATCTAATGTAAGTTATAATAATTGTATTAGTTTAACTGTTCACTGGTTCAATAAAGATTTTGTGAAAAGGCATTCAGTGATAGACATTCGGCTGTTGGAAAGAAGTCATAGAGGGGAAATCATAAGCAATATGTTATTGGGTTACTTTAAGAAACTCAAATACCCCTTAATAATGTACACTTGTTGCTTCAAGATTCGGGGGAGCTGACGTTAAAAAGGTGCGCCAATTACGAACTTGAATCAAGAATTTTATTTCATTCATTCGCTACAGTTGGTTGTATTAGATTATATATAATCTCAGAAGACTGTGATTGAGACAATTACTGCCTGGTTGAAATATGGCAACACATTTACATCATTCGTCACCTTCAGGATGTTCCGATCCGATGGAACTCTTCCTATTATATGCTAGACAGACTGACGAGCTAAAAGGCCACTTTCTTATTTTATTAGCATCTGAAAATGCTAATTTACCGCCACTTTATTCAAATCAGTGGTTTTTAATTGAACATTTGCTGAGTTTGCTCAAGCCATTGGAGGAAATTACTAGAAATTTCAGTTTATCAATGTGTGAGATATCAGAGGTTATTCCAATAACATTTTCATTAATTGCCTTACTTTTAGAAATAAAAGAACCAACCTAAGATAATTTAAAAAATAGGTTTTCACACATAGGCCTAAATGATAACTTTACTTTTGCCACCATTTTAAATCCAAGATACATGTGCAGTTTCTTTAACAACCAAGATCACATAAAATCTCATTATCAGAATAATAAAATCAGAAACGCGGACAGACATTGCAGCACTATTTGTATTGTGTCTACTGTAAGTTCGGATATTAATGATGAACCACCTTAAGAAAAAGAAAACTCAATGGGCTATGTCTGTCTGAGATATAGTAGAAAGAGTTACGTCTACTTCTTATTCTTCAGAAGAAACCGGAACTATCAACGAGGTAGACGTCGAAGTTAAGAAATACTTAGAAAGACCATTAATTGGAAGAGAAGACTGTCCCTATTCTAGGTGGAAATATAACAAGAAACATTTTCCTGTAATATCAAAATATAAGTATTTATCCGGGCCAGCAGTCATAATATTCATTGAACGACTTTTCGGAAGCGAGTATCGTCTTTAAAGAAAAACAAATATTCCGTTGATTGATTTTAAATATTAAGTAACAGTAGTTTGATTTATGGTATTATAACAATTATTTAAATTTTTACACAGAATATTATTTATTTTTTAGTCTTTTTTCATTTGTCAGTTTGTGGAAGCCTTGTTTGAGTTTCACTTATTTAAAATAAAGTATTATTAAGAGGAAAAACTGTTATTCTCCTTACTTCTTAAATATTTTGAAAACGCTGGATATTCGGCCGAATAGTTTAGTATCCGGACAAAAAATTAATATCCGGTTAACCTCGAGAAAAGTAGTCGGATATTCGGTTTCAGCCGGATAGCCCGAGTATTCGTGGCATATCTACTAAAATTTCACAAAAGTATCGTATTTTATAAATTCATGAATATTAACTAAATTATATCTAGTGCAGTTAACAATTTGCTAAAACAATCTAAACTTTTAATGTAGTAATCTGGTCTATTTTCTTCTTCGCTCTTCCAGTTGACTAGGTCGTCTAATTTAGTTTGTCCGCTCAAGACTAACAAACTCTGGAATCCAGCTCTATTTGCGAATTTTATATCTGAAGTCAGCCTAAAGCGAAAAAAAATATTGTATTAAATATGTAGCCTCCTAAAACATGTATATTTATGCAAACGCTCTGACACCGAGCCATGAAGACTATGAGTTCAACAACCAATTTGCAAGTTCCTCATGAAATCGCTATATGCCAATAATGCATTCGGATGATAAATACATACTTAGATCTTAATGACTAATAATTATGAATGAGTTCCTTACCCCTTTTAATAAATACCCACTGGGCTTCTAACCGCCAAAGAATGCAATACCATAATAATAGTCCACAAACAAAAAATTGCAAAAATTAAATAATATATTTAATAAGAGTGATATAAACTGGTAAAGTTGTGGTACGAATTCAAGATGGCGGAGCAAAATAGCAGCAAAATAATTTTGACTTCTTTGGTAAAAGGAAAGTATTGTAATCGTAAAAAATTCACCCTTCGAAGTTTTTTCAGATATTCACTTTTCAGGGTCTTCTTAATTCCATCGGTCTGTGTGTCGGTCTGTTGATCTGTCTATTAATTAATTAATTAATTAAATCTATTAATTATTAATAGAAATTAAGGATAATGCGGGAATGTGGTAACATTTTGACAGAAGAAGTATTATGTAGGAATCAACTGGTAAGTTTTGATACGGGTGCAAGACGGAGAAACAAATTGGCCGCTTAATAAAATATTTGGTTTTTAAATAAAAAACTACTTAATGGATTAATTTCAAATTGTGTGCCATAACTAATTGCGGTATAGAGGTCAGCTAGTAAAACTGTGGTACTAATTCAAGATAGCGAAATAAAATGGCGGTCTAATATAATATTTTGTTATCGTGAAAAAAAATCACCCTCTCAGGTATTACATATTTTCAGGTTATTTTTATCAATTTCGTCGGTCCGTCTCTCTGTCATTTCGCGGTGTAGTTTAAAATCTTCTTATGAGAGTAACTTCAAATTTTAGGCAAAAATTAAGGGTCAGAAGAGGGTGACCTAGTAATATTTTGGTAATAATGCAAAATGCGGAAACAAGATGGCGGCCTAGTGAAATGTTAAAAAATTGTTACTAAATAATATGTATACTAATTATCCAGTTTCGTCAAATTTTGCACAAAAAAGTGTAATATAGAAATGAACTGGTAACATTTTGGTATGAATATGTGAGATCAAGTCAAAATGGCGGCCTAATAAAATGTTTAAAAAATGGGCCTGAAAAAACTATTCGTTAGATTAATTTCAAATTTTGTGCAAGCATTAAGTGTGATACGGAAATAAACGGGTAAAGTTGTGGTACGAATTCAAGATAGCGGAATCTTGTGTGGCATAAATAGAAACTGGTAAAATATTTGTAGGAATCCAATATGATGCCGCTCAATAAAAATATTTTAAAAGATAGTATTATTGTATACTAAATGACTATGTAGTGAACTAAATTGGATCTAATTTCAATATTCCTAATAAAAGAAAATATTCATAACGAGGGAAGTTGCGGGTAAAAGAAACGTACCTATATTTAAATTCTATAATGAAATCTAATCACACTTGTTTAAGTAATTTAACTAGATATATAATCTAAACGTTTGATTTAAAACCGGAAGTTTAAAAATTTTAGCTTCTGCTTTAACCGAAAGTTGATGTTAGTTTATAGATACTTGAAAATTTGTATAGAAAACTGCAAACCATTTTGTTATAAACCAAGCCCTTAAGATTTTGCGGCTGGTTAAACTTCTCAAAAAATGAAATTTGAAGTACAAATATTACGAAAACGAATGAATTTGAGTATAAAATATGTTTCATGAAATGTAATTAGAATTAGGGTAAAATTGAACAATGTAAAAATATACGTATAGGATGTTCCGAGGGGTAAATATCTGACCAAAATGTTGTACACCATAAATCCTTTTTACCAATTAAATCCTTTAAATCATCAATAATTCCGATAAATCCTCATAATCCCACGTAAATCCCCGATAAATCCTCATAATTCCTTGGAAATCACCGATAAATCCTTGTAAATCCACGCAAATCACCGGTAAATCCTTATAAATCCATGTAAATCACCGGTAAATCCTTACAAATTTCCATAAATCCTTATAAATTATTATTCTTCTAAATATTTAAGTTAACGTCATTTCATCTTATTTTTTCGGGTAGTAGAACAAACAATATTGTTATATTGTTTGTGGTAGTAGGCGATGACTTAACTGTTGACAACAATAAAAGTATTGTTGTAATTGTTGACCACAATAAAAGTATTGTTGTGTTATTGTAATATTGTTGACATTGACAACAATAAATATAAGTCATGACCTTCTCATGGAAAATTAAGTTGAAAGTTGAAATGGGGTTTATATTTGGAACTGACAATATATCCGGTTTCAACTTTATTTTCCCGTTAGTAAGTTCGTCAGGCCTACGGCCGGGAAAATAGAGTTGAAATGTTGAAATGAAGCCTAAATGTTTGTGGGACGAGTGTTAATAAAGACAAAATAATACTCGAAAATTGTGATATAATATAGGAGAAATAAGGTAACCAAACAATAATGAAACATAAACGAAATCTCTAACAATATAATAAACAAAATCTCTAACGATATATAGGTACAAATAATATATTAAAAACAAGTTAACAATAATTACGTTTTTTGCGGGCGTATGCTATATTAATTTGGTTAATTACGTCTTCATTTATATTAAACAAATTGTTTGGATTCTCGATAATTTCTATCGGTCCAAAAAAGACAAAGCCGGTTTCTACGTTTGATATGTCTTCCTTGCTTGACCATTTAAATTCGCACTTTTTGCGTTTATTTTGTTGCATAAATGTCATTTCGACTATCAAATTTTCACTACTATCGTCGTTATTACTATCAACAGTTCTGATTAGTTTACCAATAAACCAGCCTTCATCATAATACACTGCATAAAAATTATTTACATTTAGTGGAATTGAAAACGATAAACTGGAATCAATTATGTTTTGCATAGTTACATCTTCAATTTCTTTATTTTCCCCTCGATTTTCCCTGATCTCTCGGTTAACATTAAGGTCAACTTCATATTCTGAAAACGTTTCTGAATCTGTAGTCTCGTCATATTTAATTATTGCAGAATATACAGAACTCTCCTCGGAACTCTCCGAACTGCCAGATTCAAATGCGATTTCTCTTTTCATCCCTCTCTTTCTCGAATTTGATGAATTTTGTCGACGTTTCTGTTGACTGCCAATAAGTGTTTCAGTTTTTGAGCGTACTTCTGTAGTTTTTGTAATAAAGCGTTTTAATCTATCCGCACTAACCCTATTTTTAGTTTCCTCCAGAAGCCAGCACAGCGATGACTTTCTGATAATCTTTGATTTATTACCTACTGACACTCGTACATAGGAACCCTTTTCAATTTTTTCGTCTCCTAATTTGTGGTCATAGTTTCTCATTATTAAATCATCGATAACCCCGACACGGGATATGTCGCACAAATCCTTATATAAATTACTGTTTGGATCGTTTAAATCTTCATCATTAATTTCTTCATTTTCAATTGGTAGAGATGTAAAATTTTGGAGTTGATTAGTTGAATTATTTATTAAATTATCTTCGAAATTTCCACTGCTTGTGTCAATAATGTTGTCGTCTATTTGTCCTTCATCTTCTAGACTACCGTCCTTGACAATGTCTTTTATCAAAGGAACTGCGGCAGTAAACAAGCAGTCCTCCTCGACAGAAATGCCCAGTTCTCGAGTACACGTTAACGCATCTTGCATTGCTGTCTCTACGGCCTGAACTATCATAGTATCTGTAAACTGTTTTAAATCTGTGACTGGGAGGGAATTTGTTTCCATACTCATTTTCTCTGGTCTTTTTTGTTCTCTTGGAAATACAATGACATCTTTCAGATCGTGCATAATATTATTCACCGTATTAATTCTATCTAAACGTCCAATAATATCTTTAACACTAAAATTGATAACCGTTGAATATGTAGATGACATTGATCTTGTAGTTCTAAAGGTCTGTTCACAGTTTTGGCTTCCAAAAAGTATGGGAATAAACATATCGTTTGAGAGCAGTGGATTATTACGGATATTTAGGATAATATTAATTAGAGAATGTGCATTTAACTCCACACAAGTGTAGCAGTTAGATGAAATAAAATGCTCCCCGATTTTATATTTATTTATTTTTAGCCACTGGCGCCATATTCTAAGAAAGAAAACGCAATACCAAATTGAATAAATTCGACTTTTAACATCCATTTTCGGGTCTAAATACGAATCAATAATTAGGCGCATCAACTTTAAATAAGCAACCGTCCCTGCATTCTCCGGAGCTTGCTCTAACAAGCTTATCACTTTAATTGAACATAATTTATCTGCAGCTTTAAAATTCATTTTGTCTTCTAATTTTAAGTCAGAGTTAGTTAATAAGTGTTTGTCCTTAGAATGATTTGCAATTAGTTGTTCCAAATGCTTAGCTGTAACAAATAAATTACCTAACATTAGAGAGATTTTAGAGTTAAGCAATCTTGTTCGAAGCTTAGTGGCTATATGTACCGTGTCTTGAACATAAGAAATGCCAGTTTCTGCATCGTAGTTTGCTTCAAACCACTTCCATTCGGGTCTCGAGGAACCTTCAGCAGTGGACTCCGCACTAGATAATTGAGCACCTTGCCTCATTGCCTTCAAAAGTCGCGTATCTCCATCAGACCCAAAACCCAACACAGTAATACCTCGCTTTTTAAGATTTAATATTATATGTTGCCACCTTTTCGTAACATCATCCGCAGTAAATCTGTTATCCGTGCCAAAGACTGTAAGACAATATCCTGGAGCAGCTGGTGAGAGAGGTTGGGCAATCATAACATAAGCGTAATTTGATCTGATACCGTTTTGAAAGTGGTCCTGTATTGCTTTTGCAGATGTTGCTAAAAAAGAATTTGTGGCAGGCAACCCATTTACCAAGGGCAATGTAAATCCTACCAGTTTATTACTCTTGGAGTCATATTCAATCTTGCTGGTTACTCTAGTAGCGTCTTCGCTAATCCAAAGGACCTTAGGTAAATTTCGCTGCTCTATAAAACTGCAAATGCCATCGTAGTCGAAAACTCCTTCCTCTATGTTTAACTAATTTTTTGCGACAAATTTATTTAAACAGCTTATGGATGGTAAAGCGCTTCTCATATTTTCGTAAAGTGTTTCATATAGAAGCCTTCCACCGATGTAAAATAAGTATAATGCGAAGTATTTTATCGGATCATTATAAACGTTTCTATATTTTGATTGACTTGAGTTTTTAGTAGAAAGCTCAAACAACCAGTGCAAAAGTTGGCCTGGTGAGTTAGTACCACTTTGATCGTTTGCCCTTAGCCCGTTTTTTTCAAAATTGACTAAAACGTTTTGTAGTTGAACACCCATTTCATCTTTTTCTTCGATGATATTTGTAGTTAAGTTGCAAACCTCATCTATCACAGAAAAGTATGAAGTGATTTGTTGTTGCCCCGTACCGGTGAGTTCATTTAATCGTTTGCGTTTAGCTCGTGCAGATCTTTGATACTTGGGAGCTGACCATTTCGATCGAGATTTAGATGAAGTCTCGGATGAAGTCGACGATGAAAACTGAATCACACTTGAGTTATTGGGGGATGCAGCGGAGGATTCTGTAAGAGTAGTAATGCTTTGCATACTCTGAATATTATGTTTGCCAATGTCAAAATTATTGTTCTCCTCGCCATTTTTATTATTAACCGACGTATTATGTGTAGATTCCGAGGTAGATTCAAAACTTTCTCGAATTACTTGATTGGATAAAATATTTATTTTGGATCTTTCGAGGGATATTACTTGAGTTTTAATAGGAGAAGCATCGGGAAAAATCGAGGGAGAAGTTATCACTATTGAGGATTTTTCTGCAACAGTAGTGGACATGCCATTATCTGTAGCATCCGAGGTAGCATCTGTTTTCTTTTCACTGTTGATTTTTTGTTTTAAAAAGCTAGTCATCAAATTTTGTTGCTTTGATATTTTATTACAATAAGTCGCTGGTCGAGTTGTAGTCTTGAGCGCAGTATCGGGTTGTCGCACGTGTATCATTAGATGTTTGTAAACATTTCCAAATACCCACCTGGGAGCAAAATTTTCTCTCCTGGCCGCTTTTATAATTTTGTGCGATGTTTGACAAAAACATCGCATTACACAACATACATCATTTTTCTGACCATACTTTACTTCTCGCTTTACTTCAAATTCAATTCGTGTATACTTCTCTTTTAGCGTATTCCATGCATCAGGGGTGTGGCCGTCGATTAAGCACTTTCCCTTAAACCAATTTTTTACTGTGCTGGAAACATGGCGTCTTTCATTAGTGAAGTCAATTATGTTATCCTGAGATTTATGATGCGTATTATCATTAGAACAGCCCTCGGAAGTACCTGTAAATTAAAATTAATGCTATTTATTTAGAAATAACTTTAGAAATCAAACTTTTACCTTCACAACTTGGACCTTCAAGGCTTTTCTTCTGGTATGTTGTGACATCTTTGCTGCTCGATGTTCGGTTTGTCGATATATTGATATTTGCAGAAGCACAATTTTGCTGACAATATTTGCCTTTGAAAAATTCAGCCATAAGCAAAATTGTCTTTTTTTGACCTGGCACAAACTTAAAAGAATCTCTTTTCTGGTAAAATATACCATAATACGATTCATATTCTCTGTCATCTATTACCAACGGCGCTGTTTCACGCATGAAAGATTCCATATCAAGAACATCTTGTTCGCAAATATTTCCTACTACTAATGGAT
This sequence comes from Kuschelorhynchus macadamiae, assembly GCA_030620095.1. Taxonomy (NCBI): domain Eukaryota; kingdom Metazoa; phylum Arthropoda; class Insecta; order Coleoptera; family Curculionidae; genus Kuschelorhynchus; species Kuschelorhynchus macadamiae. The sequence goes on from JAUTXW010005435.1 coordinate 535,956, forward strand.
TATTGAAGCCGTTAATCAATAAAACATTTTTTATTTGCTGCGAGATTACAATATTTAAAGCATTTTCGACCTCAACGAAAAGGTCTTCTTTCGGGTTCTCCTTATCCTCCATTAATTGTTGTCTTAATTCAGCCAGCGATAATAGTAATTCCTGTAAAGACATTCTATAATGTAGGTGATAACATAATAAAAAAAATGGTTTTACAAAGGTTACATAATTATTATAATCAAAAAACCTCCAAGTTAAAGCTTAATTAGATACAACATTTATTGTTTTTCCCTCCGGAGCTAAAATAAATAGGTTTTTATTATCTACTACTAACCAATCCTAAATCGGAACCAAAAATCTAAAAATGTTTAATAAAAAACTCGATAAAAAATTAACCTATTAATTAAAGATGGGGCTCGAAAAAACTCTAAATATCCAATCAAATTAATTACAACAAAAAAATCACCCAACAAAGGCCGCCATCGGGCAGGGAACCAGGCCAGAGACAATAACCAATACTAACCGAATTGTCTCTGGCCAAACTTTAATAAAACAGGCTCGAACTCGAGAAGACGCGAATCGACGACCGCCGCGCCGCCGCCGCCACAGAACGATAAAATGTAGCCTTCTCTGTCCGACGTTAGATACTCGTATAGTGATAAATAATATGTCGTACTAAAAGGTCCCAAAAAATCCCATCGTTGAAATGGGAACAAGCAGATCCCAATGGTTGCCCTCGAAAACGGGGCACCCTGTGGGGTGTTGTAATTTGTATTTTACTGTTTTGAAATATCCAATAATAAAAAAGTTATAGGACGGTACTTTTCGTATGAATGTTTTTTAGCTTTTAGTCTCGCCGAGAGTCTCACCTTTATTACCTACATCGAGACCTACATTACATTTATCATGATAAGGCATCTTTATATATTTAAAATCTTTAAAATCTATCAAGCCGATTTCGTGTTACAACCCTCCAAAAATCCCGTTTTCCCCATTTAAATGCATATACACGGCAAGCCCCGGCAAGCCCTGAATCCTCGATACAAAAAAATCGCGCCTTAGCAACGCGCAGAACGGTACATATCTATACGAAGCACCCCGTTGTTTTATATGGAAAATTGACACTTTTTGGAGGGGCGTAACACTATATCGGCTCGATCAAGGGCTCGGTAGATTTTTTTTTGGGCACGCATGAGAACTTTTGTGCCTCGTTTTGTGCAGAAGGTCGAAATCCACAACTTCTTCTACAACATACTAAATTTTCCGAGAAATTTTCATTAAATTTGACAGAGCCATTCATTAAATTCGGTTAATGGGAAGACGGTAAATTTTTATAAAACCGATGCCATTGTATTAAAAAAACTCAAACCTCGCCTCAAACTCAAGATTAAATAAAACAAGAACTTCATTAAGCTATTTAAGGATGTTGCAATTTTTTGCTGTACGTGGCAACGTCGCAACTACATTAAGAATGTTAGGCTCGATATTAGGTTATGCGTTATGCGGATTCGGCGCCCCCAGAGACTGATGATTTTGCTCGTGATTTTGTTTAAACGCAGGATATTTCTCAGGTTTATTTCTTATTTTAAGATATTATCAATTTTACAATCACTTACCTCGAAATTCACTGTTTAATAATGCACTTTTTATTTACTTTTCACCATCAAACATCAAACACAAGAGCAAAATAATATTGACAATATTGATCGACTTGGCGCGTTCGTTATTCTGCTGGCATTGTTGCCACCGAGGTTGCCACTGTTTGGCTAATAAAATCATTACGTAAACTGCTGACTTAAATTGTACAAAACTAGGAAGCATTAGTTACTGGTATAAAAACCGAGGTAAATCCTCGTAATTCCTCATAAATCCTCGTAAATCCTCGTAAATCACTATAAATCTTCTAAATCCTTGTAAATCCCCGTAAATCCTTAGTAAATCACCGTAATTCCTTCAAGCTGTACACCATAAATCACCAGATATTTACCCCTCGGGATGTTCCAAATCAAATTCCAAATCTTTTTGTTTTAAAAGTATGAAGACATACAATAAATTAGTGTCCAAAAAAAGAACAGAGACTAAACTAAATTAGCATTATAAAAGTACATACAAAATTCTACAATATTATAGGGCTCTATTTCCAATAGCAGTTTAAATATTTCCTTTTTCAGTATTTTCACATTTGCAATTGATTTAATGTTATTTGGCAGAGTGTTATAAAACTGTATGGTACATTAATAATATGCGCCTTTTTTAGTTATAGTCATGTGCCTTGTGGGGTATGCATTTTGTAACTCATTTCTTTTAAATAGAGATCTAAGTTTAAAGAAAAACAATATACATTCTTGAATGTAGATTGGCAATTAAAATAACGAAGGTTATTGTGACCCAAAGAACATGTTATATGTTTGTATAAAAATATAACGAAATAAAAATTCGTTTTACAGTAATAAACATTTATATTTAACATTTTTAGCTGTCATATTATTTGTGTATGAAACAGCCGCCGTGCTAGACCCACTGGCGTGAAATTTGTATCCCTGTGTATATAGAGCGACGAGCCTTTGAACAGCGAATATTTCCGTTAATATAAGAGACTAAAAAAATGTATGAGAAAAATATTTTTGGGTCCTCTTGATGCATAATTTAAAGACAACCCCAATCATACAGAGTGCATTACAATGTCGTAGCCAATTCAACTTATGTTTTTTTTAAGTGAAACACACTTTATATTTTTACAGATTTCGATAGGGCTTGGTGAGCTGAATTCATCGATATAAGGTTCGACGGGTTTATCATGAACGGCTCCTCCCAGAAATGATTAAAAACTTTCTCATAATACTTACATACTTGATAGATTAGTAGTTATTCACCTACCTATTATGATAGGTAATCTTTAATTAAACCTGTTACCTTTGCCTTTGTCAAAGTGTCAAAATCATCGTGAAAGAAGGCTACATTTTATTTTGTTTTTCTAAGAAGCAAAAAATACCCTTCTTCAGATACAACGAATATGTAGACATGCTTTTATATTCGGAGAATTGTAACGAAAGCGATGTTCGGTTCGTAAAATGCCAACAAAAATACTTTTATTTATGTTAAAAAAAGTGACGACACGGTTCTTTTCCAAATGGGGGGCATTAAAATCCTCAGAGAAAAAAATGCTCAGGAGAAAACATGGTCAACATCTTAGCCTATCTGAAAGTCGTTGCATTCTATTCCAAATGAGTTGGATATAACCAAAAGCACAGTTTGAAGGGCAGTGAAGAATCATAGGTTTCATGCTTTTAAAATCCGCCTAGTTGAATAATTAACTCCTGAAGACCCGGAAAGGATAACGAATTTCATAGTGATATTAGAAATTAAAATTGCAGATAATCTTATTTTTAAATAATATTTTACGGATTTCGATAGGGCTCGCTGAGCTGAGTTAGACGATATACAGTTTCATTTATTATTGAAACTTATTTAACAAAATGAAAGCAACTGCACAAAAACATTCAAAATTAAAAATATCTGAGAAAACAATTATTTCAACAAATGCTCAAATTGACTTCCCCCACTGTTAATACAATAAGTCAAGTCTAAGGTTTCTTGTGCATGTTACGTTGATCATAGCAGGGGTAACAGTTTGGCAAGCAACTGGAATTTTGGTTTGCAGATATTGAACATCAGTGGTACGACTAACTAGCACTTTTAGTCATGAATACGTTATTGTTACCACAAGTATTTTCGATGAAGTAACTGGAGCTTGGTGTAGCCACGTCCTGTTTAAGCTGAGACTACGTAGTTATTACCAAAATGGGGAACAATTTTAGCGTAACTATTTCGTGAATAACATGTAATTGTGACTGTGACTATTATGTAGACGTAGTACGGAGTATGGTTCCATTTAAGTAACCGAATAGCAATATTTCACCCTACTTGTTACTTACTTATTTCTGTCTTTATTTAATCCTTTTAAAAATATGTATGGTTCTTTTTAATACAAACAAAATAGTTATGGCGACTACAAACACTCAAATTGGGAAAATGGTGTAGAGCATATGTAGGATACCTTATTAGTTGTTGAGGTAGAATACATGCGTTTCACTTAGTTTTCTAGCTATGCTAAGGACCTAAAATTAAAACGAAGGCAATTCCTCTGGTGAATATGGTGATGAGAGTCGTAAAAATGACGCGCCTTAAAAATTCGTTAATTTTTAATACATTTTGGTCAAATATATCGGCCAATTTAAATCTCAAAAATTTAATTTTGGACTTTGGTTTAAATAGTAATTATCATTAAATATCTTATTGTAAAGAGTGGTTCTTTTTTACCATGATGTGTAATTTGTATGCATTTTTAATCTTTATACTCACAAAAAAAATATCGTAACTAAATATTTTTGGGGAGAAGTGAATTTTTACTTTGAAGTTAGCTGAGAAAATTACTTAACATTAAGTGTCTACGACAGCCCCTATACCCTTTTATAGTTTTGGATTCTTTAAATACGCACCTCTCACTTATACCCAGTTACTTTGAAGTCTTGAACACTAATAGGGTACGAATAAATTGGTGTTTCGTTTTATTTTTTGTTTCCTTAAAATACCTCTTTTTTTGTTCAGGTATGACATAACCAAGTTGTGATATTTTTAGTTTTTTATAAAATATGGATGACTGATGAAAGCTACTTTTTTTCTTTATGGGACGTGAGGCCATTGCCATTTTACCTTATTACTCGTAGGTTATCGTCTACAACACATACACAACTAATTGGGATTGACAAATTCGGACCGAATATACTAGAGTTTAATTACAATGACTTTATAAGGGCGGTGGCGACAATAGGGTAACAAATTTTTAATTGATTAGGCCATATTGCTGCTAAAATCGTTTTGTCTACTTTTTGCCTACGTGGGTTTCTTATGAGGTTTGTTGTTTAACTGGATTATTTTATTAGTTTTTGTGATTATTAAAATGAATATTGATTCAAACAATAAATTCTAAGCCATTGGTCATATGGAGAAATATGTTTAAACCTGATTCACCTTCTTTTTGCTTGTAGTTATAAAGTATTTGTGATGAATTTGTAAATGATTATGACCGTAAATATCTTTAAGTTTACTTCTTGAAAAGTTATTAAATATGGCACATTATTATGTTTTGGTTCTTATTTGTTGTAAATAACAATATTGTTTTATGTCTTAGTGTATGTTTTACTTTATTCGGCACCCCTATTTTAAGTAGAAGCTCTCAAAGATTAGCATAAAAGAAACTTTATTTTGTAGTCCTTCTTCAATACATACTACATTACTAAATTCACTTGGGAGATAACTGTCATTAATCACTTGCATACAAATTGTTATTTGTTAAAAATCTAAACGAAAAAGTAAGTTTGCACTAGATAGTTCGCAGAGATTACTAGAAAAAAGCATTAGCATATCCCTACATTTACAATTCACGCTGACAGAGGTTGTCAGTGTAAAGTAAATTTCGAATTTTTTCGGCTGCTTATTACTCTTTATCGACTGAAATTAATAATAATTTCATTAATTAACCTTTTTAACTGATCCAATTTTCTTATAATAATGTGGTAATGTAGATTAATTTAGTCATATTTTGCGAAAAACTAACGATAATGTGTGCGGCCATTTAAACCGAAGAATAAAGGCATTAGACGATAACTTTTTCTACTCTGCAACGACTCGTTTTACTTTATAGTAATATTTTATAGGAGTACATTTGAAAGTAATGGGGTAGTCGCTGCAAGGTTCAAGAAGGTTTTGGTACCTAAAAGTTGTAATTTAGTAAACAAATTAGAAGCAGTAACTTTGAAAAATTACTATTATGTCACTGAAAAGAAATAACGACCTTGGAGTCAATTTCGTAAGTAGTTGCTTGGTAGTAGTAATTATATAATTACTTTACATAAGAAATTACCATAAAGTATTATTCGCAGCAACAAATACACACATAATACTTAAAAACGTGTAACCCAAAGTGTCTATTGATATATATTAGGATTATTAGTAACAAATACGTAAAAACCCTTAAAAAACAGTTATAGCTAATTTAGTGCTAGCTGGGTGGTATAAACAACATCTTTTAAGTATCCTCACAAAAAGTAATCTTAAGGCGAAAAATCTGGGGACCGCGCTGGCCAATGAGTCGTACCGTTTCTTCCTAACCAGCGTTCTGGGAAGATTTCATCGAGATACCGCGTAACATCACAGTGGAAATGGGGGGTGCACCATCCTGCTGCCACCACATTACGATCATTAGATAAACCACACTAAACATTTATTCCCACATTTACTAAAAATGTCCCTCTCTTACCCACTTAGGGTTTTTTTGTGACCAGTAATGGCTCTTGTGCCGATTAACTATCCCATTGTAATGAAAGCGAATTTCATCACTCCAGAAAATATTATTTAAAAATTAAGGATTATCTGGAAATTAAATTCAGTTGCCGTTCCGGATCATCAGGAGTTAATCGTTAAACTAGGTTGAACTAGGTGAAACTTAGATTCTTCACTATTCTATGTATTGTGCTTTTGTTTATGTACAACTCATTTGCAATAGAATGCAACAAAGTATGTGGGTAGACTTGCAGGTAGGCTGAGATGTTGATGATGTTTTCTTCTATTTGAGCATTTTTTTCTACGAGGATTTTGATGCTTTCTATCCGGCAAAGAACTATGTCGTGACATTTGTTTAACATAAATAAAAGTATTATTACTTAGCAACGTACGATCCGGAAATCGCTCTCGATATCAAATCTGAGCCGGCCTACTATTTTTCGACACTTTCCAAATATCAAAAGCATATTCGTCGTATGTGAAGAAGGGTATTTATTTGCTTCTTAGACAAACAGAATAAAATGTAAACTTCTTTCTCGATGATTTTGACATTTTAACGAAGGCAAAATGTAACAGGTTTCACTAAAAGTGACCTAAGACAATAGGCAGGTGAATAATTACAAATCTATCAAATATGTAGCTAGTTTAAGAAAGCTTTTAATCATTTCTGAGTGAGCCGTTCATGATAAACCTATCAAACCTTATTCCGTTGAATTCATCTCACCAATCCCTATCAAAATCCGAAAAAATAAACAGGCTGTCTAATTAAAAAAAAACATAAGTTTGATCGGCTACGACTTTGTGATGCACCCTGTATGACTGGGGTTGTATTTAAATTATGCATCAAGAGAACCCAAAAATATTTCCTATTTTTTTTTGAGTCTCTTACATTAACGGAGATATTCGTGGGTAAGATAGGGTTTAAAGTTAATATTTCAATTTTTTTTGTTGTATTTTAAGTATCTTTATTTACAGAAACTAAATAAATGGCTGCATGGCTTACAGCTTAAAGACAATAAAAAAACAAAGCCAATAGTCGGTATTAGCAACACGTTTGTAGAAAAAATGAATTTAAGAAACATGCGGTCTATTTGCTGCGTGAATAAATCTTGGTCTTGGGTGAAAAAATGTTTACAAAAAAGTATAATCTCTGCAAATATAATATTTAACACGTGCGGTCTGACAAGTCTGCAAGGATCAGTTTACATATAAACTCTATTTCTTGCACCTTTTTCCCATTATCTCATATAGCAGCTGTTATATTCAGCAGCAGATGACCATGATTAAGCATGTGTCATGTTTATTAGACGCCCAGCAATGAGTCCACATTTTGGTCATGGACTGTAGAACTAATGGATCAAAGCAACCAAAATAGCTATACTTACGAATCGCCGATAAATAAGACTCTTTTTGAATGTGGAATTTCAAATCTTTCTTCCAGGTAATGTTTCAATTCTATACTAGGCTTGGCCAAAACTGTGCACTCTTTTTTGGTTATTCGTTCTATGGCATCAACATAGAATTTATTTCCTTAAAACAGAATATCGAATAGTAGTAAGTATGAAAAAAATGCATAACTAAAAATGGGAAAAAATTAAAAAACTTACTTACAAAAATTTGAAGCCAGTCGGGTAAGTAGTTTTTAAGCTATACCGCACACAGACAGACAGATAGACCGACAGACAAATCGACATTCCGACGGAATGGAGAAAACATGTTTTTGGGCACATAGGGACCTTGAAACGTAAAGATCAAAAAAAATCTGGGACGGAGATTTTTTTCACGATTACTATACTTCCTTTTTGCAGGGGAAGCAAAAATGGCCTGCTGACATTGTTAAAAAAGATTAGTATTAAAGATAGGCACTTTTGTGCGACATATTAGGTACCTTAACCATATACTGCTGTTACATGTTGCAACAAAACTACGAAAAAAATAGGTAATGGTATTTTTTGGCAGATGGGATCTTTAAATATACAGAATACGGTAATACAAAAATCAATCCGGAAGTAACCAAAAAAAGGGGAGGAGAAGAGGTGATGAACGTATTTTTTAAGAATACTGTTTTAAACTTAATTTGTTCCGGTTTTTAAGATTTAATCAAATAGAATGATTTTTTTTTCAAAACTCAACATCAAAAAATGTTGAATTATATGAGTAACAAAAAAAGAGAGAAGAGGGGATAAATGGCATTCTGGGGAATATTGTTTTATGCTTAAGGACTGTGGTTTGGATTCAAGTTTATACGAATAATTGAATTAAAATGATTACCTTAAGGAAATAAGCTATAAAAATGTAAATGAGAGAGAAAAAATATATATAAACGAGGAAAAACACGAGATCTCGCACTTTTATTATTCCGTGAATTAAGGCCAAACTAAAGATCTGTATTTTCTTAATTTACTTCAGGTTATTAATTATGTTCTAGATTTTTACTATTTTTAAAGTTTTTGAACATGACCCATATTTTTCGAAATGTCGTATTTTTTTAATTTCAGGTACTCACTATTCAGTACATGTTTTTGTATAAATAGTTTTTTATTGATACTGTAATAAAATCAACATACAATGATCAAACTTGAAAATGCAATCTTTTACAAAACTCTACGTTCAATTTCGGCAATATTACTGTAACTTGACCGTGTATGATTAGGGTGAAAATTTCAAATTTCGCGTTTCATGCGTACTATCGAATGCAAATATTTGAAAACTCGATTTACAGAAAAACGATTACATTTTCGGGAAATGATAGAGAGCTGTTTTGAACATAATAAAATTCTCTTCTCGATGACAAAAAAAAGTTAATTTCTCAATATTTCCGAATTTTAATTAAAAAAGTGGGTGTTAGCTCCCTTTAACCCTTTTTTATATATATGCGGAACAAACATTAGCTAGTAAAATTATGGTAGGTATTCAATATGGCGGAAAAAAATGGCGGCCAAATAGATTGTTTAAAATCAACGTGAAAAAATCTTATCTTAAATTAAAACTGATATAGGGATAAACTCGTACGAATTCAACATGACGGAACAAAATGGTGGTCTTTTAAATGAATGTAATAACCACATATCCAATTTATTTTAAATTATGCCTAAAAAGTGTGGCACATTGAAAAAGCTGGTAAAATATTGGTTCGAATCCAATATGGCGTCCAATAAAAATGATTGAAAAGACAGTATATCTGTTACTAAACGACTATGTGCTGAACTAAATCAGACCACTATTCCTAATACAAGGAAATATTCGTAACAAGGGAAGTTCCCTATAAAAGAAATTTACCAATTTTTCACTTCTATGTTTAAAACATTTTATTAGACCGTCATTTTGTTCCTGTATATGCAATTAATACCAACATTTTTCCAGTTAATTTTTATGTTGTACTTCATTTGTTTGCAAAATTTGTTCCAATGAAATTAGTGTCTTTTTACATCGATGTTTACCAAATTGTTACCCGTTTAGCCCCATTTGATTCACATTTTTTTTTTATCAAAACATAAGATAGACAGGCAGAGACACGAAATGTCAGAACATGTTTTTTTTTTGTACGTATAGAGGCCGTGAAACGCCAAGATCTAAAAAAATCTAGGAGTTTTATTTGTTTTATGCTTACAAGCAATTACTTCTGCGAGTAAAGTAGAAAAGGTAAGTAAAAAAATCATATATTTTTTACGTTTAGAAAGCATGGTTAATTATGAAAATTCAAATCAAATATGTTTAAATTTATCCTGTATGTTCAAGGGTAAAATCCGTTGACAAACGAACATGTTTTTTCAGATGAGAGAAACATTGAACCCTCTCATTTGTTTACAGCTCTTCATGTTTTGAGATCCCTATACCCCAAATATATGTTTTTCTTTCAATTTCGCCTGTCTGTCGGTCTGTGTCTCGATGTGCCTTTCTCTTCGAAGCATAACTAAAAGCTAACTATTCGATTGACTTCAAATTATGGTGATAAATTAAGATTCATATGGGGATAACCCGGTAACAGTTTGGTAAAAATCCAGCTTGAATAAAATGGCGACCTAGTGAAATGTTAAAAAAAATATTACTGAAAAACAACTTATGGAATATATATAGAAATATACTGGTAAAGTCCATATGGCGAAAGAAAATAGTGCTACAGTAAAATGTTCAAAAAATCAGTCTGGAAAACTACTAATTAGACCGATTTTAAATATTGCCCAAGAATTAAGGTGATATGGAGATAAACTACTAAAATTGTGGTGTGAATTTAAGATGGCGGCTAAATAAAATGTTTTGATCTTAAAAATTCCGCCTTCTTGATTTTTATAGATCTGCATGTTTCCCTAGATGCCAAAAAAATATATTTTCCTAATTTCGTGGGTCTGTCTGTTGATCTGTCGGCCAGTTATCGGCATAGCTAAAAACTACTTTCCCGATTGACTCGGGTCATATAAGGATGACCTGGAAACGATCAAAATGGCAGCCTAGTAAAATGTATCAACGGTGTATACTAAAGTTAAAAACATTATTACTAAAAATCTTATTATTCAATGACCCCAAATTTTGCATAACCATCAAATATTACATAGGAATGAACTGGTTTTTCGAGTTTGCTACAAATCCAAGAAGGAAAAACAAAATGATGGCTTAAAAAGCTATTTAAAAAAACCGCATGAAAAAGCTACTTATAATATTGATTTCAAATTTTTGAGCAAGAATTAAGTGTGATATAGATAAAATCTGGTAAAATTTTGGTACGAATTCTGCATGTTTCCCTAGATGCCAAAAAAATATATTTTCTTAATTTCGTGGGTCTGTCTGTTGATCTGTCGGCCAGTTATCGGCATAGCTAAAAACTACTTTCCCGATTGACTCGGGTCATATAAGGATGACCTGGAAACGGTCAAAATGGCAGCCTAGTAAAATGTTAAAAACATTATTACTAAAAATCTTATTATCAATTACCCCAAATTTTGCATAACAATCAAATATTACATAGGAATGAACTGGTTTTTGGAATTTGCTACAAATCCAAGAAGGAAAAACAAAATGATGGCTTAAAAAACAATTTAAAAAAACCACATTAAAAAGCTACTTATAATATTGATTTCAAATTTTTGAGCAAGAATTAAGTATGATATAGGTAAAATCTGGTAAAATTTTGGTACGAATTCTGCATGTTTCCCTAGATGCCAAAAAAATATATTTTCTTAATTTCGTGGGTCTGTCTGTTGATCTGTCGGTCAGTTATCGGCATAGCTAAAAACTACATTCCCGATTGACTCGGGTCACATAAAGATGACCTGGAAACGGTCAAAATGGCAGCCTAGTAAAATGTTAAAAACATTATTACTAAAAATCTTATTATTCAATTACCCCAAATTTTGCATAACAATCAAATATTAGATAGGAATGAATTGCTTTTTGGAATTTGCTACAAATCCAAGAAGGAAAAACAAAATGATGGCTTAAAAAACTATATAAAAAATCCGCATGAAAAAGCTACTCATAATATTGATTTCAAATTTTTGAGTAAGAATTAAGTGTGATATAGATAAAATCTGGTAAAATTTTGGTACGAATTCTGGATGATGGATGAAAATTTAAGTGATTTTAAATTACAAAAGTATATGTTTTAGAGATAAACTGGTAAAAGTTTTGTGTGAATTCAGCATGATGGAACAAAATAGTGGTCTAATAGAATTGTTAAACACTTAGTGTATTTAATTTATTTTAAATTATGCTCGAAAATCAAGTGTGGCGAATAGACAGAAACTGGTAAAATATTGGTACGAATCCAATATGGTGGGAAAAATGACACTCAATATTTGAAAAGATGGTATATATATGTGCTACAAAATGACTACCTGTGGAATCAAATTGGGCCACACTTTACTATTCCTAATAAAAGGAGGAGAGGATAGAGGAAATTTAGAGATTTTTTAGGGTCATAATCGGATAGCCAGGAAAACAACACATAAGTGAAGCTTTTGAATTGTTATTCCAACTTATTTTACGAAACTACAAATGAAGGAATTACGTTTTGATGAGTGATGATTTAAATTGTAATGAAATTTTAGTCAATGGTAATAACCTCTTTATAATCTCATTGGTTAAACATTATTATTATAATAATAATCATAATTACGCTTTGATCGACATCTATACAAAAAATACATGCATAGATATAAAATATATTTAAATTTTTAAAATTACCAATAAATTCGATATTTTCAGTAAGTGGTCCACTATCATCTGTGGCTGCCACCAAGAATGGCATTGTAGGATTTCTGGTTAAGAGAAGTATTGCGGCTTCGGCTTGAATCAGTCGAAAATTTACATCTAGATCCATAACAATAGCACCAACATTCTTTGATTTTTCCAAAAATTCGAGGCATACTTTTCTTAACAGTGCCATATCTTCCTCTAAACGTCCTACCTGCAATATTTTGATGGCAACATAAACTGATGATAAATAAAAAAACTAAACTATTCCTTATTTTAAGTGGATTACTGGTTTTTTTTAGGGTAAATTTCAAATTAAATATTTCGAAAGCCAAGAGCGTTTTCGGTATGCTCATGCTGGCATTTAATAGAAACAATATTACCTAGTATACTAGTGTTATAATTTAAGGTCGGATTTATATGGGTGAAAAACAAATGAAATATGCGCATATTTATGAAAGAATTTTCTGAATATATGCACTAAATATGCAGAATATAGATATAAAAGCAAGCATTAAAAATTAGTATAAAAATGTTAAAGACTCGTTTTTGTCACCTTTTGATATCCTGGTAAATAACCAAGTAAGAGTAAAAAAATAAATTAATTAATTAAAAAAAATATACAAAAAAATATACATATTTACTAATTAAAAAATATTATGCAAAATATTTTTTTGATTGAAACTATTAAACGTTTTTCTAAATTATCAACTAAAAAAACTGCCTCTTATTGCTTAATACTGTTTTGTAAGTAAAAACTACGATCTACATTGACTGATATTATAGGAGGCTACTTCAAGCAAAGTATTATGTCAAGAGATATCTCAAAATTATCACAAACTACCCGACTCATGCTCGCCGAACCGATGTAGACCGTAGCCCGTATCTCTATTGAAGTTTTTTGTATGTTTAAAAATTTCAATAGATTCTCTAATTTTTCGTTTATAAAATCCTGAAAACGATGCTAGAACCTTGGTTTCCTTTACTTTTATAATATGACCGATGGTATGATGGTGTTCAGCTACAGCAGATTGAACAATTTGTTTCTTTTTAATACATCGTTCATTTTCCTCAAGTCAGGTCGATACTAAGCGTTCTGTTTCACCCACATATACTTCTCCACAGGGGCAAGGAATTTTATATGCTCCTTCTGTTTGAAAAGGTACAATATATATCGGGCATCGCAAGCATTGTCTAATCTTTTTATGTGTATTAAAGGGTGTTCTTATGTTGTTGCCGAAGTAATCGTCCTATTTTATATGTAGTTCCATGCATGTAGGGAAGGACAACACTCCCTAACAGTGGCTTCTTATCCTGCTCTTTTCGATTCGGATTCCTATATTTTTAATTGACAATGGAAATTGAATATAATGTAACGATTCCCTTTCTAGATGTATTTGTTTAAAGAAAGAAAATGGTACATTAAAGCATTTTATGCATAGAAAACTGGCGCATACAAATAGATACTTTAATGCAAATTCCCACCACCATCCGGCACAAAAGAAATCGGTTATCAACTCGCTAGTATTTATAGCCATTTCGATTTCAAGATTCTCTTACATTGGAAACATCTAGACTGACCGAAGCTCTGAGACGGAATGGCCATTGCACTGAAGATATTACGCGCTCAATTAAAAGATATATTAATCCGACTCCGCGAAAGGAGAATGATAAGGAGCCACCGTTAGGTAGTGTTGTTGTTCCCTGCGTACATGGCACTACACAGTCAAAATAGGACTGTTACTTCAGCGGTCAACATATTTGCAATCGTCAATACAGACATGAAGATTAAACAGTGCCTGCGATCACTGAAAGATATTGTACCTTTTCAAACAGAAGGAGTATACACAATTCCTTGTTCCTGTGGAGAAGTGTATGTGGGAGATACAGGATGCTCAGTAACAACTAAACTTAAGGAACATATATTGAAAAGAAACAAATTGTTTAACCTCCAACTGGCTATATTATAAATGTAAAGGCAACCAAGGTTCTAATATTGGTTCCAGGATAAACGAAAAATTAGAGAACCTATTAAAATTTGTAAACATACAAAAAAACTTTACTAGAGGTTCGGGTTACGATCTACATCACTTCTGGAAACAAATCTTAATACAGGGTCACGGTTCGGGTATAAAAGCCCACCTACATCTCTCCAAGCTCATTCATTGTTTAGATCTCGTGGAGTAAAGATTCTTGAAGGTGCCTCATGTAATCGAAAGCGTACCCTTAGTTTTTATTTAAGACGTCACTAAGATTTTCAATAATAATATTTCCAATGCTGTATGTGGCAGAACCTATATTTTTTCAAATTTCCAATCAAAGCTAGTGTTTTTGAAAAATGCTATTTAATACACTTACCGCTTTCCCAAATGCTTTGCGAAAAACACTACCCCCTTCTTACGTTAATTCCGGAAGGTGGTATTTATCCACAATGCTACTTTGTTAGACATTTTAAAAAACGCAACTCTATAAAACACTTTTCAGGGTAAATAGTTTACATGTGACTGCAATAAAGATACTATATTATGTATTGAACGACATTACTACGAGAAGGAAAATCTCAGGCTTCAGAATTCCATCTACCTGTTACAGATGTTTAAGATGGGTTTTACCGAGGGTTTTACTCAACTGCCATATATTTTTTACTTGGAAATTCAAGTATTTTAGATGCCTATCTAACAAATGACAGGCGAATAGACAGAGGTATTAGGTATTAAAATATGTTATGGTTATTTCAGAACATTTACAAAAATTTGGTATAATGTGACTGCAATAAAGATACTATATTATGTATTGAACGACATTACTACGAGAAGGAAAATCTCAGGCTTCAGAATTCCATCTACCTGTTACAGATGTTTAAGATGGGTTTTACCGAGGGTTTTACTCAACTGCCATATATTTTTTACTTGGAAATTCAAGTATTTTAGATGCCTATCTAACAAATGACAGGCGAATAGACAGAGGTATTAGGTATTAAAATATGTTATGGTTATTTCAGAACATTTACAAAAATTTGGTATAATGGACTCAAAAAAAAAAATTTGAATGTGGTTCCACTTTCCCACTGTTGTGGGGTAAGTGTAAACTATCTCAATTTTATATATTAGATGCCAAAGAAAAACGAGTGGGCAAGTGGAAATAAAAAGCAAATCTTTATTTGTCAAAAAAAAAATACAGCTGAAATTAAAATTTTTTTCTAACAAATATTTAAACCATCGAAAGAAATGTCAAACCTAAATTTTCCCCTTTTTTCAAGTGTAGGATTGGGCAAATACATGTGAATTTCATGTGGATTAATTACTGACTGGTCGTCTTCATCAGGCCAATGAAACGTTGATGTTAAACGTATGTTTCTGGCAAATTTTACTTCGAGACATGGTTCTTTTGAGATAATTTGAGCAACATAAAATTTGTAAGATTTTTTAGTAGGCAATTTCACTATTATCCAGTTACCAACTTCGGCTGTTGTTATGTCTTTAGTAACATTATGCATAAAAGATGTCTCCTTTTCAATTTCTCTGAATTCCTCTTCTAAATCAAAATCTTCAGATGAATCACTTTTAAAAGATTCATTCTCACTATCCACGTCATTTATGTCACTATTCTTTTCTTTTTGCGAATCGTTTCCTTTTTCTAGTTTTTTAGGTCTTACAGATTTCTTACTTTTGTTCTTTTCTATTTCTTTTAGTTTCTGAATAGCCTCAGAAGATGTAATAACTTCTGCTCCACTGCATATTTTTTTTCTTCCGGTTTTGGATTGGGGTGCCTGTTTTACGTGTTCTAGAAGCAACGACTCAAATGATCTTTTTTGTGTAATCGGCATAGACGGAGTGATTATATCAGCTGCTGTGTTAGGTTGAGAAATTGATACATTATCAACTTCTACAAGGGAAGCAATCCTACTCTCATTTAATGATTTTGAAGAGTATTCTGAAATATTTTGACCATATAATACTGATTTGGATGTATATGCAACTGGTTCGATATTGCTAACGTGAAGATTTTCATTTGTTGGCAGAATAGAATCGGGCATTGGCTCAGGGGTGGCAGTATTTTGCAGAAGACCCCATCGTCGAAATGCATCTGGTTCATATTTTTCTTCTGGGATAATGTTATTATTATATGAATATATGCCAGCTTTTGCAAATCCATTAATTATAATCTTTGTGTCTAATCGCTGCCAGATTTTTGAAATGATTGCACAAAACATACTTTTTGGCAATTTTTTGCCATAGTTTTTTCTTTGCCATTTAATTAAGTCCTCATCCCATAATAATTTTAGCGGCCTAAATACACTTAAGTCCATGGGTTGTAAGACGTGACTTGAATGAGGAGGTAACTTGATAATAACCACGCCATTTTCTTTTGCTTTTTCTACAACTGTAATCGAAACATGTGAACTGTGTCCATCGTAAATTAGAACAATTGGTCTCTCGAGGCCTACGCTTTTTAAAAAATTGTTTTCAAAGTAATGTTCAAAAGTACCCGCCTCGCTCCAGCCATTTTTTGTAGTAGAATATGTCATGCCAGGAAATTCTTCATCTTTATTTGGAATCCAAGAGTCCCACAAATTTTTGCCCTTAAATACAACATGAGGCGGCAACTTTTCTCCTACTGCATTTGCTCCCATTAGGACTGTTATATTTTCTCGCCCGGGTCCACTAGTAGTTCTATGAGCAGCAGTGCCTTTTTCTCCAACAACTTTAATCCGGGAGGGGTCGAGACAGAAACTGGTCTCGTCGATATTAAATATCTGAGATGGTAATAAATCTTTAATTTCTTTTTTTAAAATTTTAAAATACTCAGAAATTATAAAAGGATCCAAGCTTCTCTTCCTTGCAACTTCCACGCTTTGTGGTTTTTTTTGGCTCAAATTAAAATCTCTTTTAAATCTTCTGAAGTAATCGTCCCCGGGTACACCATTTTTGAATGTGGTGGGTATATTATTTTCCCTGACATATTGTCCGATTAGTTCCAGTACTTCTTTTTTGGATAGGCCAAACCCCCATTTTTCCATGGTTTTTATGTTGCTAGCAATATTGTTTTCTACTTCAAAGGGCAGAGCTGGTGGCCTACCCATTGTTTTACTTTTTACTCCACGTTGTCCAGCTTTATGTTTGAATATAGTGGCTTTCGGAATATTATATAATTTAGATGCTCTACACAATGATAAACTACCACTTTTAACGGCATCTACTGCGGCTTTAAGAGCTTCTTTTGTATATGATGGCAAAGGTTTCGTACGGTTGTAATTTCGGACCATTTTCTACAATTAAAAAGAAAAATAGCATTAATGGGGTAAGTGGAATCTAGCGGGGCAAGTGGAACCATTCAGGTTCCACTTGCCCCTGTCTGGTAATTTCCACTTGCCCCACACGTTATAATATGGGGGTAAGTGTAAACAAGACAGTTTGTCTTAACCTTAACTAACTAACACATACACAGTATTAAAATATGTTAAAGTCAACTAGAAAGTATCCTTACCTCGTTAAAGCAAAGACAGTTCTTCAAACATCCATTGAACACACTAACCAAAACAACCCATGCACAAATTTAACATACGATTAAACTTGACGCCTGACAGCAGTAATGACACACACAAGTGAAAACGCCGGCGGGCGGCGAGAAACGATTTCGTACAGTTCCAGACTTTAGTAGGTGCTAGTCTTAATAGGTGGCGGCACCAATACTACAGACGGAGTGCATTTAATAACGAGTGGTTCCACTTTCCCCATATTTCCACTTACCCCGGTGTACCTTATTTAAAAAAAATGGAATCCCTTTTAAAGAATTATTTATATTCAGCGTGAGACAATGACTTTTGCTAAAACATATACTGTGTATTATTTTTTTAAAATTAGTTGCTTTTTTTTAACTTAAGCTGCTGTTTTTTTTTTCAGTTTTTGATATATCTCGTGCGCTTTCGTACACATTATACTATAACTTATATCTAGAAGGGGTTATTGTCTTTAGTTTTGCAATCCCTCTAGCTCCTCCAAAGCTTTTATTAAGCCGTCACTGACCATTTAAGTTCATTTCAGCAAAGTCGTATTCAGTATTCTGTTCTATAACTTTCTGGTTTCTTAGATATTTCCTCTCTCTTTTGATATTCTGCAATGGAATTTTTACATCTTTTTTTGTTTGGCTTCGGAGGGTCTAGCGATGCAAACTTTGGCAAAATCAAAAGTGGATTTCAAGGAATTGCAATTAAAAAATCGACTTGGTTTCAAACTTTCCTACGGTCCGGCCGAAAAAATGCCCTCCTTAGACTGTGTAATAGTATAAGTTGACCGGAACCGACCTCTTATTCCATACCGACGTTGTGTCTTTGTGTTCTTTGCGTTGTACAACAGAATTGTATTGTCCGTCTTCCCCACTTGTGTCAATTTTTATTGTTTATTATGGCTTTAATGATGGTTTTATTGTTTATTATGGCTTTAATGATAGTTTTATTGACAAACCGGATCCTAACCTAATGGGATGTAATAGTACAGTTTATGTAAAAAAAAAATTAAATAGTCTGGCTCCTTGATTTAATATAGATATACTTTTTTACATAACCACAAAAAAAAACTTAACAAGGGCTAACCAAACCGCACCAGGCTTCACACCGAGAATTCAACGATCTTGTTTATAATCTGCCGAAATAAACTTATATATTAGAAAAGGCTGATTAACGAGCTTGGCAACGTTGCTATGGAGTGGGCGGTTTACCGTATAATAACTGGCTTTACTGGAAATAATAATTCGAATAAAATCCGTGTAAGTACAGGGTGTCCCATTTTCGTAGGTTTTACGGGGTTTCCAGCTTATGAGTAGAGATAGAGAGATGCGCGTTTCGCGACACCGTGCTACTTTTCGATGAAACTAAAGAGGCCGCAAACAGATTTGCCCTAACCATTTTAGTTTCCGTGCTACAGGGTGATTTTGAAAATTTGTCATTTTCGGACACCCCCTGTAACTCAGCTATCGTAAAATATATTTAAAATGTTTCAACTGGTATTTTTAGATTTTTTCACGTAGAATTCAGTGGCATACTCAGATTTTTGCTGAGAGTCATAGTTTTTGACATATTGGCATAACCTACTATTTTTTAAATGGGAGACCCTATATATTATTTTTTCATCTTATTCTTCGTGTCGACAGCTTTTCAAAAACATACCATAAGTCATATTTATTTTCATAAATAACATGAAAAAATGCATTTTTCTTTAAACGGATTTATGGCATAGCAGATCAATCGAAATAAGAGAAGGTGGCTGTGGTAGCCATGGCAACGCCAACAAAAATATGATCAGGCAGCTATTACTGCTGTCATTTTTGGCATTATTGCGTTTAAATTTTTCTTGACGTCTATTATAATTATTGTTTTTAATATGGCTCAGAACCAAAAATTTGAATATTTTGAGAAATATGATATGAACGCGTGTTTTATATTGTCTAATGAAGATGCAGATCAGGCGGCAGAGCTTTATCTGAACAGGTTAGTTCTTTTTTATCTTCCTGCATTTTGACTTTATTGGTTCGCTTTATTTTATCTTAGATATCCCGAGAGAAGACAACCAGAAAAAAGAATTTTTCAAAAAATTAAAAATAATCTTTGCCAATATGGATCTTTTAACAAGCCTCGATCGCGAACTTACAATAAAGACAACGAAGAATCTGAGGTCAACGTTTTAGCCCTCGTTCAGACAGCTCCTGAAACATCTTGCAGGAAAATAGACGAAGAGGCGGGTGTACCGAAAACCAAAGTGCAGAAAATTTTGAAAAAGCACAAATTCAAACCCTATAAATACAAACTTGTGCATCATCTGCATCCTGGTGATGCAGAGCGCAGATTGGAGTTCTGCAATTGGTTTATAAATATGAAGGCAGAAGATATCGATTTTGAAAAAAAGATTATTTGGTCAGACGAGGCACATTTTACTAGTTCAGGGATTTTAAATAGACACAACACGCGATTTTGGAGTCAAGAAAACAACCATGTTATTTTTCCTAGGGAGCGTCAGGGCAGATTTGGATTCAATGTCTCCTGTTTTATTTTCAACCGAAAAATAGTTTACCAAATATATGAAGGAAATCTGAATTCGATTGGTTACGTGCGAATCCTAGAAGACGCATTAGGAATTTTGGATGATGTTCCCTTGGCTCAACTAAATAGGATTTATTTCCAGCAAGACGGAGCTCCAGCCCACAATGCCAGAATAAGTCAAAACTGGCTTAACGACCATTTTCCTGGAAGATGGATAGGAACACACGGACCTGTTCGATGGCCACCACGATCCCCTGACCTCTCAGTTTTAGATTTCTTTTTGTGGGGTTATTTAGAAAACAAGGTTTATGTAAGGCGATACGAAAACTTAGAACAACTAAGAATGGCCACCGAAAATGCTTTTGCAGAGTTACAAAGAGAGTCATTTACAATAGAAAATGCATTAAAAAGAATTTTTAAAGTTTGTCACACTTGTAGGACACATAATGGTCTACAATTTGAACAATATTTGTAGTTTTAATGAAATTATAATTATTACCTTTTACCTACTTCCTAATTTTTTCTGATGCTGTTACTTTGTTATTTCGTTAATAAATATTTGTTAACTTTTTCCATGGCTCCACAGCCACCTTCTCTTATTTCGATTGATCTGCTATGCCATAAATCCGTTTAAAGAAAAATGCATTTTTTCATGTTATTTATGAAAATAAATATGACTTATGGTATGTTTTTGAAAAGCTCTCGACACGAAGAATAAGATGAAAAAATAATATATAGGGTGTCCCATTTAAAAAATAGTAGGTTATGCCAATATGTCAAAAACTATGACTCTCAGCAAAAATCTGAGTACGCCACTGAATTCTACGTGAAAAAATCTAAAAATACCAGTTGAAACATTTTAAATATATTTTACGATAGCTGAGTTACAGGGGGTGTCCGAAAATGACAAATTTTCAAAATCACCCTGTAGCACGGAAACTAAAATGGTTAGGGCAAATCTGTTTGCTGCCTCTTTAGTTTCATCGAAAAGTAGCACGGTGTCGCGAAAACCGCATCTCTCTATCTCTACTCATAAACTGGAAACCCCGTAAAACCTACGAAAATGGGACACCCTGTACATATTGAGGTCATACTATAAGTTTAGATTGTCGAAACAAAAATTGAACTAAATTAGATGTTCAACAATTTCTAGGTGAGCTTTTCTATATAATGAACGATTTTTTAAAGTAGAAATCGTTGTTTAAACCCAACTTTTTTTTTTGGGAATATTATAGAACATTCCGATGGCTTGGAAGAAAATACGAAGGACATTTCACTTCAATAAATAACGCTTTAAATTTTAGAAATAGGAAATATTGATAAATACAATAAGTAATTAAGTATATTTTGTAGTTATATTATTTATGCATACAGGAGGTCTCAGAAATGTGTAACAGATCGGAAAATTTTTTTTCAATGGAACACATGTTAATCAAGTAGGTGTTTTCTCGCTAATTATTAATAGGGTATGTTTGGTATGTTTATAATTAAAGATACCCGAAAAGCTTGAGAAATTTCATAAAAAGCAATGGATTTCAAATAACTCCACTAAGTAGTAGACCGTTCTCCATCTTTCATTAAAACATTGTATTTTAAGGCGCAGTTTTTTCCATGTTTTCGTATATTTCTAAAGATAAATGTATCAAACCTAGTTATAATAAAATCAGCAAGCAAACCCAGTTTTGTGAACGTACAACATAAAAACACGACACTTCAAAGTGATTATATGAAGAAATTACGTGCTAAGTGAGACAATAGACTTGTAGTAGGCGAGGTTAACCTGACCATCAAATACCTACGCGGTACTTCCTCAATTGTTTAAAAAGAGTTGTTAACCACTGCGCTGTCAGTAATATTGAATTGTCATTTATGTACCCGAATCTTAGATCAATTCAATCTAAAATTAATTAATTTCGCATGACGGACAACCTGCATAGACCCTCTTTCCTTATAGTTACCGAATCTTGGCTTAGGCAGCTGGTTTCGGATGGGGCAGTACATATTCCTCAATATAATATTTTCAGAGCTGACAGAGAAAATGGTGTGGGCGGTGGCGTATGCATATATGTCTCTAAAAATATCGACACTTATGATGTTCGCGCAAATGTTATTCAAGAATTCCAGAATCCTCGAGTAGAAGCTCTGTGGCGTAACATCAAACTTGCGGAACTAGATCTCAATATAGCAAGCATCTACCGTCCACCAAGTTTGAGTAGGGAGTACCACGCCATACTTCTGGTTACAATCAAGAGAGCTACGATATTCGTTCATAACTTGCCTATCTTTGGTGACTTCCCGGATCTGGACTGCATTCATCCATCACCAATAGAAAATAATACACAGTCGGCTGCGTTTATGAATACCTACTTAGACACCCCTCTAATTCAGATTGCCGCATAGAAAACCTCCCGCCAGTAGGCTTGAGTCACCATAATGTCATGACAGCTAAAGCGGAGTTCACAATAAATTAAAGCTGAGTTCACAATAAATGTTGCTGGATATCACAGAATCACACAATACAAAAGCTACAAATTAGCTGATTATAACGCGGTTAGCACATCTCTAGCCATGTTCCACTGGCAGAATGAACCAACAGAAGAAAAGTGGACCTGTTTTCGCGCCAATATTTGTAACACTAGTTTTTTAAGCGGTATGACTTATGAAGACTGCTGTAAACAAAAAAAAAAGCTATGGCATACCTGGCGTAAGAACCCTGGTCCAAAGAATAAAGAGAATTATAGACAGTCACAACTATGTCACGACAATGTTGAGAAATGCCAGAACCAAATACGAAAACAACGTTGTCAACCACAATAGCACTAAATACTTCTATAAATATGTGAAATCATCCTTCTCCTCGAATACTACCAAGCTATCTTTAAAAAACAACTCCGGGTCGATCATGACAGACCCAGAAGATATCGCAAAACTTTTTACATCGCATTTTGCGGAGGCTTTTTCTGAAGAACCTGCAACTGAAATCCCTGCATCCTCTCCTCAATTTAGAAATAAATCGATTTTGGATAATATAAACTTCATTAAGAAAGTGTAAAAAGCGCTTTAATGGAGATGAAATCCTATGCATCCCCTAATTTTGATGATATTAATTCGCTCTTTTTGAAGAACTGTATTTCAGAAGTTATTAAACCCTTGTGCTCTCTTTTTAGACAGTGTTTGTCAGAAGGCCGGATATCCACTGACTGGAAACAGTCTAGTGTTGTCCCAATATATAAATGGGATGCGACTAATTACCGACAAATTTGTTTAACATCAATTGTCAGCAAATGCATCATCAGGATAATTTGTCACCAGATGACGGCGTTTCTACTCACAATAAACGCTGTAAACAACCCGTGCCAACATGGTTTTTTTTTACTCAGAATGTGGACACCACAAAACTAATAGACTCTCTTAACTAGTTGATAAAGTCTCGTGACAATAACAAACCAGTAGACGCCATAAACCTGGATTTTCAGCGTTATATTATCATTATAGAGACACATAAAATCCTACATGGGTATTACACACTGGCTCTGGACATTTTTGCAGTTGGTGCTGATAAAAGGCTGGGTTCATAGCTTCAAACTGGTGGTAGAGCGTTTCTATAAACTTTGTAGACAGTACTTTCTTCCCAACAAAGTGCATCGTGCGTGGAACTTCATCCCAGGCCCAGTGGTAAATTCCAATTCTGTCAACGTCTTTAAAACAGTTACGATCATCATCGTTTGCAGTCCTATGGGGATGATTACACTCCACCTGATTTAGTATAGTTCTTGTTCTATTTTTTTATTGTTATAGTTATAAGAATCCTAATAAATTCGATGGAAAATTGTCAATTATCACACTTTTAGACTATTACGATAAAAATTATCTTTTTAATCTTTTGTAATGCTCAAAATATCAAACTGTATATCCAGCTTAAACGGCTGTATCGCCTATGCTGGTTAAATAAATAATAAATAATAAAAGTAATTTTGTATGTCGGGTCAGCTACACATTTATGAGATATCCTGTACACGTAAATATATATTCTAATAAACTATGGAACAATTTTTCAATCTCCTAAAATAAATTCAAAGGCCGTGTACACATTTTCTATCTAACCCTTTATTCTGAAATAATAATTGTATTAAATTTATTAAAATAATAGACTCACCGGAACAAATAAGCGAGTTTTTAAAAATTAATAGCATATAGATGCAAGGGGTAATTTTTCAGTGGATATTTACGTTATTCTAATGCAAACAAAGGCTAATCACTGCCGCATCTGCATAGCTTTAAGCATTTTCTGTTCTTGTATAATAAGCTTTTAAAGACGAGATTTTCTAGCAAACCCTTGTCGTGATTATATTTTTAGGAATTTCAACGCAGGACAATCTCCCTTTTATAAAATGCGCATTATAGAATTAAATTTATAATTTTTCTGTTTTCACGAAGTTAGTAAATAATAGTGCTTGCTGAAAACAAAGGCACGAGAAATATAATTTTTAAATATTCTTTTAAGTTCATTATGAAAAATATAATATAAATAAATTAGGTTGCTTGTAGATTAATCGTCAAAAGTAACAAAACAATATTTAAAATTATTTTTCTACAGATGACAAAATAAACTGCTGCACAATCGAAAGGGTACATGAATTAATTACTATTTCACAAATTATCTCCCAATACCCACATCACTTAAATAAATAGTTAAATGCTTGAAGCCACAGATTCCTTTAGCCTAGTTGTATCACTTTTCACATCACATCTATTTTCACAGCAGCAGGAAAGAAATGTTGTTTCTTTTTCCGAGCTCGAAAATACTTTTCTTCTGCCAACTTATATACCCTTTATACTTCGCTTTACAGTCCCAGCCTTAAGTATTGCTCTCATATATGGGAAGCAGCCTCTCCTTTAATCTTTAATATCCCTAACTCTATTCCAAGAAGAGCTATTCGCCTTATTGATGATCCAAACATCACAAGGAAGGTTGCATTGCATTATTAAAGTATCGTCGAGTTGTGGGCGATCTATTTGTGTTTTATAGACACTACCAAGGATTATCTTCTGATGAATTATCATCCATCTTCCTTAGTCATTCCTACCAGGGAGATACGAGCATCGACCCACATGCATCTTTTCACCGTCCAACTGCAAACATCTCCCACTTGTTCCTTTATTCTCTTTATATCCCGATTACGGAATATGTCACTAGCAAATGCACTATGCCCTCATCTCCAAGTCTGCAAGTACTTAAATATCGCCT
Organism: Kuschelorhynchus macadamiae; assembly: GCA_030620095.1. NCBI lineage: Eukaryota > Metazoa > Arthropoda > Insecta > Coleoptera > Curculionidae > Kuschelorhynchus > Kuschelorhynchus macadamiae. The sequence goes on from JAUTXW010005435.1 coordinate 561,759, forward strand.
CAATAAATTTTCCTTGTCTTCAGTTAAAGCAATCACGGTACCTAGTATTTAGGCCTTCGGTCTTCGTGGTTTCCCATAGATAAGATACTGAGATTTACAAAATGTTTACAATTTAAGGGCACAAAAGTTAAATTAAATTTAAATTTAGGTAAAATTCTTTTTAATAATTATGTAAATTGTTATGTTGTGATAAATCCCTAAAAATTGAATTTTGTAAAGTTTTTGAATTTTTTTACATAAAATGAAGTTTTGGTTTGCCCTTGTGTTATGGTTATGCATTTGATTAAATCTTGGTCATATATTAATGAAATAGGGAGCAGACATATTTAGGGTAATTTTATGTATAAAAGCTAGACAGTTAAATAAAAAAAAATCTATATTAATCCAAATTAATTCTCTAAGCATATCATTCTAGTGTATTTATCACATGTCAAAATTATTCTCATTGCTCTATTCTGCAGGATTTGTAACCGGCTTTTATCAGGCTCTTTACACATATAAAATATTACCTCTTAATCTATTTAAAGTTCCATTTTTTTAGATATTTTTTTACATAAATAATTCACGTGTTTATCAAATGTATGGTTGTTATCTATTATATTACTCCCAACTATTTATATGAATTAACCTTATCGATTTTATGGTTATTCATTTTGAATTCTTAACCAAAATTATTAAGAACTTTATATAATATCTTTTAGCTAAATAAACTATTGTAACATTTTTACCACTCTTTAAAGCATCTGAGGAGATATTTGATAATTTCTGGACGTATGTCGTGTTAAAAAGTTTGTCTTTTCAGAATACAATAATAACATGGCACTATACTAGCCGAATTCTTTCAAGGCTTACTGTATTATAATCCCAACAATATAAGCAAAAATTGTGCATCTTTTTTAACTTATCTTCTCCGGTATTTTGGTACATTTTGGAATTAAACAGTGTAACGAAAAGTTGTAAAACATATATTGGGGTTTTTAAATCTGTTTTTGCTGTTGTTGACAAAAATAGCCTGCTTAATGATCATCTTTAAAGTAAGAATATCGTATTAAATATTCAAAAAATCGTAACTTTTTTAGTTTTTATCCTATAGGGTCGGTTTTTTAGCAGGAGCTCGAAGCATTAATTTACGTTTAGAAACAAAAACAGAACTTAAACAACGGGTACCTAATTATAATAAAATTTAATGTTGGTCAGTGCCTGCGAAAATGTCCGTACGAAAAAAAAAATTTCGCATGGTGGTAGTTTTTCTCATGAAATATTTAGTCCCAAATTTTAATAGCAATTTTATTCTTTTTTACCTCCTTATTTATTTTGTCTTATGGTATTTTGCTATAAAACTATCACAAGACCGTAAAAAGAAACGTTATTTAGCAAACTGGGAATTTTCAAAAATTCATTTTGTGCCTTCTCGTTCTTGATTTAATAATACTATTAAAATGTTTGTACTGTACTTGCCTCAATATTAACAATGGTGTATCCAGCATTTTTAAGAGAATTTCTTAATATATGACCACCTATACAAAATATATCCCTAGGACACTGTATTTTCTTAAGGTATGCTATCACGGACAGGGCAGGTGTAACTATTTCATGGTCGGTAGCCTCAAAGTGCCTTAATTCTTCTTTAATCTAAAATAGACATTGAAAAAATAGCTATTAGACGAACTTCTTTACTACGCATCAAAAGAACTGTAGATACTTTTGATGCATTTCTTTAACAATATTACTCCCTGTTACCCAAAAAGTACAGTAAAAAAATAATAAAAGAATAATGTCTCTAAATGTTTTAACATGATTTACATACAGGTTTATAGAAAGTTGAGAGACACCATTATGTTTGAGAAATATGTTTGTGTATTTTTTAATTTACATTAATTTTCAAGTTAGGTCAAATGGCAAAATATTCCGATTCATTTAGTAACAATGGACCTTTTTGACGAACATTTTCATGACTTGTAAACTCTCAAAAGACATTTTCTTATAATTAACCCCACTTAATCTTGTTGTATTATTGGGTAAGCATCGGTGACCCAGCAAGTATAGTATTGAATTTTTTTAGGGGTTTTGTTACCTAGGTCAACTTAAGTAAGTACTTGGTGGTGGACCCCAAGGTAACAATAGTCGATTAGCGTAGTACTGGCCACATTACCTTCCTTTGAATACTGGAAGAGTCTTGATAAATCAAGCTATAACCATGTTCACCCTATGGCCTATTGAGAATTTCTTAAAAATTGTGGTTTAAGCTAAAAATTTTTTGCAGTCATAATTGATCTGAAATTCTAAATTTTGAGACTAATAATAACGTAGTTGTACCTTTAGAATAGGTAAAAAGCTAAATATTTTAGGGAACATCATGTCGCTCGGCTAATCGACTGGAACGAGACATATAACGTCACGTCTATTTACCAAGAATAAAGTTTCTACATATAAAGATTATCTGAAAATTTGTTTTCTTAAGGTTTGAACTGTATGTTCGATACGTTTTTTTGTTACAAAAATAAAACACATAAAATATATTTTTATGGAAACTGATGTAAGAACTAAATTTATATGTTAAAACAACTTACTGCCTGAAATGACGAAATAGTATTATTGGTGACAAAGCCCACCTGCTTTCCCAGACTCTTCAGTTTATCAATGCAATCGTTGGCACCTGGCAAAGGAGATCCAGCTAATAACAATACTCCTGAAAAGTTTATATTGTACATACTTTATGTTGGTTCAAAATTTACGAACTGTAAGGACTGTACATTTTTTAAGTCTAAAAGCTACAGTTTTTCTTTATTAAAGTAAAGTAATTGCATTTTTTTCTATATTTGCTACCATAACATTATCACGCATACCTCTTGGATACTTAATCTGGCGATAGTAAAAAAATTTTGTAGACAAATAATCAAAAACTTTCATAATACTTAAATATTTAATCAAGTTTTTACAAAAAACTTTTAAAGACTGTACATTTTTGAGATTTAATAGCTACATCTCTTCTTCAATAAAATTTTAAAGTAAAATAACTGCAGTTTTTTCTATATTTGTTATCATAATAACGTCATGCACGCTTATTGGATACGTAACCTGGAGCTGGTAAAATAATGCTTATAACAATAATTTAATACTTAAATTTGCAATCATCTCATTTCAATTTTAAAATCATTCAGATACATAAACTTATAATATTAATAACATTCAATATAGGAAGACGAAAAATAGGTTACCATATTGACTTTTTCAGTGAGAGTATTTGTCCAGAGTAGACGTGAACCATAATTGAGGCTTTTTCACAAAGTATCTTTGCTTTAGTCGGACTTAGCGCAATATATCTTAAACTTTTTATTTATATAGCAAACGATCACACAATATAACAGTAATAACAACTTTACCTGATAAATACTTATATTAAAAGGTTTGTCCTCGGGTTTGTCAATACTGATGCAATAAGCAACGTTTATATCACGTAAAATCAAATTTATTTAAACTAGACTTTGATTCCATGTTTTCTTAATCAAAATACACGCTCTATTTAAAATAGTTCGTTTTTCGAATGAACCTTTCTGGACTTGTTTAAAAAGCAAATAGTTTAATTTACATAATTTATTAACTTGTTAAAACATTACTACTACTCCAACGAGGAATTTAAGATGTTGAACAGTATTATTTATTTTGTCTTTCAAAAGGTCGATACCATTTGTTCGTAGATACAAAAATATTAAATTTTGACATAACGTATGCTTCATTTAATGTGTTTAAATGTGTGTGAATAATTTAAATGTCGAATACTGTATGAGATGTTCTATTAAAATACAAATGTTCGAATCATACTTTTTTGTTACTATGCATATTAGTTTAAACAAAAAGTTTTGCCAATAACTTCCACATTTAACTTATTATATTTTCTGCTTTAATTGATACAAAGGTCACGATTAATTATAATAGTGAAGTCAATCAACTGAAACTTTTCGTAAAAAAAACTGCTCTTCCTCTTAAATTTTTTTTATAAGCATATTAGTACATCTTAGATGAAGATAATCTTAGATGAGTTTTTGCAAATTCTTTTGTAGACACTTGGCTTTTTGATAATAATTTTTTAACGAAAGCGTTTTCTATTTGGTCCAATCGTCGCAAAAAAGTTTTTCTTTTTTAAATTCCGATAAAACAGCGCAGGTTTTAAATTACTTTGTCTAATATATAACCCATAAAAAAACAAACACCGCAGGACATGGAGAATTTTCTTTATAATTGTACTTATGTTTAATGATTTTTGATAACTGCATTTCAGTTTCAGATTTAAAACGTCTGTAATTTTTGTGCACACCAAATTTACTGTTTTATTTTTTAATTTGAGGTTTTTATTTTCGGCAAAATGAAACTAAAAATTATTAATTAAATAACAAATATTTAATTTTTTTAATGTAAAAAATATAACATTTTGACAAAAACTTAGTTTTAATAGTATCTTATATGTTATTATTTTTATTTTTTTAAATTCAAATATATATATATATATATATATATATATATATATATATTAGTTTATTTAAGTATAAATTAATATTTATTATAAGATATTATTTGTTTTTGCTTTAAAAAAAAACTTTTTGTTATTGTTTAATTTTGTATAAATATAAAGGCAAATATTTGGAACAATACATTTTTATAGGGCTAGAAATTAAATGGAATTATTAGATAAAATAATTTTATTTTGAGCAAAATAAAAAATCTACATAAATAAACATAGAATTTGTCGGTTCATATTTAAACAGTTTTAGCCATCCTAATTCACAACTCTTCATCAAAACTTACTGAACATACACGGCTTTGGTGGGTTTATAGTGTACGTATTGGACATGGCTGTCTAAAACCAGCAGTAAATTATTATCTGACCATCTAGATCTGAAAATACATATTCAAATGGATTAATAAAATTAATGGCTTCATCTTTAGCGCCTTGCTAAATCTTTAATATGTTTCATGTTAGGAAAAATCAAGAAGTCCACAGCAGTAGGTCAACACTACATTTTTTAGGATACGAGGTTTTATATCGAAGTATAGCCGTAAGCCATGTTTTCTCAGTATTTTATAGAAACTTGCTGTTTTTCGGCGAAATTTAAAAGCGACTAAATTGCGTTTTTTTTTGCTCCGATCGGACCAACACCAGCCCCTATACTAATGCTTTTATAAAAAATCAGAAACATCTCAGAATTCTCTTGCTTTGTGATGCCACCAACAAAAAAAAAACACTGCACTAAAAACGCGTTGCGTGTCACAAACCAGCTTGTATTTACTTTAAAATTTAACTTTCCAACAAATGTTGCTAAATAACCTATTTAGAATGTAAATTAACTTACCGTCTAGATCTGAAAATACATAATCAAATGAATTAATAAAATTAATAGCTTCATCTTTAGTGGCACTTGCTAAATGTTTAATAAGCTTCATGTTAGAAAAAATCAACACTTCCACTGCACTAGCCCAACACTAAATCATTTAGGATACACATGATTACTCTTAGCTTTTATCATTAAGATATCTTCTCTTTAAATAGCTTAACATATTAAAAACTTAAACTGCTTGTCTTTCATTCACGGAACTTGATAAGGTCTCCAAAGTCCGACTTTTAATGACCCGCTGATTATAAATATCGGCATCAAAATGATTTTTCTCATCAAATAAAAGTAGTCGATATTTTTATCGCTTATAATTCTGCCAAAATAAATTTATACGTACGGGCAGCATTACGTATTTTACTCAACACTTACTTTTGAAAATCTTGGCGAAAATATCGCAAAAATATTTTTTATTGCAAGTACATTTTTTCTTGCTTTGATATAAATAAAATAGATACCAGTAATAATTGATAAAATCAAATAGCAGTTCGGTTAAAGTTGCTTAAGAGGTTTTATATTATTATAAGAGTCGTTTAAAATTTGAGAAATATTAAGTTAAGATACCTTGTGATAGACTGACATTTGTTTTAAACGTTATATCACAAGGGCTATTTTTTTTCAAGTTCTGGTTAAGTAGTAAAAACAAATAAAGTCAAGAGGAAGAAGTTTATTATACCTAATAGTTACTTATATATCTAAACTATTTTTCAACATAGTAGCCGTAGATATTAGGCATTTGTCGTAACGGGGAACTAGTTTTTGTACACCCTTCTCATCAAGTTGCCGACTGTGTTTTCAGCCAGTTTAGCACACACATTTTAAGCTCCTCATTAGTACTGAACTGCTGTTTTTCCAACCACACTTTGATCTTGGTAAACAAATGGAACTCACTTGGTGCTAAATCCGGACTGTGAGGAGGGTGCTCGAATACCTTCCATCCGAAATTATTGAGCAGATTTTTTGTTTGTGGTCCTACATGAAGGCATGCATTGTCATTAAGAAGAACAATTTCTGATGACAACATGTTCCTTATTTTTTTCTGTATGACTCTTCATAAATGCTTAAGAGTACCACATTACGTTGCTGTAGCAATTGTAGTCCTAGGCTTCAAAATATCTCTATAGTCCCAAAACACAGTAGCCATATATTTTCTGTTACATAAGGTTTGTTTCGACTTTTTTGGTTTAAAACTTTTTAAAAGTTCATAAACTGACCCACGTTTCGTACCCTTGTGCCTATTTTTCAGATGTTTGGGAACCTACCGTGCACAATTGAGGAATTTGAGGTAAATCAGTAGACAGTTCATAAATTGTGAATCGACGCTCCCGAATCACATTAATTTTATCGACAATATCATCTGTTGCTATGGACTACAAAATTTTCGTACTGCACCCACAACGTTTTCCCCATACACATCAAATAAGCCAGGATGAGTTTCCTTTGCAATGTTGCCTCAGAGAGCGAAACTCGCATTTGGTGTGAGCTTCGATTGTAGTAGCCATATTCAAATAACGTTCGCCTAAAAACTATAACAAGTAATGATCGACTAAGTTTACAAGATATAACATTATGTTAATATATAAAGGGCGTCTCAATCGACCGTGCGTTTTGATGGATATCTCGACGCCGGCTAAAGATAGAAAAATCTTTAGATAAAAAGTAGATAGCATAAAAATATGTTATTCTATACAGGATGTATCAAAAATAGGATCATATTTCTGTTTTAAAATGACACACCATGTACGTTTATTATTTCATTTTTGGGCTATTCTCATAATTCTATTTCATGAATTGTATGATGTCATACAGTGTAAACAAGCAGTTTCCGAGATACGCTTATTTGAAAATCAATTTTTTTTTTACTTTCCAGCGACTACTAGTTAAAAACCGTTTGAGTTAAAAACATTACGTCACTCCCTCATGTTAGATTTTTAAAGACTATGTACTTGGACTAATTTCCGGTTAAAATGAAAATGTCAAATTTTGACACATTTTAACATCACCAGTTCAACTGGAAATTAATGCTACTAAAGAGACTTTAAAAACTAAGATATGGAAGGCAAGGTTTTGAAATAATTTATTTCTTCTTCAGGGCTTCATAAATAACATAATTTTCAGAAAATATATGTCGTTTTTTACAATTAAAAGCTACTTACACGAATGAAAACGTAAAGAAAATTTTGAATGAATTTATATGAATATAAAATTAGGTAATTATAATTCTGAAAATTCATTCAAATTTGTCTTTACATTTTAATTAGTGCAGGTATCTTATAATTATAAAAAAAATACTTAAATTTTCTGAAAATTATGTTATAGTGTTATAATAAATAAATATAATACAGACTTTTTGCAGAATCTTAGTTATCTTAGTTATTTCTTTATACTATAGTATACGTCGTTCTCTACAAGTACATTATTTACATATATATATATATATATATATATATATATATATATATATATATATATATATATATATTATAACGTAAACTCCGGTGTTGTTAGTCACGTTATAAAGATTTGTTACGTAACTGCAATTATAAGAGTTTGTAATTACGACCCGTAGGCTAGCCTGTACGGTAGTTCGGCTTTGGGGGGGTTCAAAACTTTTCAATCCGTTTCATTTAGTGTATGAAGAAGGAAAGACAAAAAATATATATAAAATGGAAGGGTGCCAACACACGTATAAAAAGAGAATCTACATTACGTCCTTCATACACCCTTTACCCGTGTATTAGTAAAAATACTGAGACTAACACTAAAACACAATATACAATTATTATTTCCCTTTATTTCAGATTATACTTGTGAATATTTACCAGTGTTTAAAGGAAATGCAAGAGTGATATAAATTATATTTATAGATAGAAATAAGTACAAGAATTCGAAAATGAAATTTAAAAATAAAAGGTACCACGAATTTATAAATTTAAGTAAAAAATCTCACCAAGTAGGTAGCAGGTAAGCAGGAGGTGATAACTCAAACGTGGGCCTGTTGTTGGGCTTTTATATGATGGGTATTAAAGAAAGCTTCAGCAACCAGACTCTCAGCATCTGCAAAATTAAAACATATGTATATGACACAACAAGTTGTCGGTTGCGTACTATATTAAGTACTTATTTTAAATAATAATGAAAAATAGAAACCGTAAAATAATATTTCAAATCAAACAATCTAGATAAGTCCCAAAATTTAGTCCCTGACATCTTGGTGAATGACATAATATGAATATAGCACCATAGCAATATCATAATTAGACTTATAATTTTATCTTATTTTGTTACCGTGAAAGTGTAACGTTACAATATATATATATATATATATATATATATATATATATATATATATATAGTCATAGGTAAATTAATAGGTTTTGTGCGACATCCCGAACATAAAGTTATAGATCAGGTTTTATACGACGGTTTATTATCTCTCCAGAAATATTAAATGTTCTTCAGAACGAGATTGAAAATATTTTGGAAAATTTGCCAGTTGAATAGTATAATTCATGATATGGCATCAAGACTGGGCACAGTCACATACTGTAGCGCTGGACCGTAATTTTGCAACCACAATCCCTTATTGATCGACAGAAATGAAGTACATAAATAGGTGTCCTCCAAATATCCCAGATTTGTCACCGTTAGATGATTTTTTAGAGTGATGTATAAAAAATGAGGTGTACTTCATCAAGTAAGACGAGTCCAAAGATTTTATAACTAATAGCAGGGTGCATATAAAAAACTTCTGTTTATTACAGAAATAAAGTTTTAATTGAATAATTTTGTATAACTAAACCTACTATGATTAATCTATACCTTTAAAACAGTACCGTGATTGACTGACAAACCACTCACAGCCTAAATCGGTGAACCTAAAGATTTCAATTTTTTGGGAAAATATTTCTTGAGTATCATAGGGGTATTTCAAGGAGGGATTTAACAAAATTCCATATGTAAAGGGATGGAAAGGGGTGGTACAATTTGTATGAATAAAAAAATGTTTTAAGGTTACGACGATGACCCTTTGTAAATAAAGTTTTCAGAAAAAGAAATAAAATAACACGTTTTTTATTATTTTTGAAAATTCATGTTCCAAGGGGGTGAACGGAGGGGGGAGGCAAAACAGTACCGTGACTGATAATGTACAGCATATACCTGTGGAGGGTAGTGATTTGAAATTTAGAAGTAGAAGAACACAAGAATTAGTTAGGGGTATAGGGACAGATTTTTTAAAACTTCATCCGTAAAGGGAGTGAAATGGGGTGAAGTTCGTATGAAAAAAAAATTAAGTTATGATGATTTTATAAAGATATAAAATACACGTTTCATTATTTTTGAAATTTAACCTTCTAAGGGAGTGACAGACAACGCACAGCTTAAACCGGTGCACCAAGAAATTTTATTATTAAATATTCCTTCTATCCGTATAGGGATAAAAATAATTGGTAAAATTTGTATTTAAAAAAATTATGATGATACTTTGTAAATATAGTCTTCAAAAGAATTGAAATTAAAGTGTTTCGTTACTTTTAAAAATTTATTTCCTAAGGGCAAGAACGTGGGTTCCAAAGTTTTTATCGATAAACATTACTTTTGTCGTATCGATCTCAAACTTCTAAATCATATGTAATTCGGATGATGATACAATAATTTGTTACCATCGTCCTGATCTGATCAGGACAAAAGAATGTTTTGTAGTAGTATTTTTAAACTATAACTTATTTCTTTTTAATTATGGGCATTTGTTGAATTTGCAAATTGGTGACCCCCCAAGCATAGTCCTCGGTTGAGTCAAGTGACGAATTGACCAATTATAACTTACCATATTCTGAAAGTAGTTTAATTCTCGTTCGGCCCGTTAATGAGCCTTTTCTAATATATTGGAATTTTATGAAAGTTTTTATTTATTATTATTTATTCATATACACCGAATTCGCGGGCAAAAGCTAGTTTCATATAAGCAAGGAAAAAAAAACTACTCTCGTCATAATTTCATTAACAAAATGTATAAAAAGAATATTATTTAATAGTTTCCTTCGTAAAAAAATATTTTATTAGAGGAAACGGAATTTTACCGAAAATTTAAACATTTTATTAAGTCATTTTGTTTTGTACTAACATTTTACCAATTTTGTCACTGTTTCACATTTGGTTTCTGATCAAAATTTTAAGTCAATTGGATAAGTAGCTTTTGGTACTGAATTTATATTCATGGTATGGTAAGAGCATCCTGTATTATAAAAGGAGTTAAACGAGTAATGGACAATGATACCAAAAGTGTAATTTCAAATGATTTTCATTTACTTCCTACTAGTGGCCATGCAGGCATTAATCGAATGATAAATAATA
>JAUTXW010005435.1:575000-735000 GCA_030620095.1 Kuschelorhynchus macadamiae
TCCTCTTACGAGGGAAAAGTTCTTTTTATAAAGTTTTTTTTGTGACCAATAGCAAACTCAGCGATATTTATTTCTACTTCTTTAAAAACTCTGTGCTTGTCGCCGTATATATTTCCTAATAAAACAGTTCAAACAAGAAGGTAAATTCCTTAAGAAAAGAATCTCAAGCATTCGGGCTTCAACAGAGCGCGGCTTAAATTTCATAGATATTACAAGAGCTCAGCCAGAATGCTCTTGATTCTTTGTAACTATGCCGGCATAAATTTCTCAAGTGTTCTTAAAACGACGACGGTCGAGTCCGCGAGTTTTAACTTCCATTTAAGTATCAGGTTGCATATTTTGAAAGATTTTTCGCTTGGAAGAGCATATAGAGTTACTACTTATTTTTCGCAATTTTTGATCTAGGAGAAATAAAAATTAATGCGGCCAAGTTTCATATTAAAGTTTATTTACTAGATTTACTTATCTGTCAGTAAGCTTTTGGTGGTAAATACCTTAGAGTAAGAATTAAAGTAGAGATCACAACTCATTCATAAATCTCGTTAGGGGTATGCGCCAACATGGTTCCTCTATTTTTCACATTCTATCGACCAATGTTTACGATAAAACAAGAAGTGGGGATGACGCATGCCCAAGCCGTGGCTATTTGTTGACGAATGCCAGTGACGGCCTGAGTTTTCATTTGTCATATTGATTTTCCATGTTAATAGCTACGAAAGATTTTTTTTAATTTACAATATCCTAGATCTTGAATTCTAACCAGTTTAGAACATGTTTACGAACACATTTTTACTTTTAATACCCAAAGAATTACCATTTAAATTCCTTTACCTGACAACACTTAAATTAAAAATTTTCCCAACTCAAATGAAAATTAAAAAATCATCCGAAACTTTATTATTTCCCCAGTTTTCATTTCATCCAAAATCTAGTGATTTTCGAAATCGCATTACGTTTTTACGCCCTTCGACTATTTTAATATAGTATAGGCATATTCTATAATTATTTTAATTCCCTGATAGGAAAAACTATTGTAATCGGCAAAAAAATCAGCTCAGAGTCTTTATTGTATCATTTTGCTTCTGAAGATTCTCACACGACCCCCGACAAAGTAAACGTTCTATTATACTGAACCGGATTGGTCAATACCTCATGTGACCCAAAATAAGTGAATAAGGTATCTTCCGTTAGACATGTCTCCTAGAAAAGGAAATCTTGCTCTTTACTTAGTGATTAAAAGAAAATTCCAAACTTAAACGGCCATTTGTTTACAAACTCACGTTGCCGCACTATAGTTAGGTCAACTAAAGCTCCTAGTTTCGCAATGTCCAAGATAAAGTAAATAAAACTTGTTTATTAAATATTTAAAAAAATAATGTTCAACGAATACACAATAATACACTAAAAAACATGCAGTAGTGACGCTAAGAAAAGCTTGGTATCTAATAAAATATTTTTTAGCATTTTAAAAATTTTAAAAAAGGTAGGAAGGCTTTTCAATAAAACAACCGTAGGCACATAGTGCAAGCTGTTAATTTTAATGATATATGTTCTCCATTACCCTTTTTTCTGATTTTTCCTTTGTTTGTTTTGTATTAAGAATTGTTTTATAGATTTTCAAGTGATAAAATTTAGCTTACATTTTACAAACAGGCTGTAAAAATTGAATATGATATAATACTTTGTTTTATAAAAAAAAGTCTAAGCTTTTGTTAGTTAAAAATATGAATAAATATATACAATCGAGAAAATAGTATTTAAAAATATAAAATATATCAAACATGTGACATGTGGGCGTGTGAATGTTATAACAAAAATGTTGAAATATTAAAGTTAAATTTAAAAGGCCCACATAATCAAAAATCAGAAATTCATAACACTGCCGCAAGAATAAATGTTATTAAAATACAAAAACTTTGGCCAGTACTGTTTTACAAAAAAATAGTTTACTTACATTCGTTTCTGCTAATTTATGAAAAATCAGTAATTAAATTCTCTTTCTTTTACAGGGCGGAACTTTGATCCCTGATTAAAACCATACCTAGAAACTCTTTTGTACCCGAAAATTATAGCAAAACTGGAAACCCTACAAATGATTAAAACCAAGACATTATTTTAAATGGAAACAATATTTTTCATTAATTTCAAAATATATACATTATTTAGAGCAGGAAAGTAAATGTAACCCATATTTGGAAGTTCATGGGTTAGCCGCGAGGCCCATTGTACTCAGATAAGTACAATGGGATAATACATTGTAAAAAATATTTAAAAAAAGTTTATATGCACAGGCTTTATTCAAAGTAAACTCGTGTTTTTTTAAATAAATAAATGAACAAAATTTTAACATTACAATCCAAAAAAATAATAGAAATAGAAATGATAAATGGCAAAATACTATCTTTCAATACATAAAGTAACCATTCAACTCTTTGATGACAACGCGAACATCTCAGTTGTTTAGCCAATTTTAGTAGGAAATCACCTTCGTGCCTTCTGACACTTACTGGTAGTTTCTTAAGTGGTCTGCTCGTATGTTTTGATTTGATTTTTACATTACAGTCGAAACTCTCAAAATCAATAACTCCACTTACAAGTTCAGATATTCTCCACGCGTTGGCAAGAGTCATGTTTATGATATTCATGGAACAGCACCCACTACCTTTTTGCCACGAATTGAGATCCTGTAATTGCTTATAGCTTATAGTAGATCAACACGTCCAATGGATTTTTTGTAGTTCTGAAAAATACTGGGCTGAGGATCTCCAACTTTTCCTTTTGCAGCTGTCTACCAGCGTTTTACACGACCGACAGGCTCCAGTGTGTGATAATTTGTTACCATCGATACTGTGTTAATATCCTGCCACCTGACGAGCAAAAGAGTGAATTACTAACATAAACGGGGTCAAAATAATTCGATTTTCCCGGTAACTCGCTGACCTCGCTCTTTTAGTAATTTTAGCAGTCCATGGCTGCTAAAATAATTATCAAAAATGAAATTATATGGTTTGATGGTATTTCAACACATTCCAGAGGCTCAAGTACTACCCCCGATCTCAAAGGAAGATCAGCGACTTCAGTAATATTTTTAACGTCATAATGTGTCAAATGCGTAACAATAGCCTGTGGAACTATACAGCATCCAATTTTTGTAGCCAACTTGCCCAGACTTCCCTTGTATGTATGGTTACTAGAATATCGACCAAAAAAACCTTACCATGGCTTCGTCAATTAAAAGATATTCATGAAATATACCCCATTGCTGGAACTTTTGATTCAAAAGTGAAATCAGACGTCGTAGTTTAAGTCATTATCTGCTAAATGAATGAATCTCTTGATTTCCTGGAACCTATTACGTGACAGCATTTGGTACCACAGAAATTCCCAAATCGTCATCAAGACTACAATAATTTCATTCACTCGGTAGTTGACATTATATCCCGTCAAAAGTAATATTTCAACAATTTAGTTTTATGTCAGCTTTGGAGACAAAAATATCTTGCCTATTCTTCTATGAAGACTATAAATTAGTTTGAAAAACAACATGATCATAACAGTGGCGGCTCGTGGGTTTAAGAACGGGTGAAGCGGAGTGTAGCCAGGTGCATAGCGCCGCAGGCGAAATTTTGCCACTCCCAAAATGGCTTTTTTTCTACCTTTTTGTGATGTTAATTATCCATAGCTTTGGAGCGTTTTGAATTGTCTTTGAATTTGCAGAAAAAATAGGATATATTTTTGTAGTGTTCTTGAAAGTCTATACTGCTTATTGCTATATAGGAGTCCAAAAGTTCTTTGAAATTCCCACGATTGTCCGAAAAATCAGACTCAATGTGCTCCCGAAATACTATTTCTTGTTTACCCAAAAAAACAGTCGCACGAATAGGTAACTGCATAAACCTTCTATTTAGAAGAACATTGTCATTACACATTTTTATATACAATCTTGAATTTTCCCTCAAAGCGTCTTCAATTGTACTGAGGCCTTTCTTTAAATTTGGAAACGAAATAGCGCACTGAATACGGTCCAAAGAAGCTTTAGGCCTACTAGAACCTCTCGTCACATTCCCAAAATTATTGAATCCCTCTTTATTCCATATGCTTGATTTTACACCTGCAGTTAAACAGGGCATACAAAATAGTTTGTTTAAATAAATACTTCCACTCATCCACGTATAATCCGAATACCACTGATTTTGAAACCTAGGAAAGAAAACTGTGTCCTTTGACTTCCCTTGTTTTTCTATTTCAAGGGCAGGCTTAGATCCTTCGGCCTCCGTATTTAAAAAGTCTCTTTTGTCCTCGGTTTTCCAGCGGGAAAATGGTGTTTTTAATAAAATGCAGAACCGATCGTACAACGGAAACATTTCGTCTAACTTTTACGGTACTACAAATATCACGATACACGACACGATGCAAAACTGCTTCCTCCTCCGATGATCCGAATGCACTAATTCACATTAGTTCTATAACAAGCGAATAAGCGCCTGTAGCCTGCAGCAGCACTTTATGCCGCTCCTAATCTCTATTTGGCTTATGGATATTCACCATTGCGTTGCCATAGCAACCGCCGTAAACAAATCTAAGCGCGAAAGCCGTCGTGCGAGGGGAGTCTGAAGCGGAATTTTTTACTGCTGATTGTAATTCCTGAACGGGTCGCTCTTATGAAAAGGTGTTCAGCGCGCTATGTTTAGGTCATTATTATTTTTGGAGTTTATAAGGCACTAGTTTTGATAGAAAATAATGGTATAATTAAGTAAATAATGTGAATTTATATAAAACATACTATATTTTTATAATAGAAATGTAGATTATAAAATGTTGAAGCAGATGAAGCGGCGCTTCACCCGCGTCCCCTGGCAAGCCGCCACTGCATCATAAACATCATCAAATAATTTCTCAAATATTTCAACTGGACTGAGCTTTTCTAAATCACTTCTTAACATTTTCAAACGATCTATAACCTTGAGTTCACTTAATTTTTGATAGCATTTGTTTCTTGGATGGAGGAGGTTTTCGAGTTGAACCCAAATTATTCAGCCTTTCAACTGACAAAGGTAAATTGTACTCATCGTCGCTGTCTTTGCTCTCACTAATACTAACGTACCAAAGTTAGATTTCTCCAGCGACATCTTGAGGCATCAGGAACCCATCAATAATAATATTTTTATCAAAATCTTCCTCATCGGTCTGTGTGTCAACATCAGCAGGAATAATCACCATATCGATCTAGCCAAACACAGAAGATACGCACAATAAAATAAACACATAAACAACTTAACCCATGCACTAGTTGATGAAATTAGGCGAAACAAAAGGTAACGGGCAAATTATGCTGGAATATTTAGGGGCATCTATGGGAAACCACTAAAACTCTCGACTTTCAAATATATATTTGATCAACCGATCATTAGAGGTAGCCTAAAAATAATTTCTTTGGTGTACTCCAATGAGTACAATGGGAAATAATAAATTAAAATAAAATTGATGCTGAATTTGGAAAAACAACATATTTACAACAAAAAAAAAACTATTCAGAAATGTTGCCTTACCTCTAGGTCACCTAAAGGGTTCCTTCGGTGTTATCGGCCACCAACGAAAAGAAATTTCGGGCATCTAGGATGGCACCTTGAGGACTGAGGAGTAGATAACCAAAAAAATATTCACAAAAAAAAAACAGCAGAAAACTGGATAAAAAAAGTATTTACCACATAGTTGATCAAATGTCAAAAAGAAACAATGCCAAATTTTATGGTTAGATAATGTTCATGGCTGGGTCTTTAACAGCATCACACTTTAAAGAAGAAAAAGGTTTCCTAGATTTATTTTCTAGTAAAAAACCATTTCGTTTTAAAAACTTACTGTTGAACATTTTCAAGTTAGTAAAAATACATACCAAAAGTGACAAGTACCTGTGCGCCATTTTTGTTTTTCAATTTTAAAACATGACCGGTTTCAAATTCGAGGTGTAAAAAAGTAGTATGGAAAAGAGGGTCATTAGGACACTACTTAGCTTATCAGAGAGACTTTATTATTACAAAAGAGAAAACAATATATTAACACAAACGTAATTCACCTTACAGATCAACTGCGCGGATGGGATTAGGGTTTGGGCCTTGTACCCACCATAAATAAGTTCTGCTTAGTCCTGTATTCTATTAAAAGACTTTTAATTTCGTTATTTAACACATGCTTTATATTTGGTAAATTGGCTATAGACTTAAATCAAAACTGTACCATTTAGTTTTTTGAATCCACCAAGATGTCAGATATTATTTCTTCGCAGAGCTTCAGGAAATAGCAAATGTTGTAAAACTAAATATTTTATGCGTTGTTGAGTTATTACCTAGAGACTAGGAGGGCGGAAATCCCTGAAAGATTGCTATCACTTCGAGATATAATTTTTAGATGTTGCAAGTCATCTCTAATATAATTTATATCGGAAAAATCTCAGAGACAGAATCCTTGAGTAATAACAAAGCCGGAAAAATTGTAGCAAAACCTTTATCGGATACTCGGAGATGATTGATTATGGTTTTCTCGGTGTTTTACTAGATAAATGAATAAAAATACATAATTGTATTTAAAAAGGGGCCTGATGACATTGATTTTACGTTTAAATTGAAGGCGGACTAGTGTTTTCTGTTTACCGTTCTAACTTTTATATTTATAAGGAACTAAGCGATTTTTATAATCATTATTTTGAATTTATAATTTGTATTAAAATTTATTAAAGCGGTTCGACGGCGGCGTAGTAGTACGAAGGAGTCTCCAATGCTAAGGGGCTCATTTTTTCGAGTATTACGGAATGGCCTAAGACATTCAGAGAGTTCTCTTCGCTGAGAATCGAAGAGAAAAAACAGTAAGTGCCTTTACCATTTTTTCTGAAACGGTGAGTCATTTGTCATATCTACTTACATAAACAAAGATAATAGAATTCTTATATTTTACCATTATACCTATTTATATAGCCTATTAATATGTAACAAAAGTTCCACAACAACATTTTGATCCTTGTCGAAGAATTAAAAAGAAAATTAATTTTTAAATATATTTTCGTGAACTCTTTAGGACTATTTGAGATAATATATGTATTTCTATATTCAGTTTAGAATTTAATAATTTAAAGTAGTACTAAAAACTGGAAAATTCGCTATATATTTGGATAGCGATAGTTTGTCTCCCTCTAACTAATATTGACCCTATTTCATTTTCAATCATCTACATCAAAAGAGCAGTATAATTAGACACCTTTTAGGCAATTGAACACACAAAATCATTAGCCGGCAAACGGCGAATACAAGCGAAATACTGGTATCAAGACAGAAAGAAAGACCGGTATGAAGGTAAAATATCTCAAATAGAATGAAGAAAATAGAAAGATGATTGAAAAAAGATTAATTTAAAAGTGCCAGGCAGCGGAAAGACAACATAAGTAAAACAGCTCGAGGGTAATTGTATAGGACCAGCGGCCGTTTGTTAATCAAAACATAGCCGTTAAGGTTATGTTAACAGTTAGATAGAGTCGTAACTGAATATATCGGACTAGCGGACGTTGATAATAATCCTAAGATAGGGTCGAAAGTAAGTTTGTAGGAATAGACACCTAGAGTTGCGCATATTGCACGCACCCAGAGCCCATATGCTCACAAGTAATGCAAGCATCAAAAGTCTACACTAACGCATATACAAGACACCCATGGCGAGGAAAACCAGCTTGTATAGTCCACATTGTACAATCCTGTAAAGGGTATCTGGTTATATTCTAAACAGGGTCTACTAGCTTAATTTTAAGAGATATCTAAAAACACTGTACACAAACGTTTTATAGTTCACTCTGAACCGTCAGAATTTACTAAAATATAAACATGACAATTGGAAAGTAAAAAATGAGCATCGAATTTGTTATTTTAAATGGAACACCCTGTATAAGACTTTTTCAATAAATGGTTATCTCTCTGTCTAAACATGCCAGATTTGATACCTCTATAAACCGAGACATTTGAGAATAACCCTGCCATAAGGGGCAATGCATTAGAAAGAAATATAACATGCAGGTAAGTAGTAGGGTAAATCGAGTTGTCCGTTTTTATGTTAATATAGCTTATTTGATAAATCGTGCAACACTCTAAAGTATCTTCTAAGCAGTTGAGTTGTTACGGTTACCGGTAGTTGGTTTAGAACAATCGTTGTGTCAGGGTTAATTTAAAGTATTTTTGCAGCCGTCGAAAATTTTTACATCGCCAAGTGTCTATAACCAAACAGGTATGAAAGTTCTATTTTTAGTGTTTATATGGTAGTCAAATCTTACTCAGATGTTTTAACCCTAATTTAATATGTTGCTTCCAGCATATTTGTCAGAATTTAGTGAGCCATCTCTCCTTATTGAGTTAGATGAGTTGACGCACTCGTATATAAGGTGAGATGGCGCATTTTTTGAAATATTTTTTATTTCTTCACATTGAACTACTGATTTTTTTATAGATATGCCTACGGAATACACAAGAAAAGGAAATGTCTCAGTTATCTGAGGCAATTAGTGCTATTGAAAAAGGAGTCATGGGAGTCCGCGAAGCTGGTCGAGAATTTGGCATTCCTGAAGCTAACCTGCGGCGGAAGAAAGAACAGTGACCTTCAAACTCGCAATCTAGGACCATCATCTACATCAGGGGCTCAAAACGAGGCTAAAATAGTAAGTCATATTAAAGAGTTAGAGAGGCATGGATTTGCACCCACTCGGTCTTTTGCATTTCAATTAGCACAACAATTAAATTTATCTCAACAAGTACAGAGTATAGAGAATCTCAAAAGGCAGGTTATCCAGGGAATTTACCATACGAAAATCTAAAGGGGTTTCTTCTGCACGTTCATTGGCGATGACCAAAAAGAATGTAGAATCTTATTTTTCTATCCTTGAACGTACCCTAACTGAAGACGAACTGATGCAGAAGCCGAGGCATATTTTCAATATCGATGAGACCGGGTTACAATTAAATAACAGTCCTGAACATGTCATTGCTGCAAAGGGTTTAAAAATCTCGTCTGCCGAAAAAGGAGAAACAATTTCCGTTATTCCTATTTACTGTTGTAACGCTGCAGGATTTTATATTCCGCCAACATGCATTTTAAAGGGGAAAAAGAAACCTGAATTTCAAGACGGAATGCCTTCAGGCTCTATTATTTATATGTCTGAGAAATTAGCATGTGTCAATACTGAGATCTTCATTTAATGGCTTAAAGTTCCTCGGAAACCTACAGGTAAAGTACTATCGCTCTTAGACGGGCATTTGTCCTACTGTAATAATGTGGAAATGCTGGAATATGCATCCGAAAATAATATTATTTTATTTTGCTTGCTAAGCCACACCACCCAGTTTTTACAACCTTTGGACAGAGGGTTCTTTAAGGCATTCAACCAATTTTATTATGAAGTTTGCAACCTATTTTGAGAGCAAATCCTGAAAGGCGTATTACAAGGCTCCAATTCGGACAATTGCTTGCTACTGCGTGGGAAAAATTAGCAACAATATAAAATGCAGTATCTTCGTTTAAGGCAACAGGCATAGTCCCTTTTAATCCATCGATTATACCCGAATGCGCCTACTTAACAGAAGAGGAACCACATAATGTAGAACCACGTAATTCTGATGATGCCCGAAATGAAACAAGAAATGTCTGTTCAAATGTCCGGAATGACTCAGAGCCACCTCAGCCTTGTTGTTCGCACTGGCCTGACAAAAACTTGCATCCTACACCCGAGAAGAATGAAGTACCTACCCCTGGAAAAATGCTGGACCAATTATCTCTATCTAAACAGAAAAAATGTTAAAACCAAAACAAAACCTCAGTAAAAAAAAATATTCAGGAGAAAAAGAAACTTACAATGCCTGAATCTTCAGATGATAAGACGACCTGTCAGTTATTTTTGAGGATTATTCAAGTTGTGAAGACGAATCATGCAGTCGTGCAGGGTGTGGGGAAGAATATCATAAAACAAAAAAGAAAGAAGACTGGATTTAGTGCTTACATTGTAGGCGGTGGTTGCATGCGACATTTATGGAAGAAAAAAGAGTTTTTAAAGTATCTTTTTAAATGTTTTATTTTAAATCATAATCATTGTATGTTAATGTAAATAATAAAAAAATATTACATATTTTTGTCTCTTAATAACAATAAATTAATAATAGTATTATTTTTTAAACTCACCGTGACAGTCTATCTTATAACAATACATGCTCCATCTCACCTGACATACTGCGTCATCTCTCCTATACACTTAAGGTAAGTTGACGCAATGATGAAAAAAAACAAAAAAATAATTTTCACCGAACTTTAACTATTTAATTTTTATTTAAAGTGTAATATCATTAGCAGATATATTGCTGTTTCGTATTTCGAAATTGTTCTCATAGTTTTTAATACTTTTCACTACCTTTTATTAACTTAAGTAAACATGCATTACCTAGGTTTACCCTATTAGAAAGGAATACACTGCCTCTTATGACAGGATTCTTGTCAATTTTCTCGGTTGTTTTTAAAGATAAAGGTATAAAACCTGGTACTTTTATAATCAGTAAGAAAATGCTTATTTATTGATTAAATATACAGGGTCTTTCAATTGAAGTTGCAAAGTCGATAATCATTTTTTACTTTTCAATTGTCATTTGTTTATTTTTGTAGCAAATCTTGACAGTTCGGAGAAAACCAAAAAACTGTTGTATATAATATTTTTTGAAATATCTAAAAGTAAGATTTGTAAATCTCATTTAAAATATAAGCAACCGTCATGTACATATATGAATGAGAAAAAGAGGTGGGATAGGGGTTGTATTTGGACTATTCGCAGACGCTCGTAATTTTCATACCTATAACTCTAAACATAAGTCTGTACTTTTTTACTTTTTACTTCCCTCGTATAGGGAAGAATTGTAATGGTAATAAAATCATCCTGTGAGATTTTTTAAGATCTTTATGTTTCAGGGTCCCTACATGCAGAAAAACATATTTTCTAAGATCCGATGGTCTGTCTGTCAGTCTGTCGGTATGTATGTTCGCGGCCTAGCAAAAAAACTACTTACTCGATGACTTCAAATTTTGATCCAACATTAAGTGTTATGTGGGGATGACCTGGTAACATATTGGTAAAAATCCAATATGGCAAGACAAAATGACGGTTTAGTGGAATTTTAAAAAAATTATTACTAAAAATCTGTTTATCTAATTTATCTCAACTGGTAAAATTTTGGTACGAATCCAAAATGGCGGCTTAGTAAAATATTTAAATATTCAACCCGAAAAAGTGCTTAGTGGAATGGCGGCTAAATAAAATATTCGTAATCATGAAAAAATAGCCCTCTCGGGTTTTGCTTATCTTTACGTTTTAGCGTCCCAGGTCCCAAAAAAATATGTTTTATCAATTCCGTCTGTCCGTCTGTCGGTTTACCTGTTTGTCTGTCTGTCAGTTCACGGTATAGCTTAAAAAGTACTCACACGATTGACTTCAAATTTTGGTCAAAAATTAAAGGTCATATGGGGATCACCTACGGGTTCGATCCCCGCTCGTACCATAACTTTTGCTGTTGATCATAAATATTTCTAAAAATATATTTCACAGTTTAACAATAAAGTGATAAAATACTTCCACGGTGAAATGTTAAAAAAATTATTACAAAAAAACTATTTATCTCACATTTTTGCACAAAAATCAAGTATTATTGAAGGAATCAACCGGTAAAATTTTGACATGAATCCAAAATGGCGGAACAAAATAACGGCTTAGTAAATTATATGAAAATTCAGCCTAAAAAACTAGTTAATGGACTTATTTCAACTTGTGTGCCCCAAATAATTGTAGTATACAGATGAACTGGTAAAACTAATTCATGATGACGGCTATATAATATTTGTAATCGTGCAGAAATCGCCTTCCCAGATTTTGCATATCTTCACGTTTTAGCGTAGATGCCAAAAAATATGTTTTATCAATTCTGTCGGTTTGCCTGTCAGTTCACGGCATATCTTAACTGCTTAACTACTTATAAGATCGACGATTTTGGTCAAATATTAAGGGTCATATAGGGATGACCAGGAAATATTTTAGTAAAAAACCAATATGTCGGCCTAGTGAAACATTAAAAAAATTATTAATGAAAAAACTAATTATCAAATTGTCTTCAAATTTTGCACAAAAATAAAGTGTTATAAGGGAATGAACTGGCAACATTTTGGTATATAAGATAGCAAAACAAAATGGCGGCTTTATAAAGTATTTACAAAGCAGCCTAAACACTATTCATTAAGTTATGTCGTGGAAGTATTAAGTGTAATATAGAGATAAACTGGTAAAGTTGTGGTACGATTTAAGTAATAGCGGAACAAAACGGCGGAAAAATAAAATTTTTAAAGAAATCAACGTAAAAAAATCTTATTTAATTGCCATACATTTTTTCAGAAAAATTAAATGTGATATAGCAATAAACTGATACGAATTCAACATGATGTAACAAAATGGCGGTGTGTGTTAATGTAAAAATTACTTATTGAATTTATTTTAAATTGTGCCCAAAATCAAATGTGGCATAGGTAGAAACTGGTAAAATATTGGTAGGAATGCAATATGAAGGAACAAAATGGCGCCAAATAAAAATATTTGAGAAAAGAGTGTATATATATATATATATATATATATATATATATATATATATATATATATATATATATATATATGTTACCGATTTTGTATATCTGCTGATTTGAGTTACCTGTTCACTGATTTTGAATCAACATATATATTAGAACTATTAAAAAAGAGTTTTTTTTATCTAAAGAATTCCAAATTGTAACTCGATTCTATAACGGTAGTGTAAATCTGAGAACTGCATTGTCATAAAGATTTCCCGAGAAATTCAAGCCGGTACAGTTACAAAGAATCCCAGAGCATGGAGCTTTCGTAATATCCATGAAATTTAAACCGCGCACTGTGGAAACTCGAACACTTGAGACTCTTTTCTTCAAAACAATTTACTTTATATTTCAACTTTGTTATGAAAGAAAAATATATATTACCGTAAGGCGGATAGGAAAGAAAATATGTTTATTTAAATTATGGTATTTAAAATTTTATTTATCTCATTAAGAATGAAACTTAAGTCGACAAGAAAAGTATGATTTTTGTCCTGTGGATATTGTTGGGCGGCGACTTTTATTGTTTACCGCAACATCTCGAAAATGGGGAGACGCTGACAAAATATCAACAAAGCCGATAAATATTGTCACCTTTACTTTTCTAACGCGCGGTGTTAGTAGGGATGGGCGATAATAGAATTCACCTATCGACAGGTTATAAATTAGTCGATAAAATTAGGTTATCGATAGTTTATTGCTACCTATCGATATTAACGACAAAGGTGGTTTGGAAACTAAATTCTATGAAGAACAAAAAAAACCTCACTTTCATAAACATAGACGCATATTTTTTTCACAAACAAATCAAAGAGCAAAGAAAAGGGAAAAATGGCCCTGGACTTTGTATAACTATCGATGTTATACAAAATACGCTACCTATCGGTATTTCGTAACTGCCTGGCTTTAAGATAATAATCTTGGTGTTTTATAATGGTTAGATGATAACCCAATTGGAAACCTTTGGGCTCTATTGAAAAGAAAAGTAGGATCAAAAAGCTTTCAAAATTTTGACGATTTCCGGCAGTTTGAGGCAATCACGGGCATATTTTATAGTAGATTCGTGAAGACGATTAATAATCATTGAGGCCAATGACTATGAAGCCCTACTAACTGTTAGTCATTATAAATATAAATAAATTTGTTTATTTGTACAATTTAAATACTTTTGAAATCACGTTTCCAAACATTTTGACGCTTAAAAATTTACCTTTTTTAAATTAGAAAAATAAGTTGTTTTAAATACACCCAACTGCTAAATTATTCAAAAACGAAAAAACATCTTTCAGAAAAGTATAATAATGATATTAAATGAAATGTTATTCTCTAACTTTAGAGTAAATTGTATTCTGGGATGCATTACGTGAGTCAGAAAATTTTCGAGCTCTGTATGACCATGTTGCCAAATAATAAATATGTCATCCACATAACGAATCCATAACTTGGGCTTAAAACTCGCTTTCTCAAGAGTATATAATCCATAACTTGGGCTTAAAACTCGCTTTCTCAAAGTATATCGTAGATAAGTTCGCTACTATTGGTCCTAGCGAGGACCCGAGATGGTACTACAAATGGGGTCCTCGCTATCACCAGTAGTCCCGAATTTATTTATAATATACTGAGACAGATAAGCTCTTGAGAAAGCGAGGTTAAAGTAAAAGTTACGGATTCGTTATGTGGATGACATATTTATTATTTGGCAACATGGTTACAGAGACCTCGAAAATTTTCTGACTCGCATAAATTCAATGCACGGACATTTTGAATACACCGTGTATAGCAAACTAACATATACCTACAGATATTTAAATGCATCATCACCCAAAACAAACTCAAGCTGTAACCAATACTCAAATATCTAGATCCATGCGGTTAACTGAAATTCAGACGAGACAAATCGAACTTATTATAATATGTGGTTCTTCAAAGAAAAATAGCTACACAAATCGCACCATAGAGAAAGATAATAATGCACAGGGTTTCCGAGTAACGAACACTAAAAATCATCAACCGGGAAGGCAACAAGTAGTTTCGTCATCTGTAAAAGGCACAACAGACAGAATCGAAAGAATTCTTAGAAAACAGAACATACAAATTATACACAAGCCACAAACAAGAGTAGAAGAACATAAAATCAGCATCAGAAACAAACAAACAACCTCGGCCTTACTCCTACATCATTAACAAACCGGCCACAAAATAAAAATAAAATCCATTGAAATAAATTGTAGAGAGATTGCCAATATAGAACATTGTAAGACCAGAATAATCCGAGATGCTATAGAAATTAAAAAAAAAACAAGTTCTGAATAAAATGAACGAGTCCTTAAAACTACCAACAGTATGGGTAATCGACAAATCTAAAATCACAAAGAATCAAGCGCAACGACAGGACTATCATCAAACATAAATATTCGAAAATGCCAAGTGTGATTTTGGCGAAACGTTAGCAAAACTCAAGACCCATTAACTCTATAGATTGCCTCGAGCGATCTTAACCTATCCTAACTCAGTGTTTGCATCGCAGTTGTGCAAACTTTTTTATATGATGTATTTTTAAAGTCTCTAAAAAATATTCTTGTAAAAATTGTTAGCATGACAAATAGTTGAATAACTTTAGGAAATGTACCTTTTTTTATACAATGTGTCCCAGTAGTGTGTTCTCGGTTTTGGTGATAATGGTCAGAGATAGAGAAAAAGTTTAAATATACTATTAGTATATAGGATGACTTATATACCGACTTTAATAGTTTTTCGTATATGAAACACCCTATATCTTATTACATATTTGAATTTTATCTAAAATTCTACGTGTACTTCATATATAGTCCAGAGGCCTAAGTTTAATTGTTTTGGAGATATTGACATTTAAAAACTGAGATTTTCAATTTTGAACAGCTGTAGAGTCTAAACTAAACGGTTTAAGTTAGAACAAAATGGTATGCACTTTCCTGATTTAGTTTTTATTAATCTACCATACATTTTTTCTCTATTTCTAATTGGTAAATATCAACCGAGAACACACTATGGGGACAGCTTATGCTTTGTTTAGAGGCTTTAAGTATAATTTAAAAGAAAATAATACTAAACGAGAAATAGTTAATTTGGAATTATTGGCCGTGGAAACGGAATCGATAATCCAAAGATTGGATCAGGGAGATAAGTTTAAAGCCCGTCACAGTTGTAAAGCAATTCTTAAAAAAGAACTAGACTACTTAAATTTTCAATTACAAACTCAAAATAATTTTAATTTACTCTCGGAGGGTAAACTGGTAAAGGAAATTCAAAATAAAATTAAAGAAAACAATTTAATCTGTACAAAACCATATAAGGGAAATAGTATAGTCATAATTTCAGAACATGATTACAATGAAAATGTTTTAAATTTCATTTCAGAAAACAACTTCAAAATCATTAACCCAAAATTACCATCCTTTATAAATAAAGTTAGAGAGACAATCAAAAATTCCAAGTCAGTTTCAAACCAAAAAGATATAAAAAATTTACTCACAGATTTTAAAACCATTCCCTGTCTCTATGGACTAATTAAAACTCATAAAACCGAAAATCCGCAAAAAATGCCTATAAGACCTCCCCCACATATAATTTAGTTAAATGGCGGAATAATTTCAAAGAATTAAATTTAAATATTAAATTTCAACACACATTAAAAAATAGCTTGGAACTCGCAAATAGAATAAAAAACATAGATATACCTTCGAACAGTATTTTGGTCTCTCTTGATATATCTAATCTTTTTACAAATATACCTATCAATGATACATTAAATATTTTTAAAAACAAGTTAAATGATAGCACTTTATCTGACCAACAAACAGTAGACGTTTTTAACTTGTGTCGCGTTTGTTTACAACAAAACTTTTTTAACTTTAGAAACACTACATACTGTCAAGACGAGGAATTAACAATGGGATCTCCAATCTCCTCCTTCCTAGCAGATTTATTTATGGATAATTTTGCAACACTTCACATTTTAAATGACATAACATATTCTAAACACGTTGTATATTACGCAAGATACGTAGATGATATAATTTGTTTATGGAGAGGGAGTCTTGACGAACTAAATCAATTTATTGATAAAATTAATTTCATTCATGACAAAATTAAATTTACCATAGAAATACAGGATGAAAACAAAACTTTAAATTTTTTGGATTTGAGTATAACAAATACAAATAACAAACACACTTTTAGCATTTATAGAAAAAAGGCTCATACAGGAGTTGTTATAGACGATTTATCCAATCATCCTGCGTCACATAAATTAGCAGCATTTCATAGTTACATTGAGAGAGCTTTAGAAAGTCCTCTTAACGAACAATCGTTTAGAAACGAGATAAAGATTATCCACAAATAGCCACCGCTCACTATTACAACGAGTCACTTGTTGATAAAATTATACACAGAAAGAGATATCAAAAACTTATTACAAACGTTTTTCCTATAGTACAAAAAAGACCGACAGATTCACTAAATAAATATGCGTCTATTACATTCAATAGCCCAGTAGCATACCGTATACAAAATTTTTTTAAAAAACATAATATTACAGTAGCCTTTAAAACTAACAATACCATAGGTAACGCTGTAATAAATAATAAAGATAAAACCGATATTTTACTAAAATCTGGTATTTATAAAATTGTTTGCGACTGCCAGGCAACATATGTGGGTAGAACTTACAGAAATTTTAAAACCAGAAAAAACGAACACCTGAGACACAAGAAATAATTCCGAGAAATCTCTTTTTGCAAAACATATCTTGGAAACGAATTATTCTTTTGATATTGACAAGAATTTTTAAATATTACACATCTGTCCAAAAAACCATCTTTTAAATAATCTAGAAATCCTCGAAATTCTAAGGCATAACAAAGGAGAACAACTAAGTCTTAACGCACAACAAAACTTTAACGGAAATTTCCTTTTCTTCTTGTTCATCTAAAAAATGTTAGTCGGAATATCATAATTGTTTTATGTAAGTTTGTGTTTTTCCCCTGTTTGGGAAGAATTTTTAATAGTTAAACAATTTTACTAGCATTGTAGCATCATCTACCAAGAATCATTTATATTTTTAGAACACCGTCGCGTCGTAAGAAAGAACGGTAATATAAAAATAGCATACTATCAACGTTTTAAAGGATAAATAGTTATATTTTCTTGTTTACTCGATAGAGGACATCATGGCTTCCAAAAGTTATTAACAAATAAAAATTTGTATATTGACAAACGGTCAAGGCATTTCTTTCATCACCGGCGAAGTACTTAAAATATCTTCCTGTTGATTGTTTTTTTTTTGTTTGTCTTTTGGTGTATTAATGTTACTTTTACATTCTTTCTGATTTTTCCGATTTTTTTATGAAAAAGTATTGTTATATATTTTATTGAACAACTTCTGACTAAGAGAATTGTAAGTATTGTTTTTTGTTTTTTTTTTAGAAGTAGGATTGACGAGTGTGGTTAGGTTTGGTTGATTTGATTTGAAGCACCCGAAACAGGTAAACCGAAATAAATTTTTTTGAGAAAAAAGTTTTTGTCTTCACATATCCCTCGTTACAATTATTTAACTGTTCAAAAATCCCAAAAAATACTCTAAAAAACACAACTGGCAACTATTGCAACGAAAACGTCAAGCTGAATAAGTAATAAACTGGCCGCCTTGTCAGACCGGGTCGCCAGCCGACGTCACGACCTCCGTCTCACCCACGCGTCCCCCTCGCCCGATAGCTGCTCATCGAGGTCGTATTTTCCACCCGTGAGAGACTTGGAATCAACCTATGTATATATATATATATATATATATATATATATATATATATATATATAATATATAGTGGAGTGTAAGGCAAAATGACATATGTTTTGTTTCTGACATGATATATTGGTTTCAAGGAAAGTTGAAACATTTTCTTTCGTACCGGAAATGTCTTTAGTCCCTTAGAGTTTGTTTAAAATAGTTTATAGCTCAAAATTTACATTTATACTAAAAACTGAGCATTGGAGTCATAAGCCTGAAAGTGTCATTTTGCCCACCGGAGTTTAGGCAAAACGACGTACACGTGTAGGCAAAATGACATACACTCTAAAAATTACATTTATTGGTAAAAATAACAACACAATATATTTGTTACAAAAATGTATTGCATACATGTAAAGTTTAACAAACATTTAACTAACCAAAAGAGTTTATTTAGGTAAAAATAATAAAAAACAACAAATAAACTCACAAAGAACAAAATGATTTTGATAAAATTCTTTGGACAAAGTTATAAATAATTATTAGTTGGTTTAGTTTAAGATTTAATAATCTTAAAAAAAATAGACAAAAACAAAATAAACTCACAAAAAATAAAATAACGCTTGTTAGAAAACACAAGTGTGTTTAATAAGAGTAAGAAAATTTTGCTTACTCTAGTCTTTGCATGCATCACAAATAAACTGCTTCACCTTTCTAGACACATCGGCACAATCAGTTTGTGCCCACATTTTACAAGTTTGGCACTTTATCCATTGTTCCTTGGACCTGGATCTACTGTAAAGCTCATTACAATAGAGGCACGCTGCATCATCGTCGTCGTCAGATCCACTTACGAGAGGTTCAGGCTCGTCATCTGGATAATCAAACACTTGCCTTGGTACTCGCGCTCTGTTACTTTTTCTAGCTTCTTTCTCCCTCTTTTTAATCTCAGCTTCCTTTAATTCGTTTACAAAAGGCGAAATAGTTAAAACAGTTGTAGGGTTCTTCCTTGAATTTTTGACAGCTTTCTTGGAAACAGGTTTGGGGTGTATTTCTTCTAAAATATCATTTATCGATGTATTTCTTACTTCGGGATCATCGTCAATACCAATATTGGTTTGCTGGGAGAGTCAGTATCCTTCGAGCACCCCGGTTGAGTATTTCTAATGCAGTAGCAACAAACAATATGCCAAAACATAGTTCAACTGATTGTGCATCAGGTTTTTCGATTACTTTATCACAAATCGAACAACAGTCGGATCAAAGGAAACTGTTCCAAATTTACCACTTCTGGATGTCGATTCCTTAGATCTAGGCTTGAATTATTCGAAAAATTTATGGATCGAAAACGAACAGTTAATCGATGAGCCTGTGATCTAACGGTAAATACGCCACAAAATCATCGAAAAATTGAAATTCTTTGTATCGAACCCGTTGGACAATTGGATGCTAAATATGGGTTCATAATCCCGCCGGATCAAGTAATATTTTATAGTAACATAATATTTTTAGTTTACTTACATAACATTTTACTTTTTTAGCTCCAAGACCCCGTAAAAACTGATAATTATGTCCATACGCCCCTTAATTCCCCAGTTACCGTTTCTCGTTTTCTTTGCCAACAAAGATTTGTCTCTGAATCCAGAAGAATTATCTGTTCAAGGCAATACTGTTAGTGACCACCAATGTACTCTTAGTGGTAAGTACTTATAATTAATAAGTGTTATGTGTCAATCATGTCCCAAAATATATGAAATCAATGGTTTTCATTTATTTATTATCCTTTATTTTTAGATGCATATTACATTGGCAATAAAATTCTTGATGCCTGTGAGTCAACCATGAAGGGCAAACGCAGTAAAGAGCCAATTAATGCGCTTGAAAAAATATCTATATCAAACACTATTGAAGAAACCAATTTAAAAACTCTAGAAGTTCTTGTACCTTCAAACACAATTCAGGACTTACCTCTAAGCCCATTTGGCAAGATTAGTGCTGTCGAAAAAAATAACACCTACAGTTGCTACATCGAAAGAAAATATAGAATACCAGAAAAAGGAAGATGCGGAGAGAAAAAAAGAAAGAAGAAGGAAAATCAAAGAGGGCGAAAAAAAAAAGAAAAAGAACAACCAAAGAAACAAACGAAAAAAGTGAGAAAAGCTGACAATTCTAAACCAGATATGACGTTAAATAATAATGGCACAAATAATAAGACAAATGAGACTGATAATCAGACTGATAGCGAGGTAAAGCATGTCAATGTAATATATAAAGAAGAATATTTTCCTAGTTAGATCCTTGATTTAAGTTGGAATGGTATGGTTGTAAAAACAATGGCAAGCAGTGGTGTGAATTGGAAGTGCCCCAAGCAGGATAATATGCTTACATACCATAGATATATAACCAAGAAATGTTTATGTTAAATACAGTTCAAATAAAATTGTACGCAAAATAAATCCATTAAAGTTAATTTTGTTCTCAAAGGAACATAGTTATAACCGTTTATGTTTTTTTTTACTTAGATTCGACTTGTTGTTTTCCTTTATAAAGTGATTTATTATAATATCTTGTGTTATACTAACACAAACTACAAAAACTAAATAAAAACAACTAAAACAACAAGGTAAGTGTTAATATTATTCTGCACAAAAAATGGCAATCGGTAATAGAAGCCAAAGTGGTCGGTAATAAGAACATCGCACAGGAACAGTCGGCAAAATGTACATATCAGAAGGTTCAGATAAAAAAATATTTTTTTTTTCAATAAAAAGATCAATTTTTCTGTTATTTCTTACTCTCAATTTTTAAAAAACATTTTAAACTTCAAGAAATATAAAAATTTTAGTTTTTACTTATAAACCTTACTATTAACATATGTATATATATATATATATATATATATATATATATATAAATATATATTTATATATATATAGACGATTGTTGCTAATTGTTTTCCAACCAGCTTATAATAAAAAACATATTATTCCCGCAAGTTTGATACATATAAGATATATGTACGTACGATATTACGGAATGTGCAATAAAATAGATATTAATTGAAATATTTAAAAAAAATAAAATAGCTGAAAATAAGGCTTTAAGTTGTTATTTATGTTTATCCTGAAAATATGAAAAATATTTTTTGAAAACGCTTTAAACAAAACTCCTCTTTTACATTGCCCTGTTTATTAAATAATATCTACGAAAACATCTACCACTATCAGGATAGATGAATCTTTTGGTGCCTCTACTACAGCAAAATGCATCAATCCTAGCAGAGACTACAGGAGAAAACAGTGAAACCGGCATACTTACTCCCGAAAAACCTTTCCCTCCTTCGGGCGGAAAGAAATCTGTCAAAAGCCAAGTTTTCATGTACTTTAATCTACAGAAGCGACGTTAGGAAAATAGGAAAAATAAATACATACTCATAACTTATTCCCGTCTAGAAACTTTAAAAAACCTCATCCACAAATATCCAAGTAAACTTTAAAATGTAATAAATCCCAGAAAATCTAAATGGCTCATCCTACATCATCCCGTCGTTATTTGCAAAAATGCCGCATAAACTGCCTAAAGTGTTTTTCCTTTGCAAACTTTTGAGCTCATTATCTAATTGTGCTTTTCTTTTTTGGTTCCCTGCAGTCTACCAAGTAACATCTATTATTTTAATGAGTAATTCGACCGATTTCCTAATTACTTTACAAGAACGGGGTTGTTTTGTCGTCTAATTGCCTTTGTTTGTGAGAGTTATTTAATTGTGATGTTTATTTTGGTTTTGAGGCGGAAGCCGACTTCAGACTTTTCCTTTTGAAACTGCAGAGGGCACAGAACTAATATTTACGTTTAGCGAAGTTTTAAACTAAATTTGCTACTTTTGAAATTACGCCAAGTAATATTCATAATTTTATGAAAGTAGCTTATATATTTATTTTTATCGTATAAATTAAATTCCAGGCCAGTTCCAGTAGTGCTAGTGATTTTAGGACTTTGCATAAATAGGATGTACTATGTACAGGATCTTCCATTGAGGAGGAAAAACGGTATTTTTTTCGACTTCACCGTATTTCTCAAGAAATTCAAAATAGCCGATCGATGTATTTTAGCTCGGTGAATTCGAAAATCGTAACAAAGAAACAACTGAATGAGAAACAAAAGACTTACGCCAAAGATGTTGCGTTTTTTAACGGAACACCCTATATATTATTACATTTTTGGATTCTATAGTCAATTCTAAGTGTTTTTTTAATAAAATTACTATATGTCAATCTTCAACTGTTTTTGATTTATTGATTTGAAAATTGACATTTTTGCTTCGTTGAGCCGTCATAGCACCTGAATGGTTGGACCTAGATCAAAATAACTTTCACATTCTTGTCTTAGTTTTTGATAAGCTATCTTTTGATGCTTTAATGAGATATTCATTAAATGAAAAACTACAGATTGTAACTCTGTATTATAAGTATCAAGAAAACGCCAGTGAAGCAAGAAGAACATATATTGCCAATTTTCATAGAAATATATCCGTAAAAACAATTATAAGGATTAAAAACGTATTTGAAGAAACTAAATATTTTGGTATAGTTACAATATGTCGGAAGAAAATGGCGGCCTAGTGAAACGTTAAAAAAGTTATTACTAAAAAAATAGTTATTCAATTAACTTCAAATTTCGCATGAAATTCAAGTGTTACATAGGAATGAACTGATATTTTGTTATGAATCCAAGATAGCAAAACAAAATGACGGTCTAGTAAAGTATTTACAAAATAAGCATAAAAAACTACTTATTCGATTAATTTCAAATTTCTAGCAAGCATTAAGTGTGATATAAATATAAACCGGTTAAGCTGTGAAGATGGCGAAACAAAATGGCGACCAAATAAAACGTTTAAAAAAGCAAGGTAAAAAAAATCTTATTTAATTGATTAAAAATTTTACAGACAATTTAAATATGATGTCGACATAAATTGGTACGAATTCAACATAACGTAACAAAATGGCGATGCCTGTCAATGTAAAAACTACTCATTCAATTTATTTTAAATTATGCCCAACAAGTGTGGCATAGGTAGAAATTAATAAAATATTGGTAGGAACCCAATATGATGGAACAAAATGGCGCCAATAAAAATGTTTGAAAAGGCAGTATATATATATATATATATATATATATATATATATATATATATATATATAGGGTTTTCCAAAAGAACCGGAATGGTCAAATATCTCAGTAACAGATTAACGTAACGTTATGAAATTTGGAATTGGGAGGTTATCAATGGTGTCGGACATAAAAACAATATTTACAGCGGTGCCGGTTTTATAGTGTTTCCGATAGAGCTCTTAACTTTTTTTTTTTTAAAAGCAATACTATAATTGTTTTTCGCTTATAATGTTCAACAAACCAATGTGTTCTCAATCCTAAAATATCAAATTTTTCGACTGGAAATTTTAAAAGATATGGCAAGTTCGCATTTTCATTCAAAAGAACCGGACCGGTCAAATATCTCGATAACGGATTAATAACTTTATAAAATTTGCCATAGTAAGGATATGAATAATGCCGGATTTAAAAATAATATTTACAGCGTTGCCGGTTTTATAGTTTTTACCGATAGAGCTCTTATCTTTACTTTTTTTAAATACAATAATAGGATTGTTTTTCGCTTATAATGTTAACCAAATCAAAATGTTTTTAATCCTAGAATACCAAATTTTTCTCCTGGAAATTTTAAAAGATATGGTAAGTCCGCATTTTCGTTCAGAAGAACTGGAACGGGCAAATATCTCGATAACGGATTAAAATATCGTTATATATGATTGTTTTTCGCTTATAATGTTGACCAAACCAAAGTATTTTCAATCCTAGAACACCAAATTTTTCTTCTGGAAAATTTAAAAGATAATATCATATTATGGAAGACCGCATTTTCATTCAAAAGAACCGGAATGGCGAAATATCTCGGTAACGGATTAACATATCATTATGAAATTTGGTATCGGGGTATTATCAATAGTGCCGGATCTGAAAATATTATTCGTAACGTAGTCAGTTTTATAGTTTTTCGATAGAGCTGTGAACGTTATGTTTTAAATGCAATACCATGATGGTTTTTTGCTTATGATGTTGACTAAAGCAATACGTTTTCAATCCTAGAACTTTCGGAGGATGACACCAATAATAACTGTTGAATTGTTGATTAGCTGTTTCCATGGTTTTAAAGGCTTCTTGATATTTTATACTTCAAAGTTCTGACACAATTTTATTAAAGTTCTGGTAATATCGGTAAGTGCACTTATAGTCAGAATTAAAATTTGATTTAAAAAATGTATCTTTATAGAATTAAATAAAATACGATAAAAATGGCAGGCAGTTTAAAAAAATAATTTGACAGCTTTAGTGGAAACACCATTGTGAACCTAGTAGCGTTGTAAATAATATTTTTAGATCAGACTTGCCGATAATTATCATTATCCTATTACAATAATTTCTCGAAATATTTTGACGTTCCGATATTTTTGAATTAAATGCTTATTTAATAGTATTTACAAAACAACAAACATCATTGCATTTAAAAAAATAAAGTTGAAAGCACTATTGATAAACCCCTTATAGCAAATTTCATAACGATATATTAATCCGTTAGCGAGATATCTGACCGTTCCGGTTCTTTTCAACGAAAATACGGTCTTACCATATCTTTTAAAAATTTCAGATGAAAAATTTGTTTTTCCAGGATTGAAAGCACTTAGGTTTGGACAAGAGTGTGAGCAATAAACTATCACAAGACTGTATTTAAAAAAATTTAGTTGAGAATTTTAATAGAATAACTATAAAATTGGCAACATTGTGAACGGTATTTCAGATCTGGCACTATTGATAATCCCCTATACAAACTTTCATAACGATATATTATTCAGTTAGCGAGATATCTGACCGATCCGGTTCTTTTCGGTAATACGAATAATTAATAATAAATACGGTCTTATCTTTTAAAAATTTCAGAAGAAAAATTAGTTATTCTAGGATTCAAAAGCACTTAGGTTTGGTCAAGAGTATGAGCAAACATTGTATTTAAAAAAAATATTTGAGGAGTTTATCGAAAAAACTATAAAACTGGCAACATTGTAAAAGTTATTTTTAGATCTGACACTATTGATAATCCCCTATACCAACTTTCATAACGATATCCTAATCCGTTACCGAAATATTTGACCGTGCCGATTCTTTTGAATGAAAATTCGAACTTGTCATATCTTCTTTTAAAATTTCCAGAAGAAAAATTTAATATTCTAGGATTGAAAACAATTTGGTTTGGTCAACATCATAAGCGAAAAACAATCATAATATTGTATTTAAAAAAATAAAGTTGAGAACACTATCGTAAAAACTGTAAAACTGGAAACGTTGTAAATATTATATTATATTATTATTTAGATCCAGCGTTAAGAGCTCTATGGGATAAACTATAAAACCGACAACGTTGTAAATACTATTTTTAGGTCCGGCACCATTGATAACCTCTCAAAATCTATGACGGCACCCTTACTGCAATTAAATACTTAGATATTCTGGAAATAGTTATGCGAAGATGTTCCTTTGGCGCGATTCCCTAATCTGTATTTGCGGCAAGACGGAAATTTCATAACATTACGTTAATCTGTTACCGAGATATTTGACCGTTCCGATTCTTTTGGGAAACTCTGTATGTGTTAACAAATGACTATGTACCCAAATTAAATTAGGCCATACTTTATTATTCCCAATAAAAGAAAAAATTCATGACGAGAGAAGTTCTGGGTAAAGGAAATTTACCGATTCTTTTTTATTGTGGCCTCGATTGTGGCAGTGACCTAAAACGTAAAGTAAAAAAAAATATATCTGTTGCTAAATAGTTTCAAAAAAAGTATTTTAGAAGGGCATTAGTTAAAATAAGGGTTATAATATTTAATTGCACAAATTTGTTAAGAGAAGCAACTTATCAAGGCAGATATTTCAATTTATTGTTGAGCCAAGTATGGTAAATATGCTTCACAGCAAAAAATTTTAAAAATTGTCAGATTGTTTCTGCAACTCGTTTGAGTAGATATTTGATACACAGGAGTATTTTTATTACACTAATTTGTCTCGTACATGTTAACATAGAAATAAAAATATTGTGCAATTAGAGTTTTATTCGTCTAATAAAAATATAAGTGCATATATTTACAGTCCTTTTGGAATATTATCTGCCATTCATTCAATAACATTTTGTCTTATGGGTGAAGCTCATCAGTTTAATGTGAATCTGTACACATGTTACTCCGATTCCACAAGAAGACTTGTACCAGGGCGTCTAAGGGTTAAGACCTCAATAGTTTTTTGTTTGGGATATCGACCCAGTATGTAAACATAACTTAACTTCCGATACAGCAGCAGCCAAACTGGAATTAATCACAACTCAAAGGAGAGGAAGATTTCAGTTCTACCGAGATCATACAAACTGGGTGGAAGATCACTGAGCCAGAGTTCTATTTTTTGATCAACATATAAATAAAGTATTCAGACCTGAAAAAAATCGTCATGCTTACAACAATATATTTCTCACAGAGGGTCAGTGTCGAATGATATAATTTTGTTTGATTGCTGATAGAGCAATAATATCCTGGCTATGTTTTCGAATCTTACACTCTGCTCTTATGATTTTTTTGTTTATGCAGAACAATGCGCGCTCTTTGTTTTGCAGTTATTCTGAATTGTCTGTATTTAACGACAATGGAAAAAGTTTAAAAGTGCCCAGAAATCCTCTGAATAACCGGGATTGCATCAGAACTCCCTGCTATGGCAGACATTGTGGTAAACCGACAATAGGTATGTTATTTCTTAAAGAAGATGCTAACATATTACTTTTAAATCTATGTTACTTAAAAGTATGTTTTCCTGTTTTTTTTCTATTTTGCTGAATTATTAAAAAATGCCGCCCTCCAAAATTGGCAGGTTCGGGAAGGCTAATAAAATTTCTCGGACTACCCGGTAAACTTAAAACTGCCAATATCAACTTTTAAAATTGATAAACAAGTACTTCAGAATCAATGTTTGAATTTCTATATGGTGGGGGTTACAACAATAAACTTTGGTTTGATGTACTAAATTTCTACTTTTCTGATATTTGTTGTTCTATTAAAGGTTTATCGACATTTAAGGTCGGTTTTAAAGTCACGGACCCTAAGCGGCTAAGCTTAGTGGACCCTTTACCATGAGTATATTTCACAGATAAGTATTATAGTTTCAAGATTGCCATTAAAAATACACGTAAGATATTTAAAACGTAACTTTATTAAAAAGAAAATAAAAAAGTGAAGTCAAAAGATTTAAAATCCAAACATTGATCAAATTTTTTTTAGATTTTTCATTAGCGAATTGTTTAAAAAATTTCTTATAGCTCATTTCTTTAAAGCCAGAACGCCTTTGTGCAATATGGAAA
The DNA here is from genome assembly GCA_030620095.1 of Kuschelorhynchus macadamiae. Classification (NCBI taxonomy): domain Eukaryota; kingdom Metazoa; phylum Arthropoda; class Insecta; order Coleoptera; family Curculionidae; genus Kuschelorhynchus; species Kuschelorhynchus macadamiae. Next base: position 602,912 of record JAUTXW010005435.1, read on the forward strand.
GAGCATATCAGGCTTTCTTGGCTAATTCTGACCCTTATCACCCCTAATATTCTGTATCTCTTCTGTTCACCATTCAGAATTTTCTTAAATGATGAGTAAGCGACACAATTGTTTGTTGAGAAATGCTTTACTTTGATTATCGGATCAACGCAAGTCATTGTCAAATGAATGTTTCTGCATCATTCCCTTACATATTCTTTTTTTAAATTATTTCTGGCACCTTGCAGTGTCTTTGGGCTTCTGTAAATATATTTCGGATCCAAAACTGTTTTTCCACAATTTCGTTTTCTGCATTTTTTAAGATAGATTTTTATATTTTTCAAGCCGCATATCTTGTAGTCATCTTCTTTTTTTAGGTTTTACGAGACAAATATATACGCCTTATGGCTTAAAACCAGTCTGGCAATCCCATAAAAATGTTGAAAGTTCGGATTTTCTGTGATTTTCACATATGAGGTCGTACCATAAAGATAAAATTTGTCATTACCGAATGCTGCTTAAACCTTACACCACATGGAAAAAACGGCCATATCGATTTTGGTGATGTCATTTAAATTATCGACATTGATTCCATATTTGAGTCGTTAATATCGGCCTGCTGTTCTTGACGTAGCCCACACTGTTGCATACATTTAAGTCAAAACAAAGAGCATAAAATTTAACTGCTTCAGGAATATAGATGTATACTCATTTTAAAACAACACTTTAGCGTCCAAAATTGATGTTAACCTGGTATCGGTTTTACCCTGATTATTTCCTTCCTATTAATTTTGCCCAATTACTGACAAGAATTTATACGTCATATTTAATTTTCAAGTGGAAAAATTGCCTAACATAACTGACAACAGTTTTTCCGGAAAAATATCATTCTAGTTCGACAAGTTAAAACGAATATGAAGTAATTATATTATGTTTTTTAGTTTAATAATTATTGTATTTGCCCCGTCGTGTATTTTCCTATAGAAAAATTGGAATACCTACTCGTTTCTAAGAAATTTGTTTATCAGAAAGCCTTTGCGCAAGTCGAAAAATCGTCGACATCGATTCGCATTTTTAAAATGACTAACACTCATTATATTTATTAAACAAGTTACTTAGCAATTCGTTTTTCCAAATATTTCCGGAAAAATTATATACACTAGGGATATTACCCCCGAATAAAGTGTCTATAGTTTCAATTTCCACTATACTACATTCTACCATTGGATTGAAATACATCTGAAGAAGGCACTGTGTGTCGAATAAAATACCATTTGAACTTAATGTCAATTTTTCTTAGAACTTGAGGATTTTGGCATTCATGTATTTCGCATGGTGCAATGAAGTAAACGAATATTTATCTAACTCATAATTCTGTTTTAAATATAAAATATCATACAAATCTGATATCTGATTATACTTGCTATTGTTCTAAATTATACAGTGGACCGTTTACAAAAGATTCGTGCTTTGCCTCATTTCTTGATATCGCTCGATCCCGTATTGTTCAGGAAGTGGGGTTTAAGTTTAGAGGATTTAAATTAGTAAAATTTAAATTTGCTGTCTAGAATCTAATATGGCGAATTAATTTTCAGCACCCTATGGCTTTAATCGCTGATGCAGTTTCACCCCGATGTTGGGTAAACAGGAAAACATTCCAACCCTTCCTGTGACGGTCAACAAAACAATTTTATGCACCCTTCGACAGCAATAACGCCATAGCCCGTAGCAATTAGGGTAACAACCAAATTACTCATTGTTGAATGTGGTTTGGCATTTAAAGCCTGTCATTCTGTTTGTTTTGAAGGGTCTAATGTCGTATGTTGTTTAATCATTACCAAATCCCATCCTTATCGTTTATACAGTTCGATTAAGACGATGCTAGTTACATCCCTCGTACAAGTGAAGTATTGTAATCGTGAAAAAATCACCTTCCGAGATTTTTTTACTTTTTCACGTTACAGGGTCCCGAAGAATCCCCCAGATGCCGAAAAACATGTTTTATTAATTTCATCTGTCAGTCTGTTTACGGCATAGCTAAAAAACAAATACCCGATTGACTTCAAATTATGATCAAAAGTTAAGGATCATATGAGGATGACTTTAAACTAATTGAATAATGGTAACATTTTGGTAAAAATCGAATATGGCGAAACAAAACGCCGGTCTATGAAATGTTAAAAAAATTAACAATAAAAAACTACTTATCTAATTTATCTCAAATTTTGCACAAACATCAAGTATTATCTTTTTGGCGTTTTCGCAACTAAATAAAAATATTTAACTTTAAATTAATTGAAGCAAATATTTAACAAAATTACAACATGTAGACTAGTCTGTTTACGGAATGTTTCGATACATAATATTAAACAATAGTGTTTAAGCAAGCATAAGAAATAATGTCATTTACCTTAAGTTTTTATCGACACATAGTAGTTGTACAAATACTTTCATCCTATCGGGACTCATCAGTGCTCCGATCGTAAGAGAGAAACTTAAAATAATAGAAAATAATTGATTTCAAAATTTTAAAATTTGTCAGTTTGTTTGACATGCAACCTAGATATGAAAAAATGATAGTTTGCTACCATCTATAATGTTATTTTTAAATGTGTTCAGATTATTTGTTGCGTTTAGATCGACAAACAAAAATCTTTCTTATTCCAACAAGACGAGCTGATGCCTTCGCCATGGACTATTCCTAGGCCCAATTCCAAACTGAAGAAGCAAGACACCTCGCCAAGTTTAATCAGGAAAGAATTTTACAAACATCTAAATGGTTACACAAAAGTATTAGAATCTACACGGATGCCTCAAAGACAAGTGAAGCTTCAGGCGCAGCGGTGGTGACTCCTAGTGGTACTTCTAGGTTTTCTATATTACAGGCACTGACTTACGCTCAAGAAAACCACTCAAAATATTCGGTAATCCTCACAGATTCGCTAAGCTCTCTCAACGCAATTAGACACCCCTCTACTCATTCTATAGTCTAAATGATTTATAGGACTCTTTATGATATACACATAAATAAAAAGCAAGTCGTCTTTTTATAGATTCCATCACATGTGGGAATTACTGGCAAGACGAATGGAAAAACTCGCCGTCTAAACCCCGTGAGTGTAAAGACACGGTTAAACCGTGGCAGTGCAACTTACCGTCACGAAGAGACCAAATTGTTATAGCGCGTCTAAGATTAGGGCATACGAAGTTGACTCATAGTTACATCCTGGCCAAGGAAAAGCAACCTTGTGATTTGTGTATTGTGCCACTGACAGTTAAACATATTCTTATAGAATGTCAAAAATACAGTACAGAACGATCCAAATACAACCTCAAAGACAGTATGCAGGAAACCTTAAACAAAGATTTAAAAAATGTTTTAGACTTTCTTAGAGACTGCCAGGTCTATAGTGAAATATAGTTATCAGAGCCTTACAGTTATTAGGATAAGCTATAAGCATAATAATGTAGCAAACCATATTTACTCACATTAAACATTATAGATGGCTGCAAACTATCATTTTTTTCATATCTAGGTTACATGTCAAGCAAACTGACAAATTTTAAAATTTTGAAATCAATTCTTTTTTATTATTTTATGTTTCTCTCTTACGATCGGCGCACTGATGAGTCCCGAGAGGAGGAGGGTATTTGTACAACTACTATGTGTCTATAATAACTTAACGTAAATGACATATTTTCTGATGCTTGCTTAAACACTATTGTTTATTATTATGTATCGAAATATTCCATACACAAACTAGTCTACATGTTGAGGTATGTAATTTTGTTAAATATTTGCTTTACTTAATTTAAAGTTAAATATTTTTATTCAGTTGCGAAAACGCCAAAAAAGATTTTTGTTTGTCGATCTAAACGCAACAAATAATCCGAACACATTTAAAAATATCAAGTATTATGTTGGAATCAACTGGTTACATTTTAATACAAATCTAAGATGGTGGAACAAAATGGCGGCTTAGTGAAATATTTAAATAATCCAGCCTGAAAAAACCGCTTAGATTTGAAATTGTGTGCCATGACTAATTGTGGTATAGGGATCAACTAGTAAAATTGTAGTACTAATTCAAGATGGTCGAACAAAATAGCGGCAAAATATAATGTTTTATCAATTTCGACGGTCTGTATGTCTGTCTGTCAGTTCGCGACATAGCCTAAAAGCTGATTACCCGATTAACTTCAAATTTTCTTTATGGGAATGAACTGGTAATTTTTTGGTAAAAATCCAACGTGCCGAAACAAAATGGCGGCCTAGTGAAATAATAAAATTTATTAAAAAACAACAACAAACATAATCTAATAAAATGGCGGCTTAATAAAATATTTGAAAATTCAGTCTGAAAAAAAACTACTTAATGGATTGATTTCAAATTGTGTGACATAAGTAATTGTAATATAGGGGTCAATTAATAAAATTGTGGTACTAGTTCAAGCTGGCCGAACAAAATGGCGGGCAAGCTTAAATTTACTTAGCCGATTGACTTCAAATTTTGACAAAGAATTCAGGGTCATATGGAGATGGTCTGGTAATATTTTGCTAAAAATCCGATAAAAAAATTATTATTAAAAAATTACTTGTCCAATTTATCTCAAATTTTGTACAAACATTAAGTATTATGCCGGAATCAACTGGTTTTGGTATGAATTCAAGATGGGGAACAAAATGGCGGCATAATAAAATATTTAAAAATTCTGCCTGAAAAAACTACTTAATAGATCGATTTCAAATTGTGGGCCATAACTAATTGTAGTATAGGGATCAATTACTAAAACTGTGTTATTAATTTAAGATAGCGGAACAAAATGATAGCTAAATATAATGTTTGGTATCGTGAAAAATCACCCTCTTCAGTTCTACATATTTTCACGTTTTAGCGTCCCTAGATGCCAAAAAATATGTTTGTCTGTCAGTTCGCGACGTAGCTTAAAAACTACTTACCAGAAAACTTAAAATGTTTGTAAAATATTAAGGATCGTAGGGGGATGACCTGGTAATATTTTGGTAAAAATCCAATATGGCGGATATCCAATTTACCTCAAGTTTTCACAAAAACCATGTTAAGTTAGGTTAGGTTAAAAGTGAGTGGATCAAACCGACCCTCCACTGCGACTCTGTGATCTAAAAACAAAATTAAATGTTAACGTAGAAACACAGGTAACATTTACATATGAATCCAAGGCAGCAAAACAAAATAGTGAATTTCTTTTAAATTATGCCCAAAAGTCAAGTGTGGCATATGTAGAAAGAAACTGGTAAAATATTGGTAAAGATCCAATATGATAGAAACAAAATAGATAAAAATGTGTGAAAAGACAGTATATGTAACACTCATATACTGTCACTATGTACTGAACTAAATCGAGCCGCACTTCACTATTCCTAACAAATAGAAAAAAATCATAATGCGGAAAGTTCCGGGTAAAAGAAATTAACCGATTTTTTCCTTTTTTTTCTTCAGAAGTTATGCCGATATTGCCAAGTCATTAATTAAAATATAAGAAAACCGATTCACAAATAAACTTCTTAAATGTCTTCTCGCTTCTTTTTTAGCAAATATCTTTATATTTATTTTATACTAAATGTTTTTAGAATATGCAAATAATTCGTGTTTTCTTGACATATACATGGATGTTATTAAGTTACTTTACATTGCTTTAGATCAAAGTACAAGAGAAGCACATTACACCACAACTTGTTGTTGTTGTTGTTGTTTCGCTAACCAACTTAGCATCATCAACAGATGAACTTATAACTTTACATCATCTGCTGATGATGCTAATTTGGTTAGCGAAACGCGCGTTCAGAAAATAACAAGTTGTGGTGTAGTGTGGTTAGAACTCTTGTATTTTGATCTATCTTCCACCACAGGCTCCAGTGTTAGGACTTACCATTGCTTTCGATAGTAATATAACATAGTACTACCTGGCCCAGCAGTCCTTGCTCTGCTTTTCCGATTTACAAGAATATGGGGCTCATTCACCTCATCGTCCAGAAATCATATTGAAGAAAAACATATTGGTTTTATAAAAAAAATTTCACAATAAAAAAATACAAAAAATAATGCTGAAAGGTTCCGGTAACCAGATGATAATTTCAAAAAAAAATCATGTTAATTGGTGTTTCAAATATATAGAAATTACACGAATTTCATAATATATGATTTTATAACATGGGCTCTAGGTTAGGAAACGAGCCCCAGGGCTAATGGGCGAATGAGAGTAAATGTCTTTTTTTTTCACTTCATTTTAAAAAAACATTATCTTTTTAAAAAAATATTTACTATTGAACATTTTCTAGTTAGTAACAATGCATGCTAAAAGTGACGATTACATGCATGCCATTTTTGATTTTCAATTTTGATAGAATTCCAATATTAAATATTAATTTCCGCATTTTGCTCTAGAGCGTTCGTTTATTGTTGACAGAGTGAAAAGTTAAAACCTTTTTGCATTCTATTACTAGATTTCATATTGTCTCTTCGGATATAAATTGAGAGCTCGAAGATATTTCTTCCCACTCAACATCAAATTTCTGTTTGTTTAATTTAATATCTTTGCCGGACAATTGAAAAATATAAAAAATATTAATTAAGTTGTATTTTGTGATGTACATTTTGCTAGATTTAGTTTTGTGGTTTTTGTATAACATAGATCAAGGTTCTAAAATTTGTTCTCTCATATGAGGCAGAAGACATTCAAATCATGGTAAATGATATAGAAACGGCAAACATTTTAGTAAATGATAAATGTAGTATGTATGAAGTATATCCTTTCACTTACCAATGCCATACTGGCTCGTTTGTATTTCGATGGTACCGACACAAAAGCAATCAGTTATTAATTCTTTGGTTTACACGATTTGTGACCAAAACTGTCTACCATCGGAAACCGAGAAACTGACTCAAGCTTTAAGAAGGAATAGATATTGCACTGATGATATTGTATGGTCATATACAAATATAATAATCCTACTCCACGAAATGATAGGAATAAGAAATTACCGAGTGGAAGTCTAGTTGTTCCTTTTCTACACGGAACGACAGGCAAGATTGCAAGGTTACTACGCCGGTCCAACATACGTACAATCTTCAACACACAGACACACATACCCACACACCTACACACACACAAACACACACACACATACACACATATTGAATAATATTTGCGATCGCCAAAGGACATTATTCCTTTCCGAACGGAAGGAGTATATGCAATTCCTTGTTCTTGTGGCGATGTCTATATTGGAGAAACTGGACGATCCATCTCGACTAGGCTTATGAAACATGAACGATGTATTATACAGAAACAAATTATACATTCTGCTGTATCTGAATACCAAATTCCACTGGACATATCATAAATGTAAAAGAAACCAAAGTTCTTGCATCGGTTTCGGGATTCTATAAACGGAAAATTAGAGACTCTATTGAAATTTATAAGCATCCTATCAATTTTAATAGAGATACGTCTACTCATACCTGGATCGTTACACTGGGTCACGGTTCGGAGAACACAGGTCCACTATAATTAGTCAGCCTAGTTCTCTCCGAGGTCATTCAGAGTTCTAATGTGGTGAAGTAAAGAACCCTGAAGATTCCTTGTGCAGTGTAGGGCGAATCGTCGCAAATTAATTCCATTTTGACTTGGTCTAATCCCAAGAACGATGATTTCTCAATTGAATTTAACATGGTGTGTTCCAATTTTGACTCCCTGTATGTCGAAAATTAACTGCAGGATTGAGTTTCTACATAGGAAACGGCTTTTAGTACGTAGGTGATTGGGTCCGAAGTACGTACAAGCTGTATTTTTAAAACAGTTCCTTATGAATGAGGCTTAATATTGACTTGTAAAGTCAATGTTAAGCGCAAAGTAAAGGTCATTAAATCCATGTATTTTTGTCTGACCTGTATAATTAGAAGAAATGAACTTAAAAGCATATAGTCAAGTGAATCCAATTCGATTTCCAGATTCCAGATTCCCATCAAGGTCTTCAAATTACTTATGTGTACAAAATTTAAAGCGTAGGGCGAGCTAAAGCGGTTATTAGTCAGTTTTGCAAAAACAAGGTCTGGGTTTACGTTAAGTTTATCTTAGTTTTCTATTGTTACAGAACTATGTGTACAGAATTTGACAGGGATAGGTTAAGTGAAAGAAATTGTTCAAGATTGCAGTCAAGGTCGCCAAATTAGTCATCACACCTTTATAAATGTACAAAATATCAAATTTAAAATTCAAGTGGAAGTGGTTCAAAACTGAGCTAATAGGCAGACGCCAGACACAATAACAGACAAGTGAGAATAAGTAACAGTTTGCAATAATGCGTTTTTACTTTACCTTAATGATGTTGTGTAGTTGAGTAAAAACCAAGAAAAATGGTAACTAAAATTTCAAGGGACAAATGAACTATTTTGACAAATTGAGTATTTACTCCAATTTGATAACCTTGACTTTAAGCTTAACCTTAACCTTGCAAGTTGATAGGGTCCGCTTAGAGAACTGTTTTAAAATATAAGTTGTACAGAGAACCCAACTCCTAAAGTACTGAAAACCATTTCTTACAATGAAATGGTTTCCAGTCAATTTTTCTGAGAATTCACCTCGTGTATAAAAATGTCAACATGAAGCGTGATGTTTTCGCTGAACTGATCGCCGAAAAGGTGAAATAAAGAATTGAAAATTAACCTGCGATGACGTCATTGTAGTTTTTATAATAAGTAAATAAATGAAATAGTGTTCATTATTTTTTTCGGAAACTCTCCACCGAATACCATAATAATAATATAATAAATAAAAAATAACCAAAAGATTCTATAAAAAAATCCTGTTGCCTGTAAAAAAAACACATTCGTTTATTTTCTTTATTCAAAAAATAGCTTTTCTTCTTTGGAGTCAGGTTATTCTAACTTTAAAACAATAAAAAAATAAACTCATGCAATTTTCAGGCTACACGTTTTTCAGAATTTTCGGTAATTTTTATGCGCTATAACTGACAATTTGATATGTCCAATTTTTTTTTCCTTTCTTCGTAAGGGGGAAGTATTGTAATCGTGAAAAAATCACTCTTCCGGTGTTTTGCATCTTGGAGTCTGAGAAAAGGAAGTAAGGAATTACATACGCTAGTACTATCATAATAACTATTTGTTACGTAACTCGTATTAGAATTGACATATTTCCGATAAGTGATTTTCAGACATTTTTTTCGAAGATGGCGCGAGTGGCAACAGCCGAAAACTCAGGATATTAATTGACATGCCAAAGCCAACAACTCTTCCAAGTATAAACTTCTCACGATTTGTCTTTATAAAATTAAAAATATTTTATATTGTCGATAAATATTTTCAATTTTTATTAAAAATATGCGATGGCGTCTTCCAACGAAAATCCAATATACACGTAAGGTTGACAGAATCGAGACGTAATAAGAAATTCTCGGGAGGGTCTCACAATTATTCCCGGAGGTTATGAGGTCATACAGGAAAGCAATAATTGGAAGAAGCACTTCCAGACTCTTGTGATAAAGGAAGCAGCAAATTTCCGCCACGGTAATGCTGAGCAAAGGAGATGGGGCGTAAAAGTATTTGGTGTTCTAAATTAAGTTTTTGTATTGCCGCTTTTATCCGTTTCGTTTTTGCATTAAGTGCACGTGCGAATTCCGACTTATTAATACGATATTGGTAAAAAACTTTGCCTGTGTAGATTTTAAAATCGATAAAAATATATGAACTTTGCCGTTAATATATGAAATGTTGAAAAAATATACGTAATTTAATATTTTAAAAAAGAAACGGTATTAAGCAAAACAATATGATTTATGTTCTATTTACGCATATTTTTTTCTAATTGTTTGTTATTAAAAATTTCTTGATGTGTTGTCTTACGGGCACAATTTAATCCTTTATTAATTGACTTGCCACAGTCAATAATTGTTGCAAGTATTCTGACGGATTGTAAGCTAAGGCCTTTCATTTGCTATTTGTTAAATGGGCTATGACTTTAAAGCTAATAGTATATTTTCTAACAAGTGTGGAAAATTAATTTTTCTGCACGACACCATCTGTGACAATCGGTCAAGCAGTTGAATGCGGAAAACGTATTTTCCAAAAGCCTTAGGAACAATTATATTTCTACAAGGGTGCAGAAATAACCTTAGTCCAACAGTTATATCCTAATTTTTTTTAAAAAGTTACATTTTATTATTTATTTATATGGTAATTTGTGATAAAAGTACAGTTAGTTGCATTGACCAAGTTGATAGCAGGCTCCAACTGATTGCTTCTGTTTGGCATATTTGGCGGCATAGAAATTTCTTCAGATTCCGCTGTTTGGACGTCGGTTCCTGATGACGTGCTAGGTCACGGTTCTGGAGAAGTTGTGCTTTTTTCAAAGGTGGCTGGTTGCTGTGAGCAAGTTGATGTGCAAGGCGTTGGAATACTTTCTTCTAGTTTGTGTGAATGCCTTGAACGTACCCATGTTGACAAAATTTTCCGCACTAGTGCTGAAAAGCAAATTTTCCACAGTATATTTACGTTGAAAACTAAATATTAGGCACGCCTGTATAAGAATATATTTTTGTACATAATCTTTTCGTTTTTGCGTTAAGTACACCTATGAACTCCGACGTATTAATACGATATTGATCAATCACTTTTCCTTCGCTGACTTTAAAATCGATAAAAAATATGAGCTTTGTCTTTAATATATGTAATTATGATAAAAGTGTACCCACCTACTTCTATATTTTTAAAATATCACGATATTATCGAGCAAAACAATATGATTATATGTTCTGTTCATCTTTAATATTTCTAATTGTTTGATATAATGAAGTTCTCGATGTACTCTCTCTCCTGATTTAGTTTAAAAAGGTAATTTGTTTATTTTCTTTAAAAGTTTGGGGTTAAATGACCAAGTTCTGTTTGACGTCTTACCTTCTCTCATTTTTTTTCTTGCTTGTTTTGTTTATGATTTCTGAAAACAAACATTTTTAAAGTGAAGCAGTAAAAGAAATATCTTTCTTCATAATTGGCAAACGTTTGTACAAGAGGGCCGTATTTTCGAGATCAGATCCAGGGCTATCAGGGCTCATAGGTAAATGTCAGTCTCGGATTGCAGGAGTAGCATGCAGAAGTGTTGGTCGGAACATTTAAATAAAAATTTACTTATATTCACTGTTTAAGGGTACCTTGTATTACCTAATTTTTTTAAATTCAAAAATCACAATTATAATGGTCTAATGTTCAATTCATATCAATTTGCATGGTTAATAGAAACCTTTACAAAAAAATAGAACCAACTTAAAAAAAAGTACTAAAGAGTAAAAGTTAATATTTTATTCCACATTAAAAAATTAATTTGTGAAGTCGGCGTCAAACTAATTCTTAATTATTACTTATTCGCAAACCGAGATTTATATATTTATTTTAATTTATTTATAAATTTTCAACGTGGAATAACATTTTTTACTTTTTAGTGCTTTTTTGAAGTTCATTCTATTTTTAAAAAGAACTATTTATCTTTTTTAGTTCGAAAATCATATAAAACACGATATTAAAATGCCTACTTTTTTTCGTGATGATATGATGAACGCAGTATACCTTGGCTCCGACGCTCGTCTAGATAATTGAAAATGGCGCCATTCTGCTATTTTTTACATTTTTTAAATATGCTTGCTATGGAACCACTCCAGTAATAATAAGAATATTCAGTAATATCCTGAATATTCCCTGAAAGGTTCATACAAACTGATCAAACGAACGCGGAGAAATCGATGTACATACTCCTCCTTTTTTGAAATCCGTAAAACATTTTACTTATAGTTTTCAAAGGTTTTTAATAAAAATCGGTAAATTTCCTTTACCCGGAACTTTCCTCGTTATGAATCTTACCTTTTATTAGAGATAGTGACGTGTGACCCAGTTTAGTTCAGTTTATAGGTATTTAATAACACATATATACTGTATTTTCAAACAATTCTATTGGACGCCACTTTATTCTATCATATTGGATTCTTACCAATATTTTACTAGTTTCTATGTACGCCACACTAGATTTTTGAGTATAATTTAAAATAAATTCAATAATTAGTTTTACATTGACGCACATCGCCAATTTGTTACATCGTGTTGAATTCCCACAAGTTTATCCCTATATTAATCCCATTTAATATTTCTGCACAATTAAAAGTTAATTGAATAAGATTTTTTTATGTTAATTTTTAAGGGTAATTTTTTACGATTACAATACTTCCCTTTAACGAGGGAAGCAAAAAAGGTATTTATATAAATTTGCTTTGCTGTTCAACTTGTTTCAGTAGCATTTACGTATATACAAGTAAAAAATGTAAGAAGGAAAGATATATTTTTATTTTCTCATTTGTTAGCGCTGTTTCAATATCTTTTCCTTCGACCTTCCTCGTTCTTATATTACATACAAGGGGATTAAGAACTGAACTCCCCCAAAAGCAAAATCACAAGCAAGTCAACGGGCCGTAAGTGCTTCTACAGTGTGTTAAATACCTTGTAGTTACACTTTTGTATAGGATCCCTACAACGTGGCTCAAAAACCAAGTTAACGTTACAATGTTATAATGTTACGATGTCATAATTATATTTTTTACTTTAAGTACCTTAAGAGTGGTACATTTCTAAAGGTAACTTCATTACTCAGAGTAGTTAATAATACATATGTAAAACTGATTCTTTTTTTTTTTCAGATGAGTTAGCAAAATGAATAAAAGATCAGGTGGCGGTGGCTCCTGGAACAGAAGGGGCAAGCCCTCTAATAAAGAGCTGAGTGGCATGAGACGGCAGCGCAGCCTCGAGTGGAGAAATGAACGAGGCTGTAGCTCCAGTGACGAGGAAATCGCGAGACCTGTAGAAAGTCAAATTTTTGCATCTTTGCTGGCTCAGGCTCAGAAAGAATTTAAAGGTAAGGTTTTTCTTTACAAAAAAGTTTATTAGTTGGAAATAACTGTAAGTTAAAGTCTACGTTTTACTAGTTCTTACAACGTTCTAACAATAAAACAAACCGGTTTTTTGCTGTACTCAAAGCAATAGTCTACATTCCACAAGTTTTTACAATTGATAATAATATAAACCAGACTGTTTTTTCCTGTAATCAAGTCCTTGGCACCTATATGTTTTAATGCTGTCCAGTAACATAGATGCAATAAAAAGCCCAACAGAGTTTATCAAGTATGTTTGTATCCGAACTTACAGAAAAATCTACACCGAACCTCCCACCTCCCTCCACACCGAAAAAACTGCCCACCAACTCGAGCTCCGTCAGTTCACTGGTTGTCTCCTCTCCAATTTCTCAAAAGGGCACTATAATATCTTCTGACAAAGAGGCCATTGCTGCCTGCAAAGCAGATGTCTTGTTGAGCGACAACTGCTATAGTCTTTCCAAGAAAGCTCCTACTGACCAAGAACCTATTTTTGATCCAATGTCTCCCCCAACAGTGAAGCTTACGCGAACCGAAAAAAGTTCTGATAACCGTTTCCTCATGTCTAGACTAAGAGAACCAGCCATTTTAAAGGCCTTCAAGTTATATCTCGCCTTCCTGCACGACCAACCTGCGCCAATTCACTTTGAAGGGTTTACAAATACAAGCACCAGGCTGTTTTTGGCTTCTGAAGGCATTCCTATAGATTATAGAACCCTACACAAGATATATTTCGATTTTCATGCTGCTTACGGATTTAACGCAGCAGAAGTGGAAGCGGATCTTGCAGCCTATGGATCCTACATATCTTCGGAGAGATCGATTCATCTTCAGAGGACCAGAGAATGCCATAAAAATTATTTTACCAGCAATTCTCCCAAAAAAAATTTTTAGAAAACACGACGTGTCCTGAGGAACTAGATTCCTCAAAACTTCCTGTTGTTACTAGTCTTAATATGGTTCTAATTAATATTGCTTCTCTAAGAAATAAAACTGACGAGTTGTACCTATTTCTGGAAGAATTGGAGTTCCCCCAACTTGTTGCAATTACTGAGCACTGGCTGAATCTAAACGAACCCTTTTATATTGAGAGGTATACCACAGTAGCTAGATATGTCAGAAAAAACTCAGCTCATGGGGGAACACTGATTCTATCCCTAAATGGAGATTTCATGTCGGTATCTAAATATGATCATTTGTTAGCGGATAGCTCTTTTGAATTCTCTATAGTATATAATCAAAACCTTGATCTTTATGTAATTTGTATTTATAGATCACCAAACTCTGATGTACAATCATTTTTAAATAGCCTGGTAAGTTTGCTAGACAGCCTACCGATTAAAGGTAAAAAAATTCTATGCGGAGACTTTAATATTGACTATGCTACTGTTTGTGCCATCCAGAAATATCTAATTTCTATATTCGACTCTTTCGGTCTTTCAATGCATGTATCCTCGCCAACTAGAATTTCAAAAAACTCTTCTTCTATCATCGATTACATGGCGTCTGATTTTTCTCCATCAGAGGTGCAATCACAGGTCTATAACTCAGGTCTTTCCGATCACGAGGCGGTAATTTCCAGGTTTAGTTTACCTATTAGGCCCTTACCAAGATCTCGCCATCGGGGCAGAATTTTCTCGGCCGCAAATTTCTCAGTATTTCATAATATTTGCTTTAACACCAATTGGAATTTTGAATCTGATAATGTCAACACAAACTTCAGAACTTTTTTAAATAAAACTTTAAGTGCTTTTAACAAGGCCTTCCCGCTTAAGAATATCAAACCTAAGCGGCATAAACCGTGGACCACGAAAGGAATACGAATTTCTGCTAAAAATATGCGCTCGCTCTCATATATAAAAAAATTCACCGACTCCTTTCTTATTCTCGACTATATCTCTAATTATAGGAGGATCTACACTACTCTTATTAAGTCAGCAAAAAAATTACACTACCGAAAACGTCTAACAAACTCTAATAACGTTTCAAAAGAAACCTGGTCCATCATCAATAACCTCAGAAACAAATCAAACCCTGTGACTCAGAACTTGCCAGGGGCTAATGATCTAAATGATTATTTTATTAATGTAAGCAAAAATGTTACCTCTAGTATCTCGCCAAGTTTGGACC
Source organism: Kuschelorhynchus macadamiae (assembly GCA_030620095.1). Lineage (NCBI taxonomy): Eukaryota > Metazoa > Arthropoda > Insecta > Coleoptera > Curculionidae > Kuschelorhynchus > Kuschelorhynchus macadamiae. The sequence continues at coordinate 617,988 of JAUTXW010005435.1, forward strand.
CTCTTTCGTTTCTCCCTCCTTCAAAAAATTTAGCTGATAGCTTTTTCTTAAGTCCCGTTAGCAACACTGAACTATTGAAGGTAATACATAATATTAAAAGTAAATCTTCGTGTAGCACTGATGGCCTATCAATTAGAATATTCCTGAACTTGCCACTCCCAGTCATAGAGGCCCTTACAACATTAATAAATGAGTCCTTTATAAAAGGTGTATTCCCTGATTGCCTTAAAACAGCTATAATTATTCCACTTCATAAAGGCGGCGAAAAAACTAACTCTTGCAATTATCGCCCAATTGCACTACTACCAGTGCTATCAAAAATCATCGAAAGGCTACTGAAGAACCGTCTTATGCCATTTCTCCTGAAACATCAGATAATATCCCCGGAGCAGTTCGGATTTCTACCCAACAAGTGCACCAGTGACGCCATGTTCACGTTGCTTAGAGGCGTCTACTCATCTCTCAATAACAACCACCCAACTGCCTCAGTTATTTGTGACTATGCGAAAGCCTTTGATTGTGTTAGTCATGAAATTCTGATAAACAAACTACATTTTTATGGAATTCGTGGTACTTCTTTAAATTGGTTCAAATCTTATCTTGGGAAAAGGCAACAACTTGTAAGGGCTAATGGTTCCGATTCTGATTGTAAGTTGATTACAAGTGGAGTTCCTCAAGGTTCAGTCTTGGGACCTATTCTTTTTTTGTTATACATTAATGATATCACGAACCTTAAAATTAATGGAAGAATCTCCCTTTTTGCTGATGACACAAGCATAACATGGAGTGATTTTGATACAACGTCTTTACACTCTAGTATCTCCAAAGACTTGGTTATAATTAAGGCTTGGTCCGATTCCAATATGCTTTGTTTTAACGTCGATAAAACGGTGGCGTTATCTTATAAGGGAACTTTACAACCACTTCAGGTACATAACAGCAATATTGAATACGTAGAGTCGGTTAAATTCCTGGGTTTAAATATAAATAGCAACCTAAAATGGTCTAATCATATTGACACCTTAACTAAAAAACTTTCTACCGCCTGCTTCGCCATTCGATCAGTTTCAAAAGAACTAGACGTTCCTTCTGCCAGACTTACTTATTTCTCTTTATTTGAATCCCACCTCCGCTATGGCCTTCCCTTTTGGGGCTGCTGTACCACCGAGCAATTTCGTAGTATTTTTATGCTTCAAAAGAGAGCCATTCGTTATTTGTTTGGTCTAAATAATAGAGCTCACTGCCAATACTATTTCAAAAAACATGAAATATTAACACTTCCTGCATTATTTATTTTGGAAACGGTATGTTTGCTGAGAAAACATATAAACACCCTCCCAGAAAGGCCACAACATGTATACCCTACCAGAAACTCTAGGCATGATATTTATCTTCCCATTCCTTCCACAGAATTAATAAAAAAATCAATTATTTACAACGCCATAAAACTTTACAACAATCTGCCAGTACATTTAAAATCTATCCCTATGCTTGCACAATTTCGAAAAAACACCAAAGCATACCTCATTGAGAGACCACTTTACAGCGTTAATGATTTTTTTTTCAGTGAGTAAGTCTCTTTAAATTGTCACTAAACTCGCTTGTTTACTTAAATCTTTTGTGAGTCATGTCCTAACTCATAGCATAGAATTTTGTAAATCATTATATAGGGAAAAGAACTGTCGAACATTCACTTAAAACTTAATTATTTTTGTTAGGTATTGGATTAAAAACAATTTAATTCTTTTTGTATACTACATTCTGCACTAGTTCAATATACCTTCTGTTTAACATCACAATTATTTGTATAACTATAATAACATAGAGTTTAAGGTCGCATAGTTGCAATTTTGATTTCAATGTCATCGAAATTATTCACCTCGTACATGTGTGTTTGTTTACTTTTATAAGGTTATCATGATTCATTTGCTGTTTGCAATGTTATGCTATATTCTAACGTGTGTTTTACGATTTGGTAAATTGATAATTTACATTTTAAAAAAAAAAAAAAAAGCACGGACTTGTCGAAATTATTTTCGATTAATGTTTTGATATGTCTTATTTTTAGGTATATTTTGCTTTGTCCATAAAATTGTAGAATTTTTCTGCGGCAATAAAGCATACTTTTGTTTGTTTGTTTGTTTTAAGGAATAGCTGTTTTATTATTTTATATAGACTATACAAGCGGCATGTCATTGTGTTTTCTAATAGGGTGGCATATATTTACAATTCTTTCTTATTCGTAGCAGTTGACCAAAGCCAAAAAACTTAAGCATCACAAACGATCTAAATAAAACCATTAAACAAACACCCGCACCGTATACGGGAACTAAGTGCAGTAAATTTCATAAAAAGCATCAATTAAACTCTATTAAAGATTCCTCAAATAATAAATGTAAGCCCGAGTTATTATAATATGTGTTACGTACGCATACAGCTTTTCCCATTAAAGATGCAACAACGGTCTTGCTAAATCCCGACAAAACGAAACCCTGAACTTCAAGGGTACCAATTATCTCTAGCTGATCTTTTGATTAAAGTCTTTGATCGGTCTTCCTCTCATTCTATATAGCAGTCAAATTATTTATTCCTATTATTATTAAACTGCAGTGGAATCAAATAATTTTTTATTAAATTTCGAAGTTATTTTTTTTTATAATTCCATAATTCGCAAACTCATAAGAAATTTTTAAAATTTAGTATCAGTCACATTTGTAAAAAGCAAGTAACAGGGCATTAAAATTTTGCCAGTCGCAACTGTCCATTACATCATTTTATTATAATGCAGCATTAAACATAATTAAAAAAATATATAAATAATTTTCAGTTTTAACTTACAAGTTTGTTGCCGTGGTGCTTTTTTTTTGTGTTTACGTTAAATTTACTTCATTTCGACGGTATATTGGTCACGGGTCATTATAACTGATTTTAATTCTTTGCCGCGTAGTGTACCCATTCATAAGTCATACTAATAGAACAATCACTCATCATTTAGCTATCTTCTTTTTAGTTTTTTTTTATTTATTATATATATATATATATATATATATATATATATATATATATATATATATATATATATATATATATATATATATATATATATATATATATATATATATATATATATATATATATATATATATATATATATATATATATATATATATATATACATATATATGAACAAAATAACTCACGGTAAGAATTACTCCTTCACCATTTTGTCGAGAATCGGCCAAAACATGACGCCGTCGATTCTCGACAAAATGGTGAAGGAGTAATCCTTACCGTGAGTTATTTCGTTTGTATAACTTTTTACGACCAAGAACCGCACAGAAATTGAAATTTCTGTTTTTCTTCTATTTTGGCACAAATGTGTCGTCTTGTGCTCCAAAGTAGGTCGCATCTAAAGCGATTTAGTTGCGCCATAGTACCTACAGATAGCCCCACTGGTTGCCTATTTCCCTCGTCGACTTTCAAAGTCGAATGGCATGACGATTTGTTTGTTTCAGGGTTTGGGTATTTCGGTTTTAATACCAATACCCCCCAAGGAATCTGCCTGATGAGGCTTGCCGGGGCAGATACCACGGTAGCAGATGCCCATTGGCCCTAGAAACAAACATAGCGTCATGTTTTGGTCGATTCTCGACAAAATCATGAAGGAGTTAGCCTTACCGTGAGTTATTTCGTTTGTATAACGTTTTACGACCAAGAACCCCCAGAAATCGAAATTTCTGTTTTTCTTCTATATACATATATATATATATATATATATATATATATATATATATATATATATATATATATATATATATATATATATATATATATATATATATATATATATATATATATATATATATATATATATATATATATATATATATATATATATGTATATATATGTATATATATATATATATATATATATATATATATATATATATATATATATATATATATATATATATATATATATATATATATATATATATATATATATATATATATATATATATATATATATATATATATATATATTTATATATTTATATATATATATATATATATATATATATATATATATATATATATATATAAATTTATATATATATAAAAAATTATATATATATATATATATATGAATATATATATATTTATATATATATTTTAGTTTTATTTTTCTTGGTTTACGGTCAGTGGTTTACTTGAAAATAAGTAAAAAATTACTTCTTTTTTTAAAAACATACATATATTGTAGTCTGATGACGTTTCAACCAGTTTTGGTCTTTTTCAAATCTAAAATTAAATGAAAAATTGTTGGCACGACAATAACAAAATACGCCAAAAAACAATCATATATATATATATATATATATATATATATATATATATATATATATATATATATATATATATATATATATATATATATATAGATTTTCTACCCACATTGACGTTGTGTTTGATGTAGATTTAGGTGTTCTTTTAAGGATTAGATTATTTATTTTATTTATGTTGTTCTGTTTTATTTTTTTAAAAAGATTTTCGTATTTTTGTGTGTTACGTAATTTAAATTTTTGAAAAATATGATTTGGTAACTTTTTTATAAGCTGGTTTTGAATTTGCTCCAACTTGTTATGTAAATTTTTAATAGTTAAGGTTGTATCTGTAATTAATAAGCTAAGTATGCCTAAAATGAATTTTGGCAGAATATGTTGTTTATATTTACGTTCTAAGTTCACATTTTCAAAATGTATATGTGAAATTTTAAAATTTAGAAAAGTTGGTTGCAAGTTTTCTGATTTGCATCTCAAAAGAAAAACTCTCCTATTCTTTTGGTTACATAATTTCTGCGAAATTTTCTTATATTCCTTCATGTCGCTCACAACATCTCTTTCAAACGATGTTTCAATTGTTCTGTAGTTTAGTATTTCTGTTGTATGTTTCTTTCTAGGGCCAATGGGCATTTGCTACCGTGGTATCTGCCCCGGCAAGGCTCATCAGGCAGTTTCCTTGGGGGGTATTGGTATTAAAACCGAAATTCCCAAACCCTGAAACAAACAAATCGTCATGCCATTCGACTTTGAAAGTCGATGAGGGAAATAGGCAACCAGTGGGGCCATCTGTAGGTACTATGGCGCAACTAAATCGCTTTAGATGCGACCTACTTTGGAGCACAAGACGACACATTTGTGCCAAAATAGAAGAAAAACAGAAATTTCAATTTCTGTGCGGTTCTTGGTCGTAAAAAGTTATACAAACGAAATAACTCACGGTAAGGATTACTACTTCACCATTTTGTCGAGATTCGACGGCGTCATGTTTTGGCCGATTCTCGACAAAATGGTGAAGGAGTAATCCTTACCGTGAGTTATTTTGTTCATATATATGTATATATATATATATATATATATATATATATATATATATATAAATAGTGCCAAAATTTGATACAACAAAACCATGCCGGAGTCCATAGCAGGAGCAAAACCGACACATTTGCGGTTACCAAAAGAACATCCGAAATCTTCGCCAGACTAGATAATCTATTACCACGGAGTAGTATATTTCCACCTTTGGAACCCCAGAGTACTTAAATCGAAAATAGAAAAAGATTAAGGCGACAAGAACTATTATATAGTAGAAAAATGATTTTTTTAGGTCGACCGTAAAGCACATTGAAATTTGGCCAACTATAGACGCGTGTTTCTATTTTAAGGTCTTCATCAGTACAGTCAGAGTGTGTTGCTATACCTCATTTTCGTGTCAAAATTTTCATCGTTAACGAAATGAAAGCTAAAATAGTGAAAGAGGCAATGTGGTAAAAATGTCTACTAAATAACCAACAAAAAGATTACTTAGCTTCTAATCAGTTTATTAAATGCTAAAAATGACCATCATTCATTTTTATGAAGTAAAATAAGTTATGTTCAAAACGTTCCCATACATTACGCAACATTTTGGGTGTAATTTGGCGGCATTCATTAAATATACGGTTTTACAAATCATCCAGTGATTCTGGCTTGGTAGCATACATTTTAGATTTTAGATGGCTATATAGATAAAGGTCCATTGGATTCAGATCAGGTGACACGGGTGGCCACTTGTTGTGCCCCCCTTCTTCCAATCGAGCTTTGAGGAAAATATTTATCCAATAATTGTCGCACAAGTTATATGAAATGAGGTGATGCGCCATCTCGTTGAAAAATATTCATATAATGGTCTTCTTCATTCTCCAATACTTGTAGGAGAACTGGATAAACAGCATTCTCTAATAATTTCAGATACATTTCGCCACTGAGATTACCGAGTATAAAACAGGGTCGATTATGTGATTTCCATAAATAATCGCCCAGACATTTAATTTTTGGGGATGGGGTGTATGTACTTCACGACGAAATAGTCTTGGATTCTTATCTGACCATTAACCAAAAATTAACAATCGATTTGACACTGTTGTCATGTTCTTAAATTTTCACAATGAACTGAGGTAAATCGACAGGTCCGACCGTTTTCCCAGATTTTCATTTTAAAGCCGGAAAATCGGGGTTTTAAAGCTTTCGTTGATCCACCCTGTATATATATATATATATATATATATATATATATATATATATATATATATATATACACAGTATCCAGACAGACGTGAATATGTTGACACTTTCAGTGTGTTTGTGAATCGTCCAACGATTTTAACCTATTTATTGACTAAATATGTTAACAATATTTAAATGTGCCTACCGATGTAATCTACTGAAACCAAAAATGTCGTTACTATTCCCTTGAGAAAGGCTGAAATTCGGCCGAAACGTCTGGAAATATAAATATTAACAGATTTTTCAAGGAAATGAAATAGTTTTCATTACTCTGTAGGAATCGAACCATATCCCAAGAAAACAAAAAAAAATCAAATATATATTTATATATATATATATATATATATATATATATATATATATATATATATATATATATATTTATAACTATATATATATATATATATATATATATATATATATATATATATATATATATATATATATATATATATATATATATATATATATATATATATATATTTTATAAACGATTTGACGTGCTCTCATGACAATCGATCCGGCTGTTTAGCTTTTAGGTGGTAACAAACAATAGAAGCATATAAATAAATGATTGCTAAACTCATTACACTTTTTTGCCTAGGTAATCGGTGCAGATGGACGATTTCTTTCAATTACCAAATTAGTCACCACACAACTATAATTCTGAAAGGACACTCTGTTTAATTTACCAGGTATATTAATTATTTGCAGAATCCAACAAATCAGCACTATACAGGTGCTAATTTTCCCCAAAGGCGATTAAACTGGTGATTGTTAATACGTAATTATTCGGTTCGGCCCCCTTCCTGGCAACCCTTTATTTCCGCCGGCTCGAATTCTGCTCACGTTTCACAAGAAATGCACGTTTAAATGTCAGACTGGACTCGGACTTATAATTTGGCAACAGAACCGCACTCAGCAAAATCTTAATGGTCTTTTTGAAAGCGCAGCATCTATTTCAGTCGGCGGCTGGTCTATATTAACTAAATTTGCGTGATTTTGCTTTCGTCGTAATGGTATTTTATTAATGAATAAGTTTTTAAAATGTTATTGCTTGTTTTGATACATTAGTAGATAGTAATAGTAATGCATATAACACGTCTAATAAGTGGTACTTTTCGAGAACACCTAAATTATGTGTGTAATAAAAAATAACTTGCTGCCCGGTTTACATATTCAAAAAATTCTTAAAATCAAAGATTCTGTTCTCTTAGTTTAGTTGGTGAATTAAAAAAAGTTTAGAAAGTGCTATATTTTTGATCAGATGTACAGGGTGTTTAAAAAACAAAGATATGACATAACCATTTAAAGAGTGGGGTTAGATAACAATATATTGCAAAAAGTTTTTTGGAAAACGGGTTTAGAATTTAAAACAAAAACTTCAACCATAAGGAATATCATATTTTCCGCTATAGCCCACCTCTGTTAAGCAATATAATGAAGATTTTGTTATTAAACTATTTCTAATGAGCGAATATTCATAATTTATTAGAATAATTTTTTTTTCTCGAAGTGCCATACCCGTATTCAAGCCTTAGCGTTGGCTACTGAATGCCTTGAAATTTGTCTTATATCAAGATGTATTTGGCATATTTTACTGCACTACATTAGATCCTTATACTATAAAATGTGCTCTCTACATAGTGGTTTCCCGTTGCCTTCTACTTAGCTGTGTTTCGTATTGGATCCATGTAAGGTCTCTGTTTCCGAGATTCCGAATATTCAAATTTCTTATTAACGCCATATTTTCATTTTGCATTTTTTCAGTGAGTTCATTAAAAGCAATCAAATGAAGTATTACAAGACTACAAGTAGGCTTTGATTTCGTCTGACCGCCATAATGAAGTAAAAAAAAGATGTTTGTCGTTATTCGTTTTTCTTGAGTTATCTTTAAATTTTATGACTTATTTGGGTTTTCACATTAGATTTTAAAGTTTTTCTAGCAGAAAAGCCAGTATTTATTCCAACGAATAAAGATTAGATTTGAAAGAAGTTTATTATAAAGTGAACAAAAATGCACAAGTTGCAGCACGTGAATAGAAAATCAATTTCCGGAGCGACGTCAACCCAACGAAAGGATGCTGTTATCGTAGAAAATGTCAAGAATAATCCAGGAATATCATTGAGGAAAATTGAAGAATAAACAACAATTCCGAAATCTGCTGTTCTTTCGATTCCAAAATAATTTCTTCATCCGTATAAACCTCATATCAGGGTCTTCACGGAAATGATTTTATCAGATCAACAAATTTTGTGATTTATTTATAAATAAATGCCGAGAAATACCTGGTTTTCGGTCTAAAGTTCTTTGGATAGACGAAACGTGAGTTACAAATTGTGGAATATTCCATAAACACAATCATCACTACTGGAGAACAGAAAAGCCACATGATTTAGAAGAAGGGCGATTGCAAACAAGATTTGGATTTATTGTGTGATGTGATATTATAAGCAATTTACTAGCATGACATGATAGCTTAACAAATGAAAACACTTGAATTCTTGTATCTAAGACAACCATTTAATTGGGTCTTTCATTTTGGTAGAAAATCTAACTGGAACTAGGTATCTGTAGCTGTTGCAAGGACGCATTATTCCAACAATTATTATAAACATCACTCCACTTAATGAATTGTGCAAGACCGGTGGCAGCAATATGGCTTTTCAGCTCACAATACTAGAAAGCTTACAGAAGACACTTTTGGCAATACAATTGTATCGAATTGTGGTCCCATTGCTTGGTTGGTGAGGTTGCCAGACCTTATACCTCCCGTTTTTTAGTTATGGAGTACACAAAAACGAGGTACATGAATTTGTATATCAAAAGATCACGAAAAATTGAAACAGAGGGTACGAGATGTTCTTATTAGAATTAATGGAAATACCTTAAGGAGTGTTACCCGTAAGTTTTAAAGCTATATGTAAAATTGAGGCAGACATGTGTCGTGAGTTTTTAAACATTTTTTATGAATTTTCAATTAAAAGCATTGCTTAATTTGATACTTATTCCAATGTTAAAAAGAATGCCTTAACTGTCCATTGTTTCATTACGACGACCAGACGTAATCAAAGTCTACTATAAAAAAACAGTGACATTTTTTAGAAAAACAACAATGTTTTTAAGATTTTCACTATATATTTGTTGTCAACATGACATGTTTCGCATATCCAATAGCTTCTTCAGATGTTGAGGTATAACTAAAATACTACAATGTTAAAACGTTGAGCTGAGATTTTTATGGACAATATTGAACATACTATACACCAGAATCCACTAATAAAAAACTTTCTTTATTGGTTTAGGTATGTTGATGACATTTTAGCTTGTTTTGTTGGAACAAAGAGAGAATTTAGTGTTTTTATTGATTTTATAAACAAAGAGACAATTTAGTGTTTTTACTGATTTTATAAATATTATTCACCCTAGTATAAGTTTTACAACCGAATTAGAACAAAATAACTCCATTAATTTCCTAGATTTAACTATACAGAAACTTGATAATAAACACGATTTTTCCATTTTTGATAAACCCTCTCATACAGATATTACTATTCACGCTAGCTCTACTCACCCATATCAACACAAATTGGCGGCTTATAACAGTATGGTTCACAGGTTAATTAGCATTCCAATGTCAAATCCTAATTATGAAAAAGAACTTAATATAATAAAACAAATTGCTGTAAATAACGGTTATGATCCCAATTTCATAAATAATATTCTTGTCAACAATATCGTAAATCATATCCTTTTATTAAAGAACAAAATAATAGATTTTATAAAGTTTTAACTTATATTGGATCACCTACTGAACATATCGCTAATTTATTGCGTAAACAAGATTTAATTGTTGCTTACAGGACAGACAATAGTTTGGGTAAATATATAAAAAATAATAAAGACAAAATAAGCAAATCAAAACAATCAGGTGTCTATAAGTTAACGTGCGGTGACTGTCCAAAAATGTATATAGGTCAAACAGGTAGAACGTTTAACAAACGCATTTCAGGGCATAAAAATAGTTTTTTAAATAAAAAATCTGATTCAACCTTTGCAAATCATCTCTTACTTGAACATCATTCATTTAATCATAATTTTGAAATTCTACATATAAAAAATAAGGACATAAAACTTAATATGCTAGAATTCCTCGAAATAAACAAACTAAAATCATCAGACCATTTACTAAATGACCATTTAGAATTAAGTAGCTCTCCTTTGGTAAATTTATTTCACTAAACCGTCCTTTTGTCGTAGATATGTAACTCATATAATTTTAAGGTTTTTTTATTTATTATAACACCATCTTCTTTGGGTTTTGCCTATAATTGGTACCTGTTGTTTACCTTTCACATTTTTACATGGTAGTATTTTAGTTATACCTCAACATCTGAAGAAGCTATTGTAAATGCGAAACATGTCGTGTTGGCAACAAATACATAGTGAAAATCTTAAAAACATTGTTTTTTTCTAAAAAAATTTATCGTGGATTTTCATCACGTACAGGACAGTAATTTTGGTTTTTCAGAGCTTAAGGAAAATAATAATCTCGACTCGTGATTCATCATTTGAAAACTCTTAAGGAGCACTTTCCAAGACGTAAAAATTAAATATGGCGTTCAAAAATTTTAAACTTCGAAAATGTATCTCGAAAACAGAGAAAGCTGAAATTTTCATTTTACCTTCATCAGATTATTCTAAAAAAGTGTCTTATTAATGTATTAAACTTAAAAACACAACACCCGTATTTGGTGAGTCACAGAGAAAAATTGAAAATGCACATTTTTAGTTTCCCCTAATTATCTCAAAAACCTCCGAAGATAATTTAAATCTTCAGTCAGAATCAAATTTCTAATGAACTTTCCTAATTTAACCATCTTTCTGACTATATAGTTTTCAATATTGCAATACATGTAAGTCAAATCATGTACACACTGTATTTTTAAAATCAAGGAGAAAATGTTCTTTTTAAGTAGTAATTAAAAAGATACTGGGAGTTTCCTTTAAAATAACAGAGTCGGTGCTTTTTTTAATTTGCGAATATTTGTTTATTTTTTAGCAAATCCTGTTGTTTCAGATACAACTCGAAGAATTTTAAATTTAAGATCTTTGCCTCTCTGCTAAAACCTGTAGACCCGGCAAAACATTTAACAAAAATCTTTTACTCTCGTTGCCATAGAAGAAGATATTTAGTTTTACTAATTTTTATGAATAATAAAATATTTTTTGAGCTGTGTTCTAAACGTATATTTTTAAGTTTCCCTTGACATAAATTGTAAAGTTTCCTAAAATCCTGATTTATCTACGAGCACCTCCTAAAAGCAATGCACTTATTTCAAGCCTGCCAATAATGGTAGTATCTTTGTACTTTATGGCTTTATTGCTTATATATATATTAGTAGACCGTCGAGTTAGAATCTCTAAAAGTTACAAACAAATTCCCCCATTATATTAACTTTAACCTAACGGAAAACAACTTGTCAGACTGCACTTTGATGTATCGAAAATTAAAGGGAGGAACAGAGATAGATAGATAGATATGAACCCTTAGAAAGTTATGGAAGCATAAAGACTAACGAGTGATTGAAGACGGATGTGGGGGTGCTTGATTGGTTTTACTTGTGGGGTGCGCCTATCAATCAAGCGCAGCTTCGCTGCTAGCACATATGTATGGAATCGATTTCATAATTTTATTATTTAATGATATTTGATTTGGTTTATATAATATAATACTGAAAAATAAGGCCGGATTTCTTAGATGGCGATACGCAGAATGCCAATTAAATATATATATATATATATATATATATATATATATATATATATATATGTATATATATATAAATATATATATTTATATATATATATATATATATATATATATGTATATATATACAGGGTGCCCTGAAAAGTTCTTAACAAATGGAAGTGTTACTCTTCATAAAAAGTTCTGCTTCCTTCGAAACTATTATCGGAAATATCAAACTTAAAAAATATTGTACAGGGTTGCCAAAAACTTGGAAAATCTAAAATTGCCTGAAGAGAACACTACCCATAAATTTAGTTTTAGAGCAAAACGCCATAAGAGAATTATTCTGACTACTCCGAGGTGTGATGAAATACTACATTTCATAAAGAAATTCAAATTTGAATGCAACGTACGGGGTATACAAAAAGTTTTATTTAACAATATCGTATAAAAAAATCAACTAGGAATGAACAATGAACAAATTATGTTTCTACGTGAGCGCCATCCCGTTCCATAAATATTATGGTTCTTCAACTGAACTCTGCTATTGCGGCTCTTACCATAGCGTAATTTCTTGTGAAGATCAACCTTTTCTTTTAACAGTCCCCAAAGGGAAAAGGTGCAACGAGGTTAGGTCAGGAGTCCTAACTGGCCACGGGATTGCAGAATACCTTTCTATCCAGCCATTTGAAAGAGTCCTTTGTAAAAAATTGGAGACTATCTGTGTACTATGACATGGTGGTCCGTCGTGTGGGTACCAAAGTGAACGCCTGATATTTAATGGCAATTCTTCAACAAATTCAAACAATTGAGTATTTAAAAAATTCAAATAAGTTTGACTTGTCAAATTTTCACGAAAGTAATACAGGCCTACCATTTGGTTATCCAAAATAGCGCACCAAACATTTGTTGTAGTTGTTGTATGAGTATTGATTGCGACACTGTATGTACAGGCAGCGGCAGTTCTGTGAGAATACGACTCCGTTTGACGAAAATGTCGATTCATCGGTAAAGAATATTTTTCTGGCAAAGAAAGATTCATCTACAGCTTCTCGGGATATATCTAGGTTTGTAAGGATAGAATTTATTTGCTCGTAAAATCGTACTGACTGTTGACGTTGTTACGTTACCCCGAAGTGATTTTGATAATTTCCTCACCAAGGCTTTAGGATTTTCAACGATCGCTTGCAAAACTTGCAATTAATTTTCTTTGGTAGTAGACCAGGCTTGTTGTTTTTTTTTTAAACGTATTATCAACAGACTCAGTGGATTTAAACTCGGTCATGATTTGCAATAGTAACATAACATATTTGTTTGTTTGGATGTCTATTATTAAAAATTTCAGCCGCTTCACGACATGTTCTATAATGATCTCCAACAATTAACCCAATTTCAATATTTTCCTGTTTTGTTAATTTAACTACCGTAATGAAAATAACAGAAATGTATTCAATGTAATAAAATAACCAAACACCTTAACCGTCAGTACAATGCAAGATTATGTTTCCGTAACAACAGTATGTTTAATTTTTTTTTGAGTCTACTCAGGATATTTTATTCCCCAATTAATTTTTTTTATATATATATATATATATATATATATATATATATATATATATATATATATATATATATATATATATATATATATATATATATATATATATATATATATATATGTATATATGTATATGTATATATATATATATATATATATATATATATATATGTATATATGTATATATATGTATATATATATATATATATATATATATATATATATATATATATATATATATATACACGTGGAATGAAAACATACTATCATTTAATGCTCCCAACGAAAGCCAGGAGTCACAATGTAATTCAATGTCGGTCGTGGTATTAGCCAGCGGAGTAGTTGTTTTTGTGATTCCATTTTGTGCCTTTGCCCCACACGGGGCTCGCTACTAGTCTATGGCGGCCTGATGAGCTCTAATAAGAGCGAAATCGCGATCGTCGTTTGACTAAAATGGATCATTGTGTCTGCTGTGATGCAGAACATGTTCCAAACAAGGAACATTTTCTTGTTATGACGGTGTACGTGGAATGAAAACATACTATCATATATATATATATATATATATATATATATATATATATATATATATATATATATATATATATATATATATATATATATATATATATATATATATATATATATATATATATATATATATATATATATATATATATATATATATATATATATATATATATATATATATATATATATATATATATACCCAGGGAGTTTTCTTGGGTTAGGGTTCGTAGGTGGTAGAGTTAATGGCTTTTTTCTTATCATATTTTTATTTCAAGATGTTGACAATACAAACAGACAACAATACTTAGTCTTCATCAGTGTTAGTATATCTTAGTATACCTGTAATTAGGGTCAGTTTCGACAAACAAATAGACAGTAAATTTTAAAATATTTGACTTACCTATTGAGAAAATAAATAAATATATACTATACCTAAATTCAATGGTTACAGAGAAAATTGCAATTTAACAGAAAATCTCAATTATTTCTTGAATATTGTGATGCTACATACTCGAAAAAAACTGTAGGAAGCCATGGAGTGGATAATATAACTATTTGTTTTAAATTTGACTCTTTTCAAATTTAAATGTTTTTAGTGGTTGTTGTTTTATTAAAATCATTTAAATTTAAAATAATTAGACTTTAAAAACGTTTCCTTGTATCGATGTTTACTTGTTCTATTTTTAAAAATGGCTCAATATTCAAGTCAATAGCAACCAAATTTGTATAACTGTTACATTCAAAATAATAAAAGTCCAGCACTTGAATTAAGGGAGTATCGCCGAATATTTTCCATGGAAAGGATACCAAACAAGTAAATTTTTGACAAAATTTACAGTGATTGATCAACTCAAATATGAAAAAAGGGAAAAAGCCCGTCCAGTCGTCACTGAAGATTTTCAAATAGAGGTTTTATTATATTGCATTGTATATCCTACCAGCTCTTTAAGAGATGCCCAAAGGGATTTGAATTTTTCCATTTTCCATACATCGAGTATCAAAATATCCCCATATAAGTTTCTTCCAGTTCAATTTTTAAGTAAAGTTGATTATCAGACCATAGTGCATTTTTTGTATGCAAATGATGGACCTGAATTTTTTGAAAGGGATTTCAAATAAAATCTTTTGCCCATATTTTCCACTGCGGGAATGCATAATAAAAAAATATTCATTACTATTCTGAGACAAATAAACATTTGGTTAAGCAAATTAAAACGAAGGATATCGTATTAAAGTGTGTTATTGTAAACGAACACATAATCGGACCTGTGTTTTGACCACTATTTGAATAGACAAACATTTTTAAACCTCTTAAGAAATCAGATTATGGAGAAACTCAATGATCTTTCGGAACATATTCATGTGTACTTTGTATATCACCATCCATACCACAGTGGAGAAGATATAAGGGTATTTTTAAACGATCAATTTAATTTAAGTATATATAGTACCGATGAGATTCCATGGCCGCCGCGAAGTCCAGATTTGACACCCTCAGATTATTTTTTATGGAACACATTTAAAGGCCGAGTGTATAAAACTCGAAACAATTGTTTGGGAAGTGAATTAAAACAAAAAATTCGTGAAGAAATTATTAGTCTGTAATAATTAAGCCGGAAACACTGTAGCAAACATGCGATATACATTTTACGAACAGTATGTGGAGAATTTAAAATTTTTACTGTTTTTCTGTTTCCATGTAATCTGTTCTTATATGTTGTTTATGTTGATAGTTATGTTACTCAAGAAGTTTGTTTCTAATATTAATTTTCAATAATGGTTTTAAATTTAAAATTTAACAATAAATTAATATAGAATAAATTTAGGACTATAGTTACGCAAACAGAAATATTATTCATTCCATGGCCTCCTATAGTTTTTTTTTGAGTATGCAGTATCACAATATTTAAGAAATAATTGAGATTTTCTGTTAAATTGCGATTTTCTCTGTAACCATTAAATTTAGGTATAGAACATATATACATGAAAAATTAGGTATTTTTATGATCATTTGTATAATGAAAAAACATGGTGGATGTTGTATCTAAAAAATCGGCTTTTTTAACTTTAAAAAGGAGCAAGATTGATTTCATAGTATGTCCACCCTGTATAGATGTGGACAAAAATGTTGTATTCCGTATATTCATTAATGCTTTATAAACTGGAAATTACCACCAGAACGTCAATTTTAGTTTCTTGCCATTTTTTATAGTGATTTGAAAAATATCACCAGTTTTCAAAAAATCAAACATAACCCTAAATATCTCGGAAACTATGCAGAAAGCGACTATACTTTAAATCGATAACTTGTTTATTTTTGGCAAGGAATGAAATAATGGACAAAAATCCAGGGGTCACATTTAAATAAATAATTAGTTAAATAGTTGATGTCGTCCGAGCAAAATTGGGACACCCTGTATACATGGAAATATTATATCTTGAAAGAACTTCAAATTTAAAGAAACTTTTATATGAAACTTTTTTCGTATTTAGTACGGATTTCTAAATAGTAGAGTGTGGAACACGGTGTACGATAGGACTTTGGTGATAGATTATCCAGTCCCCTTAAGAAGCAATTTTCGGTATATCTTGACATGACATTTTGGTATTCTTTTATGACAAATTACTCTTTTAAAATATTGACCCTTAGTTTCGGGACACCCTGTATATATGGATTCTACTTCTAAATTAATCTGACCAGTAAGTTTTAGTTTGTGTTATATTAAACATGAGTGAGACTGGGAGAGAAATCTCGAAAACATTTTTGGGACTTATCATAGTTAAAAACCATACAGCTGAATATTCAGAGATTGTGGTTGTTGAAAAAATCGATAAATTGGGACTAGACAACTGCGAAATCCAATTACATGAAAAAGCTTTTAATATACCAGGAAACTATAATGGACTCTAAGCTAAAATTATAGAATTGTCCCAATCTAAACAGCGTTGCAATAATTCCTTTATTTTAGTAAATAAGTTTGCAAGCATCCTACTTCCAAGCATCCAATTTCTTTGGTTTTGTTCAAGAACCGTATATATCAAGTGGTTTTTACCATTTGTCGATGTAAAATTTTAGTTAAAAGACTACCTAATTGAAACTGGCTGAACCGCCATAGCTTTGCACTTAAATTATTTATCACACTATAAATAAAGTTTCAGAAAAGTACAATGCTAGAAGCAAAATTGGAAAATCTATCTCTAAATTCATTAGATGTTCTCAGATCAGATAGAAAATGAAGCAGTAACTATAATTAATGGTGAAAGAAGGATTTTTTTTTGTGGCGGGAAGTGAAGGAATTTGTGATTCAGTAATAAGAGATATAACAGTACTAAAAAATGTATACAAAATTATTACAAGTTATCGATGTATTTTATTTGGTAAGACGAAATTTTTTAATTCAGCCTTTTAGGTCAGGTTTTTTGTTTAAGTGTCAAGTAGATTAATATTTGTTTTTTTTAAGTTAAATTAACTTCTCATTCTTATATTATACGTTTTCTTTTTCTTTTTACAATTAATACTATTAAAATCAAATATTTCGATTTTCACATAGTAATAAATAATAAAAATTTATTGCAGACTGTAGTGCATTTTAAAATTTACTATCAGTTTTATTCGAAAGGGTTACCTTTCGCTGTTCTTTTGTTTTTTACCGTGTCTTATTGGCAGATTCGTACCCTATTAAGTGTATTTTGAAATATTTAACTTGTCAAAAGAGAAAAAATTTCTTTCGGGAACTGATATCGACAAATCACGTATTGGGATATCATATTCCAAATAAATGTCATTTTTTGGCTTGGCATCTTGTATAGGCCCCGGTCATCGTTATCGCTCTATATCAAATTCGGGTAATATTTCATTTTGGAAATGTTCTGGGTGCGAACAGGGAGAATTTTCGGGCAGACTTCGATTATAATTTGGTCGTTAAAATTATAGCGCGTTTCGGTGGTAGAGTATAAATGTTTTTGTCTAACCGCTGCAGTGACAAAAAATTTTACCTCTGAATTTTAAAATATCCGACGGTGGATTGACAAATCATGTGAAAAATGGAAAAATTAAACAGTATATATTTTTTAAATAAACAGCTACTCATAACTTTTTACGGTAAATCTGAAATCAAATATTTCAAAAACCAGAAGTGATATCGGCATACGCCCGCTAGTATTTGATTGAAAAAGTTTTTATGAATAGGTAAACTAATATGCTTTTTTCGCCAATATTCATCAGTGCCAGGTTACTACAAAAAAATTAAAAATTTTTCTTTTATTATATTTTTAAAAACTACTACTTAAAATGAAAAAATTTCAAAAATTCGTTTGAGAGGATTATTCATATTTGGCCCGAGGCAATTTTTACTTAAACATAAACTCCAGAAATTATTACTTTATTGGTTGAAATAAATTTATTTAATTAAATATGTGCCTCGGTGGCTCGTTTGTTATGTGAGATTACATTATTTCAGAATTTGTGGTGGTGGAATCGCTCGACCTGTTCATCGCTAACAGCACCAAGGTTTTTCGGGAAGTTAGCAGGGTGGCTAAATTAGAAATGCGGTTTGATATTCATGTTGCAACCAAGCATTTTATTACTCTCCAAGAGATGTTGGATAATATCGACATAATTCTGGGCTGGTGTATTTCCAAGAAATGTTTTGACAGAATTTTTGAATGCCAACCAAGCATTCTGCTCAAGTTTGGTCATTGTTTCAATAAAATGTTCATTTCAATGAGGTGCCGATTCCATGGACCATCAAACACATCGGCTTTTATCTTGTCATATGGCAGGCTAGGAAATGTCGAATTGATATAGTTAAAACAGTTTCCTTCAATCGACAAAGCTTTAACAAGCTGAGACCTAGCTTTATATACAAAGGCGGAAATATTTTTTTTCTGTGGACAACTGGCTGATGTAGACTGTTTGGGTCACCAGGTTTCAAGTCAGATATTGGCGGCCAATTCGTCAACACAGATGATCCATTGGTGCATGTTATATTGAAACAAGTCAACTACTCCTTTTATGTCTTCATATTTTTCACGCAATGAAACTGAATGTTCTATTAGGATTGAACCGTATAAATTTTCACTGTGAAGGAGAACACACCTTAAGCTCCGTCTATGAACAATCATTCTGTTGCGTTATAGTCCCAAATTCCGAACTCTTTTATTAAACCACATACGTTACGGCGACAACGTATGTGATCCATCATCGCTTCGAAAAGTACTGCATAAATACATTTTTCTCTGGTTTGAAAGTAAATGATCTTAGCTCTTGATGATAATGGTTCTGAAGCTTTTTTGGATAGTCCCAAATCTTATACCAAATCATTTAGCAAATGCTGATTAAATACTTTGCGAACGGAATCATTGTCAATATTCAACGTCACTTCGGCATTGAAATTTCAGCTGAATAAGGCACAGGGCGTATTGCTGACGAAGAACTAGCGTACTCTATTTTATGTTTGTTTTTTTTGTTGTATCCTGAGGTTTTCACTATACAAATGTAACAGTCTCTTGAGTGATCATCTGGTTTTCGCCAAATCATTGATTCACCAAATGGAGGTTTACCACGCGTTCCCTTCGTCCACATCCGTAAACTCTCTACACACTTCTTGCAAACTTTGTGAGGGGCCCAAGATTTATCTTGCTCGCCAATTTTTTCTTTAGAATAAGCATAATAGGCTTGCCTGACAAAATATACTGATGTTTGTCCTTAGTGTGTATTCAGTACAACAGTTTTCTTGGGCATTTTGGTCTTTGTTTTTTTATATATAAAATGAAGACTTAGTTGTATTTAGCATTTTTTATCCATAAACGTTTCGGCAAGTTTTTGCCTTCACCAGTATTTGTATTTTACAAATGACGAACACATTTTTAGAAAATACATAATAAATCTAATTCAAAAAAAATTATAAATTTAATTTAGTTTTTACCTCACCTAAGAAGGTTATTTCCGGCATTATAAAAATATATAAACAAACAAAACATTCATAAACAAACTCTCTGGTACAGTATACAACATTTAGTTTTGAAACACCACATACATTAAAACATATTCAAAAGCTCAAATTTTGGTTAAACAGTTTGGCTAATGTAAAAGGTAAACAACAGGTAACAATTATAGGGAAAACCCAAAGAAGATGGTGGGTGTTATAATAAATATATTAAATAAAGGACGGTTTAGTGAAATAAATTTAACAAAGAATAGCTATTTAATTCTAATTAATCATTTAGTAAACGGTCTGATGATTTTAGTTTGTTTATTTCGAAAAATTCAAGCATATTAAGTTTTATTGCAAAGGCTGAATCAGATTTTTTTATTTAAAAACTCTTTTTATGCTCTAAAATGCATTTGTTAAACGTTCTACCTGTTTGACCTATGTACGTTTTTGGACAGTCACCGCAGGTTAACTTATAGACACCTGATTGTTTTGATTTGCTTATTTTGCCTTCATTATTTTTCATAAACCTTTTCATACAGATATTACTATTCACGCTAGCTCTACTCATCTATATCAACATAAATTGGCGACTTGTAACAGTATGGTTCACAGGTTAATTAACATTCCAATGTCAAATCTTAATTTAGAAAACGAACTTAATATAATAAAACAAATTTGTGTAATTAATGGTTACGATCCCAATCTCGTAAATAATATTCTTGTCAAGAAACAATATAATAAAGCTATTAGTAAAATATATCCTTTTGTTGAAGATTAAATAATACATTTTATAAAGTTTTACCTTATATTGGATCACCCACTGAATGTTACGCTACTTTATTGCGTAAACAGGATCTAAATGTTGCTTACAGGACAGAGAATAGTTTGGGTAAATATACAAATAATAATAAAGACAAAATTAGCAAATCAAAACAATCAAGTGTCTATAAGTTAACCTGCGGTGATTGTCCAAAAACTTATATAGGTCAAACGGGTAGAACGTTTAACAAACGCATTTCAGAGCATAAAAATAGTTTTTTAAATAAAACATCTGATTCAGCCTTTGCAAATCATCTTTTAGTTGAACATCATTCATTTAATCATAATTTTGAAATTATACATATCGAAAATAAGGGCATAAAACTTAATATGCTTGAATTCCTCGAAATAAACAAACTAAAATCATCAGGTCGTTTACTAAATGACCAGTTAGAATTAAATAGCTCTCCTTTGTTAAATTTATTTCACTAAACCGTCCTTTTGTCGTAGATATATAACTCATATAATTTTCAGGTTTTTTCATTTATTATAACACCTTCTTTGGGTTTTCCCTATAATTGTTACCTGTTGTTTACCTCTTACATTTTAACATTGTAGTATTTTAAGTTATACCTCAACATCTGAAGAAGCTATTGTATATGCGAAACATGTCATGTTGATAACAAATATACAGTGTGTATCAGCCAAATGGAATAAATTCGATAATAAATAAATGGGGGCGTGTTCGGAAAAACGCTTAGACCCGTCGATTGGTATTTTTAGTTGCTCATTTTCTCCAATAAAAACTTTTTATACAGGGTGTGTCCTGTAACAGTGGTCAATGCCAACTTTCTTATTTCAAATGCAACACCCCGGATATTATTTAATTTTTGGATTCTTTAGGAGATTCTAAACATATTTTATGTTCAATGTCCTATACCTATCTTCAACTATTTCGGCAATATTAAGTGTTTTCAAATTTATTGCAAAAATTAAGATTAAAAAAATAAAATTATTTATTTCTTCATAATGTGTAAACAAAAGTAAAAAGTTAATTTACGAACTGTTGAATATGCTCGCCGCGAACGTCTTGGCAAATTCCTAATCTTAAATAGAAATTTCTTCTAATGTTATTTAGCATCTCAGGCGTGACCGATCTAATCGCAAGCGTTATTCGTCTTCTTAAGTCAGCTAAGTCGAGGGGTTTAGTTTTGTATACAACATTTTTAATATGTCCCCATAAGAAAAAGTCTAATGGAGTCAGATCAGGGGATCGCGCTGGCCATTCTATCGATCCTCGTCTCCCTATCCACCGATTTGGAAATATTCCGTTGAGGTACTGCCGGACAATAATTTGGTAATGGGGCGGTGCTCCATCTTGCTGAAACCATATCATATTCGCTGGAACTTGTGGGTTTGCTGGATCCGGATACAAATTTGTCAAAGTTGGCACGACATTATTTTGGAGCAGTGCTAAATAATTATCGCCATTCAAATTGCCGTCAATGAAAAAGGGGCCTATGATATGATCCCTAACAATTCCTGCCCAAACATTAACCTTTTCAGGATATTGAGTATGTTCTTCGCTGATCCAGTGAGGATTTTCCCTAGACCAATAGCGGCAATTTTGACGATTTACATGACCGTGAAGTGTAAAGGTGCACTCATCCGAAAACAAAACATGTTCTAATTGAATAACATTGTTATCTAACATAGCCATCATTTGTTCACAAAAATAAGTTCTCCTATCATAATCGTCTTCCATGAGCTCCTGAGTTGGTATCACTTTATAGGGATGCATTTTATTTTCTTTTAATGTTCGAATAATCGACAAATGGCTAATATCGAACATTGCGGCGGCTTGTCGACTAGAAATATGTGGGTTTTCCTCAAACTCAAGCATAATATCCAATTTAGTATCATCATTTATTGAATTGGCAGCTGCTTTTTTTATCTGCCTCACATGTCCAAGCTCGCGAAACTGCTTTTCTATTTTACTAATTGTCCCTTGGGATATATGCGGCAAATTTGGAAATTTTTCATGAAATAAGCGAGCAACTTCCACTTGTGTTCGTGTGTTATCTCCATAACCAATCATTTGTAGAATTGTTATTTTATGCATTTCTGTTAAATGAACCATTTTTCTGATATTAGGTATTATGCAGTTAACGAAATTCAAAAGACTATGACACTGACACTGACAACTACTGTCTTGTAAAGATAAAGGCCAGGCATTTTACACAAAAGTAAACAAAACTTAAAAGTAAACAAAACTGGCTCTTTTTGTTCCATATCAATAAAAAGGAACGCTAAAATGGTTTTTGCTTACATTCTTAATATGAAGACCTAAATGGTAAATAAGTATTGAGTGTGTTGTAGCGAATTTTTGTAATCAAATAAATAGTTCAGTAACCAGAGCCACTTTCATGAATAATAATAAATTCGAAATAAATAAAATAAAAATAAATTTGAAAACACTTAATATTGCCGAAATAGTTGAAGATAGGTACAGGACATTGAACATAAAATATGTTTAGAATCTCCTAAAGAATCCAAAAATTAAATAATATCCGGGGTGTTGCATTTAAAATAAGAAAGTTGGCATTGACCACTGTTACAGGACACACCCTGTATAAAAAGTTTTTGTTGGAGAAAATGAGCAACTAAAAATACCAATCGACGGGTCCAAGCGTTTTTCCGAACACGCCCCCATTTATTTATTATCGAATTTATTCCATTTGGCTGATACACACTGTATAGTGAAAATCTTAAAAACACTGTTGTTTTTCTAAAAGAAATGTATCATGGGTTTTCATCACGTAACGGCTAAAAATATTCAATATTTAAACTTTTTTCACCTCTAGCAATAAATTTGTTTATATGATTTTCACTTGTCAATTTCTGATCAAAGAAACACCCAAGTATCGAAAACTTTTTTCCAATGAATATCAATATTACCCAACTGGAGGGAATTCTAATATGAAAGGCTATGCCTGACATGACCCCATAATTTGATTTAAGTGTTGTGTACAGTACTCCAGTATACACAAAAATCATCTGCATATTGTAAAATATTGGTTCCTAGAATACGAATGTGAAGATCTGCAGTATAGATATCAAAGAGGAAGGGACTTAAGACCGAACCTTATGGTAGACCTGTACATGTTACTCTAGCTCCAATTAGTTTATCATCGAGTCTGACAAAAACGCTTCTATTCATAAAAGTTTTTACTAAATTGCAAGCCAAAAATACGTTGTTATATACGCATTAGAAATATCTAGGAAGACAGCGCATTAGATAGCTAATGTTAGATGTGCAATGAAGTTCATAACCCTTACTTCCCCGAAAACCAAACTGAGTTGCAGGTACCAACATCGAATACTCCATCCACTATTCGAAGACGTTAGAATGAATAGTGAAGACTCGATGTCGATTAGTATTTTCTGGTAATTACTGTATTATGGAATATTGCCAGATTTTTTAGTGCTGATGTTAAATTCACCGATAGTTATTTGTGTAACTAAGGGGTGATTGGTAAAAACTAAATTATCAGCAGTTAAATGCAGACTGAATCTGGCATTTTTTTCCCAGAAATGAGTAAGCTTCTTCTTCAGACATGTTATTAGAGGTGATATTTGATATAGCACTAGATACAGCGTTTACCCTTTTCCATAAAATTGAAGGGTGAGTTTGTGAATTCAAACTTTTACAGAATTTGGCCCAGTTGATTTTAACTTTTTGTTTAAACAATCGTTTGGATTTTTAGTAATATTTTTATATACTAGAGAGTTGTTAAGATTTCGTTGTTTCTTGTAATTTTTAAACGCTAGGTAACGTTCTTGAACTATTTTAAGACAATCAGCATATTTTTTTTATTTTTGGAAAATTTTTCTGAAAGAAATATTTTTTGCATCGGTTATTGCGTTCATAGTTCGAGTTAAGATGACATGTTCCGAATTTATAGTAAGAATGTTTTCAGCCAATCAAATAGCGGGCAAAAAAATCAGCGCAAAAAAAATTCTTATTCAATTGATTTCAAGTTTTGCACAGAAATTGAATGTGATATAGGAATAAACTAGTACGAGTTGATCATGACTAACAAAATGGCGGTCTTCAAAAATTCAGCGCAAAAACTACCTATTTAACTTATTTTTAAATTATGACCAAAAGTCAAGGGTGGCATAAGTAGAAGAAGCTGGTGAAATATTGGTACGAATCTAATATGGTCGGACAAAATGGCGTTTGAAAAGCTAATTAACCCTCTTTACTCACCAAAGAAACAGTGTAATATTTTATCTTAGAAAACTAGACCAACGTTAAATAACTCGTCGACCGGAGGAATACCGGAGCCACATAATAAATAATCTCGTAAATATTTAAGCACCATTTGTCAAAATTAATATTCCAAGGCGTTGCCGACCTGAATACAACAGCGACTTTCTAGAGCCCATTAAAGTTAAATGTTTTACCTGAGTTTACATAAAGTTAGCGGAATTGTAGGAGGTATTTAGCCCAAGTGGATGTAAACACAATTAATTCATAATGGATTCAGAGCCTGCACGAGTTCGCTCCTAAAGGCTATCGACTTATTTAATGCTAGTGTTGTCTCTGTTTTTCTGTAGACGCATTGAATACGCAAGAATACGCACATTTTTTACTAATGCTAATGATTGAAATTGTTAATATTGTATTTATAGCAACATATACAGGGTATTTCAAAAAATCGGGTCTCTACAAAGCTAACTTTTAGCACACAAGTTACTTGTAGGATGTAAAGGTTCGATAACAAAGGATTTTTCAAAACTCAAATTTCAAGGGGGTGAAACCGACCATTAAATATTACACAATTTTTTATTTAAAAAACCGTTGGTGTTTCGAAAAAACGTTTAAACTCGTATATTTATTTAATTATTTTACATATTTTGAAATTTCTTAAAAATGTACACAGGGTGTTTCAGAAAATCGAGTTACTGATTATTCACGATTCAGCTCAAACCTCTTGAAGTAAAAAAGCTAAATTTTGACATACAGGTTGATTGTAGGATGTATAGGTTCGATAAAAATGAATTTTTCAAAACCCAAATTTCAAGGGGGTGAAACCGCCCGTCAAATATTACAATAATTACAATATTTTTTATTTAAAAAACGGTTGGATTTCTGGAAAAATGCTTAAACTCGTGTATTTTGTTTGATTATTTTCCATATTTCAAAATTTCTTAAAAATTTATACAGGGTGTTTAAAAAAATCTGGTTACTGATTAATCACGATTCTGCTCAAACCTCTTGATGTAAAAAGCTGAATTTTGGCATACAGGTTAGTTGTAGGATGTAAAGGTTCGATAAGGGATAAAGGGATTTTTCAAAAATCTAATTTCAAGGTGATGAAACCGTCCCTTAAATGTTACAATATATTTAAAAATCGAAGAAATTGTCCATATTTCTCAAAGAGACCTAGTTTCAATAACAAACATAGAAAAAGACTCCAAGTCTCGATCTCAGTAAATTTTACATTTTACAATAAACATGACATGTGTTTTGCCCTTTCGAGTACCATCAGACTTACAAACAACAGAGAGACCCTTAGTAAATAATCATACTCACAAATCCTAAAACAATAACTTACAAATAGAATAAAACACACTAAAGCACAACAAAACAAACAACTAATTATAGATATTTGATTGACACTAAAATGAGGTTAAGTCTCACGTAAAAAAACAAATTAAAATATTAAAAAAGTATGTCTCATTCATGTCTCTAGCTGGGATCGATCCTGAACCGGCTGAGTGGGAGGCCGAAGTAACTATCTACAGACCACTGGACTAGTCAAAGAAATTAACCGAAAACCCTCACTCTATAAATTAGTGAATGAATTGAAGGTTGCATACAATTATTATTACATTAAATTGTTAAATATTAGGGTTGGTTCGAAACTAAAAATATCGTTGACGCAGGTGACAATAGGACTTTTTATAGCTTTGTTTATTTCCATTTTTTCTAGAAGGTCAAGTTTTTTCCCCTTCGGACATTCATGTAAAACATCAACCTCAGAAATAGAAAATTCATGACCTGGCACTAACAAATGATTGGCAAAACCTGAAACAGTCTCAGTTACATCCGTATTTCTGAGTTTGTTGGCAAGGCTCAAATGTTCTCTCACCCTGTGGAAATTTTTCTACCTGTTTGTCCCACAAAGGTCGCGCAACATTCGCTACAAACCCCAGATCTGGACAATTTTATTTATTGGTTGTGTCCTTCGTCCTTACTAAATGTCTCTTGAGAGTATTTACTGTTTTGAATGAAATGTTGATATTTATAAAAAATGTAGCCAATTGGAGAGAAATACTTCCGAAATGTAATGCACTTGAAAATATTTGTCTCATCCCTAAGTTTTGAATGTATGACACTATAGGACATTTTGTATTTGTTTATAAATTTATAATATAATTTAGTGATGAACTCCAAAGGAAAACCGTTATTCATAGCAATCTGCATTATCATATCACGCTCCTTATCAAACGCTTCCTTTGACGATGGTAAATTTCACAACTGATAGAAAAAGGAGTTGACCGCGGCGAATGTATGTGTGTAAGGAGAGTTTGAAGCATACTGAATAACATTATCCGTGGACGATGTTTTCCGGTAAACCTCAAACTCTATCCTACTGTGTTTCCCCGATAGCAAAAGGTCAAGAAACGAAGTTTTCCTTCATCTTCCATATCCAATGTAAACTCAATTTTAGGATGCAACGAGTTAACGAATTGTAAAAACTATTCCAACTGTTGCTTGTTGCCATTCCACACAATGCAAATATCATCCGCGTATCTTATATATGCTGTTAGGAATTATTAGAATTAGCGATCTACTTCGTTTATAATATACTCCATATAAAGTGTATTAATAATACAATTTAAATGGAAAGATTTTTGCAGCTTTTTGAACAGTTTATTAAATATTTAAATCAAATGCCTACGTTTCCACATTTAGTTAGTTAGATAGAGACATTTCAGCTTAGAGTTTACTGAGTTTAAAGTTTTATAGTGTTGTTTAATCTCTGCCTTGATCCAAACGGTTTGAGCTTTCTTCAATGCAACTGATGCGGGTTTAATATTGAAATAGTAGTATCGTTGAAGGAACCAAACCTTTAGCAGCAAGTTTTTTCGTGCATTTAGGTTATTTTTAATATTTCATTTTGTTTATTCACGTGATAACCTCATTTTAGTGTCAATCAAATATGTATAAGTAGTTGTTTGTTTTGTTGTGCTTTAATGTGTTTTATTCTACTTGTAAGTTATTGTTTTAGGATTTGTGAGTGTGATTATTTACTAAGGTTCTCTCTGTTGTTTGTAGGTCTGATGATGCTCGAAAGGGCGAAACATGTGTCATGTTTATTGTAAAATGTAAAATCTACTAATGCCGAGATTTGCAGTCTTTTTCCATGTTTGTTATTACAATATTTTCATTTAAAAAACGGCTTTTAAAAAAAAAGCTTGAACAGGTATATTTTATTTTTTAAACATTTATACAGTGTGTTCCAAAAATCTCCCACGCCCCTGTTGACAAAAATTGAAAGAAAAAGCAACAAACAACGTGGTTTATAAACAGAGATTTCAATAAGACGATTCCAGTACCTCTTTATATCCCTTTGATTATCGCCATACGCAAACGAAGTCTGCTAGTTACCAATAATATCACTTAGGCTAGGTTAAGAGAATAATATCTAATTATATATTAAGAAACAAATAACTGCAAATAAAATTAAAATTAATGTTTACAGTAATATATTAAATGTTAATATAGTTCCCCCGTGTTTTAAAGTTGCAGGTAAGTTATGGAGTTTGTTTAACATTTTATAAGCTAAAGAAGACTTGTAGAAGATTATTATATAAATAAAAGTTGTTGCGATTTTTTGTTCTATAGTTGTATAATTTATATCGTAAAGTCATTAAGTACTCCTGCATTAAACCTTTACTTAGTTTACCAATAAATGTAATTTAAAAAAAAAATGCAGTTTTTTTTACAGGAATCCATCCAAAAGTTTAAACATTATTCTAATTGGAGTATACCTAGAACAGATGTAACGTATTCGGGCAAAAGGCGAAATGAGGCTGAAATATGCTTATGAATAATGTTGTTACTCTCCTGTACAAAGATAAGTTTCCAGTCATTCATGATTTTTTTCTGTTCTGTTTTTCGAGTGTTGTTTTCAACTTAACTGACTATCCAAAATAAATCCAAGATATTTAATTTCATTAATCCATTAAATTAACATTGGGTTTGGTTTTCCCAACATCTAGTTTCAATTATTCTATTTTTAGGTATTAAATAATCTATTAACTATAATAATAAAAACAAATGACTGAGACCAAGACTTAGTGTTTGTATACTGTTTAATCTATAGTCCTGATAAGTATTATTTAAAACTTAATTTAATGATGACGCATTTCACAAGATATCAATGTGTCTTCAGCAAAACACATTTAAAAACTACTGTTTTTATACAAAATTATAAAAGAAATTTGACGGATTTTTTAAGCAAGCTTTTCATCCTTCTAAGCAAAAAAATTAAAAATGTTTTTCCAGGGAGCTGTCTCATACTTTTAGAGGCTACCGCCTATACTGGACAAAAATAAATTTGTTTACATAAAAATAAGATTAAATTGACGTGTTTCGCCATTTTTTCGAAATGTTACGTTATTTCTTTAAAAAATATATGTAAATGAAAAAAGTGCCTACGCCAATGAACTCCATAATTTTTCAGAACATTTATCCCACTCTTTCCGTTTTCAATTTGACAGTTTGTTAGTTATTTGTACATTTATAAAACAGAATTTTTTTGCGGTTTTATTGATTTTAAAATTATTGAAAATTTATGACCATGACAGCTAAAATGGAATTCCCCCGAGATACTGAACTAGTGTTATCTTTTAATATGTTTTTCGTATTCTATAGACTCTAAAATATCAATTAAATCTAATTTATATTTTCCAAAATTTTTTGCGATCTACTTCGTCTATAATATAAAGTGTATTAATAATACAATTTAAAAGGAAAGATTTTTGCAGCTTTTTGGACAGTTTATTAAATATTTAAATCAAATGCCTACGTTTCCATATTGATTAGTGTCATCATGAGGGCCACATTCTTGAAAACACATAAATTGGCAGTGTTTATTTTCTGGGTAACGATTTATAAAAACATCGAAACTTACATTTTGTCCTTATAATATTTTTAGTATAGGCGAGATAAAACATGTCATTATATATTCAATAACCCCTTTACTTCTCTCAGAACTACCATATTACTACAGCTGTTTCATATCAAAAAGTAGATTTCAACATTCTATAAGAGATAAAAACACATATCGTTGTTAAATCCCGCCATTTTTTAAATTGCGTTTACGTCAAGGTAAATAAAGTAAGAAAAAATAATAAAAATGGTCAAAAGTTCAGTATAATACAATATAGAAAAGGCTAAAAACACATGAACACTTGAACAACCTCCACTCGCCACTGACGTATACAACCCCCCCCTGAGCCACTTTTATTTAAGCTAAAATAATAGAAATAGTGTTGTTTATATTATTTACGCTTAATTTAGGTAGAAAACAAAAATTTGGTTCTTAAAAATTTTCATCCTCGCAACTCACCCCCCCCAGAAGCAATATCCATATACGTCACTGCTACGCTAGAGACCTAAAATTTCAGATCAGCTGATTGCACCGAATATCGTCGATCGTCTAGATGCCGCTTGAGCATTATTAAATGCTGCCGGCTTTATTTATCGGGGGTAATACCCCTAATGCATTTAATTTTTCCGGAAAAAATCGGAAAAAGAAGTTTCTAAATAATTTGTTTAACAAGCAACATGAACGTTAGTGGTTTTAAAAGTTCGAGTCGAAGAAGATGATTTTTCCACGAGCGCGGATGCTATTTGTTAAACACATTACTCGGAAATGAATGGAAAAATGAGATGCACAAGGAATATTTGGTAAGATTGGTAAGTTAAATAATAGATAAAAAATATTTAATATAAAAATATTTTTATTTAAAACAATAGAAACCAATGGCGGCTCGAGGTCAAACAAAATCAGCGAACAAGTCTTGAAAATAAAATAATTTCTATAAAAATACGCAATCGTAACCACAACCTCCTATCACACTATTCGTATAAACGGATCAATTGACAAAAATGTTTAAGTTTCCTCGGCGCGGCTGTTGACCCAAAATTTGCCAACGTAAGCCGTATATTACCTATGCGTCCATCTACGAATTCGATCGGGAACACTTGGGAAAAACTCGCCCCCATTAGAAACCTTCGGAGATCCCTGCGCAAAGCATGGATAGTGCGAGTGGCGAGGAATCAAGTGAACGTTCAACGAGTTTACACGCTTAAAATAATACAAGGAATTTCGAAGTTTAAAAGAAATTAGAAAATATAAATTATTTATTATTTTCTGTTTGGAAATATTTATTGGGGGGTTATTGACCATATGACCTAATGAAGGAGCCGCCACTGGTAGAAACAATAATTGTTAAACTATAAAACGTATGATAATTATTTGATACTCATTTTAACTTGTCTTGTCAAACTTGAATGATATCTTTTCAGTTTCTTTTTTCGGAAAAACTGCTGACAGATATGTCAGGCTATTTTTCCACTTGAAAATTAAATATGAGATACAAATTTTTGTAAAAAATATTTTAGCGGCTAATAAACAAAAGCAAGTACAATATGTATTTTTCATCAGGATGTTAACGTGAAATTGTAGTTTAATACTCAACATTTGTCAATTGACGGGGTTTTCTTATGTTGAGTTGAGCTGCCCTTTCGATATTTTACAATTCTTAATTTTTTATTTTCAGTATAATTAAGTTTCATAAAAGTAAAGATATCGTCATTTTTTCAACTGACTTTCACTGACTGCCACTGACTTCTACAAGTCTTCTATTGTCTTCCACTAACTTTTACTGATTTCCACTGACTTCCACTGACTTCCACTGACTTCCACCAGACTTCCACTGACTTGCATTTGCTTGTACACTACATTTCCTTAGCGGTTTACTCCTCGCTTTAGATTTAGCTTAAAAATCAAGAATTATATGGGGACGAAATGGTTCCATTTGGTTCAAAGCAAAATAGCAGTCAAATAAAATGTTTAAAAATATATTATATTTTAAAAACTAAACGGCATTAAACCTTCATTTAGCTTAGAAATAAATGTAGTTTTTAAAAAATTTATTCTTTTTTTTTCAGACAACCATCCAAAAGTTTAAGCATTACTCTAATTAAAGTATAGCTAAATCATTTTGATATGATCTTCATTCGTTTAATAAAGAGGATTTGCCAAGATTTTTGACATCAGATGTAACGCATTAGCGCAATAATCAAAATTAAAACTATTTTATCATTGCTTAAAGTTATAATACGAAGAGCTACCTTACCGAGTTTATGTTTTGTGCTAATTAACAATGATTTGGTTTAACCTACATTTAATTTTAATTTCCCTATTTTTAGGTATTCTCTAAATCTATTAAGTTTAACCCTGATATTAATGTGTCTTCGGCAAAACAAATTCAAAAACTGTACTGCGTCTATAAAGTTGATAGCCCTATGTACATAAAAAATAGAAGAATAGCTGTTTTTTTAGTTTTAGTTTTCTTACAGTTATTTTAGTTCAGCAAATTATATTATCTGAAAACTGTCTAAGGGCTCTGGTATTATTAAAAGATTTTGGCATTTCAAGACTATACCCAATATATATTTCATGGAATAAACACTTTCATTCATAGATTTAATTATGATTTCATCAGTGGCGGCTCGAGGTCAACTGTTCAGAGGGGTCAATACATATACCAAAAAAAATCATCTGAAAAAATCAGACAGACGAAACTGTAAAATGCATTTTTTACTTGGCAACCACATGTCCACGTTCATAATCGTACATATTTCAACGAAAATAACGAGTTACTTCTATACTTCAAAAAAAAGGTCGACTACTGGTCTTAAATTAGAGTCGTTTCTCAAAGTTCAGCTCGCCAATATAATTGAAAACGGTTTATAAATTCTTAATATTCTAAAACACTGTGGCTACCTTTCTTTAAAACGTTAATTTAAACCAGAAAATCAACAAACAAAATGTAAAATCTTTAAAATAAAATCTATAAAAATACGCAAGCGTAACCACAACCTATCGGACTACCTACATTAAAAACATTAACTGACAAAAATATTTAAGTTTCCTCGGCGCGGCTGTTGACCCAAACTTAAGCCGTATCTTACCTATGCGCCCCTAAGCGAATTTGATCGGGAACACTCGGGAAAAACTCGCCTCTGTTTATACCCACAAAGACGGCGACGCGGGCCGCCAGCTGTGATCGATTCCAAATGAAACGAAACCTCTCCGGAGATCGCGGTGCGAGGCATGGATAGTATGACGCGGAATTAAGAGAATGGTCAACGAGTTTATACGCTTAGAATAATAGAGGGAATTCCCAAATTCAAAAAAAATTTAAAAATATAAATTATGTAATATTTTATTTATTTGTTTCTGTTTGGAAATATTTATTGGGCGGTCATTGACCATTTGACCTAATGGATTTCATTATCTTCTCTCAAAATGGATATTAGTAAAATCTGGTTTCCTCTTTTGTGGTTTTTTATCCTCTATATAGGTCTTTACTTATTGTAATCCTGCCTAACTCACTCTCCAAGATTTTTGGCAGATCTAAACTGACAAAAACTAACTATTATATCTTGTTCTTCCACCTTTTGAAAGATTTAAGGTTTCGGTATGATGTAGAATATTTGCTATGCAGTTTTATATTTATGGACGACAATGCCACACCACGTCGAGCAAGGCTTGTGAACGACCTTCTTGGAGATAATGAAATTACGTGAATGACATCCGCAAAGTCACCCTGAAAATTCTAACCAACTTGTAAAAGCGAATCATGAAAAATATCCACAAATTGGACAGCAAAAAGTTAACTACAAAGCAAGTTGTGGTTGGCGTCGGGTCGAAGCAATGAATCGGCAAGAGGTGACCCTATACATGAATTTATTGAAAATTCTGTATCTGAATCAGCATAATATACATTATTGTTCATCCGTTAGTAAAAAAGAAAACAATGCAAAATACCGGAATTTCTCAAAAAAATAGTTATTTGCTTCACAAGGCAGACAAGTGCAAGATTTAATGCCGGGGTTGGCATTTCATAGCCTAGGCTAGGAGACCTAGGAAGCCAGCCAAGGCATTAAATCTGCTTTTCCACCGTGTATCACTGCTAATTTTGATTTCATTGTGATTTACATAATAACTGAACGAACGTTGCATAGCAACGAAATACAAATTGTTTGTTGTTAAACGTCTCTGAAGATATAAAACTGACACTGAAAAAAGAGAAATATTAAACAATGAACAACGCGTTGCCGCTCAGGCGAAAAATAAGTCTGGTTTATTGGTTTACAAAATACCAACGTTTGAATTTTTCTGTTAATATATTGCCAACGGAGCTCTTTGCGACAGCAAAATAAATTTACCTGATTGTGCTTAGCGTTGGCAAAATATGAAAATTACCCCGTACTAATAAAGGGTAAATGTAGACAAGTTCTTTGTTGTTACACGCTGGTGAAGGTATAAAACTAACTCTGAAAAAAGAAAAGCAGTTTTGTTTTTATTTGTTGAGTGATCATAAAAAATATTAAAAAATAAACAACGCGTTTCTGCTCAGGCGAAAAATAAGTCTAGTAGCATTTTACACACCTTTTCAATAATACTTTCAACGAAACCCCGAGTGTGGAAGAAACTTCAAGTATAAAGCGTTGAGTGCAGCCGTGATAGATGGGCTTTACGGGCTGACACCCCGCTAGCTGTACAAAGTCCACGTGCTTAACGTGACACGTCCACGATTTGTGTTCGAGCAAACCACCGAGTCCAATCGAAATATACCCTTGAGAACACGATGTTTGATGTTATTACAGTTGTTTTCTTTCCCGGGAATTATACCCTTTCATCCGTCGGGTCATCGATTTTTCTTATTTCTAGCCTTCCTTGCGGGAACTTCTTGACATTAGAAATCTTTTTAATAAAACAAAACCATTTATTTCAGGATTAGGGTAATTAAAAAATATGTTCCTCCTCATTTAATAATCATCGTTAGGTTTGCATGAAAGCATTTAACATGATAAACATACATTTTAACGTTTTCATTTTTTACATAAACTAAAATCCTTCTGAAGCTTTTTTCGCAAATTTAAGAGAAATTCGGAGATATTTTTGTTACTACCAAAGCAAGATATTTAGCTCTTTTTATTTTTATGTCGCACGTGTAAAACGATCTGACGGATTATGTTCGCCGGTATTCTGTTATCAATACAAATTAAAACATGAATTAATATTTTTCCCCAGTGAGTGTGGTGAGTGTTACGTGGAGTTTCTCAGAAAGAACGTGAATATTATGAATACCTGCTGTTCTATGCTCAAGTGCCCCTTATAATATATAATATTATAATAATATAATTGCATATAATTGCTCTTTAGTTCATTGTTATATTTTTTGCTTATTGGAAATACAGATTCTGAAAAAAAAATACTTTTTTTCTCCAAATGACATCAAAAGCGGCTTTTTAATGACGATTGACAGACGCAAAAGGTGTACTTTGAGAGTCTAGGTAGTAAAAATGCTTTTTACTGCTTACTGAAAAGGTGTGTAAAATGCTACTAGACTTATTTTTCGCCTGAGCAGAAACGCGTTGTTTATTTTTTAATATTTTTTACGATAACTCAACAAATTACTGCTTCTCTTTTTTTAGAGTTAGTTCTATGCCTTCAGCAGCGTGTAACAACAAAGAACTTGTCTTTATTTACCCTTTATTAGTCCGGGGTAATTTTCGTATTTTGAGCTCCGTTGGCAATATATTAACAGAAAAATTCAAACGTTGATATTTTGTAAACCAATAAACCAGACTTATTTTTCGCCTGAGCGCAAGCGCGTTGTTCATTGTTTAATATTTCTCTTTTTTCAGTGTCAGTTTTATATCTTCAGAGGCGTTTAACAACAAAGAACTTGTCTTCATATTACCCTTTAATAGTCCGGAGTAATTTTCATACTTTGGCAGCGCTATACACAATCGGCTGAATTTGTTTTGCTGTCGCAAAGAGCTCCGCTGGCAATATATTAACAGAAAAATTTAAACGTTGGTATTTTGTAAACCAATAAATTAGCCTTATTTCTCGCCTAAGCAGAAACGCGTTGTTAATTTTTTAATATTTTTTATGATCACTCAACAAATGAAAACAAGATTTTCTCTCTTTTTTCGGTGTGAGTTTTGTACCTTCAGAAGCGTTTAACAACAAAAGACTTGTCTACATATTACTCTTTATTAGTCCAGAGTAATTTTCATATTTTTTCAACGCTAAGCACCATCGGCTGAATTTGTTTTGCTGTTACGAGGTGCTACGTTGGCAATATATTAAAAGACCAAAACCAAAAAACTAGACTTAGTTTTCGCCTAAACAGGAACGCGTTGTTTATTTTTTAATAGTTTTTATTATCAGTCGACAAATAAAACAAAATTTTGTCTCTTTTTTC
Source organism: Kuschelorhynchus macadamiae (assembly GCA_030620095.1). Taxonomy (NCBI): domain Eukaryota; kingdom Metazoa; phylum Arthropoda; class Insecta; order Coleoptera; family Curculionidae; genus Kuschelorhynchus; species Kuschelorhynchus macadamiae. Next base: position 654,724 of record JAUTXW010005435.1, read on the forward strand.
AGTGTGAGTTTTGTACCTTTAGCGGCGTTTAACAACAAAGGTCTTGTCTACATATTATCCCTTAATAGTCCGGAGTAATTTTCATACATTGCATGCGCTAAACACAATCGGCTGAATTTGTTTTGCTGTAGCAAAGAGATCCGTAAGCGATATATTAACAGAAAATTCAAACTGTGGTATTTTGTAAACCAATAAACTAAACTTATTTTTCGCCAGAGCGGAAACGCGTTGTTTATTGATTAACATTTTTGAGATCACTCATCGAATAAATAGAAAACTTATTCTATTTTTTCAGTGTCAGTTTTATGCCTTCAGCGGCGTTTAACAACAAATTATTTGTCTACATATTACCTTTTATTAGTGCAGAGTAATTTTCGTATTTTTTCAACGGTAAGCACAATCGCAAAGGGCTGCGTTGGCAATATATTAATAGAAAAATTTAAACGTTGGTATTTTATAAACTAATAATGAATCTCAAATATTCTAGACAGACACGTTTGAGGCTATGGCTAAAAGCTAAGTAATATATACGAAGAATATTGTAAACAAATGAATGTTTTATAGACAGATATACAGTGTTTATTTTTTGTTTGCAGTTTTGTGACACATTTTTAGCTGTTGAAGACAAAAGAAAATCGGTTAGTTTCCTTTATGTGGAACTTATCGTTATGCATATTTTTTTCTGGGTGTGGTGAAGTATGATTCCGATCATTTCAACATATGGTCATTTCATAACACATATAAATTGTGTTTGGGGAGGAAGTGAAGGAAAACATATATATATATATATATATATATATATATATATATATATATATATATATATATATATATATATATATATATATATATATATATATATATATATATATATATATATATATATATATATATATATATATATAAATAAATAAATATTGTTCTTTGATGATGCGATGCCGAAATAAAAACAAGATAGAAGCTTTTGCAAGTTTATCATAGAGATTTCAAGAAACAGGAAATGTTGCTTTCAAAAAAACGTAAAGTAATTAATAAACCAGTTACCAATGAAGATAATGCTTTGACAGTATTAATAACAGATCTGTTTTTACAAAAAAAATAAATTTAATATAAATCAACAAAAACAATGTAATTAAAACTTATAAAAGATGTTCAACTAAACCACCGTTTTGCTGAAGGCACATTTCGAGTCTATCCATAAATGAAAGTTTCACTTTTCTCAAAGTCAGGTCTGAAATGTTGCGAAAACTGCTTATTATTCTCAACTTCATATCTTCCACTGTGGTTGGAACCTCTTTATAAACTTCTTCTTTAACATGTCCCCATAAAAAGAAATCTAGTGGCGTTAAATCGGGTGACCTCGCAGGCCGCTTAACTGGTCCACCTCGCCCAATCCAATGCTCTCCTTTCCAATTATTGAGAAAATGTCTTACATGCCTATGGTAATGCGGGGGTGCTCCATCATGTTGGAACCATAAGGAATTTATTAACATTAAAGGTAAGTCTTCGAGCAATACGGGCAACTCATTTCTCAAAAAATTTAAATAGACTTCTCCCGTTAAATGCTCTTCAAAGAAATATGGTCCTATAACATGAGAGCCAATTATACCTCCCCAAACATCAATTGACCATTTATTTTGATGGTCCACCTGACGAATCTAATGTAGATTTTCGGTTGAATAATAGTGCATATTATGTTTGTTAACCAAGCCGTTGCTTTTAAAAGTTGCTTCATCTGAAAACAGCACCCTATCTACAAAACCTGGATTATCCCAAATTGTATTTAAAAACCAAATTGAAAACTCTTGTCGTTGGACGTAACCGCGATCATACAATTCTTGGTGTAATTCAATGTGGTAGGCATGATATTTATGTTGTTTCAGAATCCGTTTAATACTAGTGCGTTCAATATCAGTAGCTCTCTCAATTTCCCTGGTACTTGTGTGTGGATTTTCTTGCACTGTTAATAACACTGTCAAAGTATTATCTTCATTGGTAACTATGTTTATTAATTACTTTACGTTTCTTAAAAGCAACATTACCTGTTTCTTGAAACCTCTCTAATAAACTTGCAAAAGCTTCAGGTCTTGGTTTTTTTTCGGCATCGGGATATCGTACCGCATAAACCCTGCTTGCTAGTAAAGGGTTTTTTTGACCCTCGCCCAACATAAAAGTCATGTTTATCAACTCTGGAGTACTCAAACTCATTGTTACTTAACAATTTCTCGGATTATCGTCAAAAAACAATGGTAATTGATGCCAATTCTCTGACACTTTGCGGTTTTGACAAGAATGTCAATCTTTCTTTTCATTTATGATTATATCATGGCCTTCTTATATTATAGGTAGTCAATTTAAGCAACGTAAATAATACCGTTTCTGTTAGAATGAGTAAATTTTGGTTTCACGGTTAATTTACTAAAAAACTGTTGGTTAGAAAGATATCAAATAGGGTATTTTCTGAAAGCTGGCGATGTTATCTTTAATATGACAGTAAAATATATGGGGGTGTTCCATTTAAAAAAATTCAATCCAAGGTAAATTTGCAAAACTTGACCACCCTGTATAACAGTGAATAATTTTGAACGACTTACAAGCGATTATTGTAGTCCTAGATACAATACATTTTATAGAATATTTGGTTTTTCCATACCTGCTTCAATTGTTTTCAAAAAATGGCCGGAGTATAACCCTTTTTTCCACTTTAACCTCGTCCCATTCCCTTGGTATAAATTTATAATGGGTATAATTTTAAAACACAGCGTTCTTGACTATCAATCATATCCCAATTTTTTTTTTCAAATTCCTCTCCGTTTCCCCACAATCGTCCACCCCATCTTGGTTGCACCACCCTGTATATATATATATAAACTACTCACCTATTAAATATTTAGATACTTTAGGTTGACCTCCTACTTTTTATAGATTTTTCATTATTTAGTAATACTTGACAAGTATAGGTATAATATTAACCTAATGCTGTGTAAACTTTCTGTTGTTTTAAATATAAAATATAAGTATATTTGTATAATTCTTACGTCTTACATGTAATAAGTAATGTGATGTCTTAAATCTAATTTTTGAATTTATTTAGTATCAGTTTAGTTTACACACTATTTGAAGAACACTAAAGCCAAAAAAGGACACTCGCAATTTTTTTTAACTACAGTTTTTGCAATTTTAGATTATTTTAGCCACCTTTTGAAAAGAACTAATGTAGAATTTTAATTTCAAAAAAAGGTTTTATAATGCCATTTATATAATATTTTGGAACTGGAATTAAAAAAATGCGAAGGTTATTTTTAATGGCGTAAAAGTGACATCCTGAGAATGTTAAAAGTAAACATATAATATTGGCGTCCATTACACGTAAAAATTGACAACTAGTGGACGTGTAATATTGACGTCCATTAGACGTATAAAAGTAGACTTATATACGTTATTTGGACATCCATATGACACGTCAAAAGACGTATTTTGGACGAAAGTGATGCCGTGTCCTAAAAGTCATTTAGCCGTCATGTGCTACTTGGGTAGTAATAATACTAGTATAAGTATCTGCATAATATTTCTTGTTAAAATTCAAAATTTTCCATAGCAAATCAAGGAGTTTAAAAAATACGCAAAAATCCGCAAATCTTTGACATAGAACAGCTATGTGTTTCTGTGGATATTCAGATTTACTTAAACGTTTCAAATTTATAATTATTCAGTATTTTGGCGTTTTTCAGTAAAGATTATATGTAAAATATTATTTTTAAATGATTTGTTTAGATTTAGGTAAGTGTCTTTTGACGGTACTCCTTATTATTTACAAAATGCTTATTATTTAGGGAAAATCTTTTAGAATATTCTAATTTGCGTAAACTGCAATATAGTACTTATAGCTATATCTTTTTAAATAATTCGATTAAATTGTTCAGAATCTTTTAAGAAAAAATACATTCTAATTTATACAAACATCTAGCAACTTTTTAATTTACCGTCTCAAACCAAATTGAACAGAATCAAACGCAAAATAGTTTGGTTAACGATTCCATATACCTACTAACTTACACTGTACGTCGTTTTTATTTTTCCCGTAATTAATTAATTACATTTTACCACATCCAATTAACACCCTTAACAAAATTTTGCCGAGTTCCGAAAGCAGCTTTTGGAGCTTAAAGTGAAATTTCAATATTTCAATTAATCTTCTATTATTAATTATCTCATTTCGTAAACATTGTGTTTGGATAAGCATACTTAGTATAAAATTATGTGATATGAATAAGTGCAGCAGTTATCCTAGAATACATAGTTTCGATTGCCAGCTTATTCTCTATCTTCCTGCAATTTATGCATCTTGCACTCGGTGCATTCTAGAATCTGTATAAGTGCGGTGAATGAGAGATGCGATTGTCTTCGAACCTAGCCGCCCAAATAGATTATTGCAATTAGAAAGCCTCAGCAACTTCGCAACTGACGTCTACTGGAAATTACTAATATTGGAAATTAGCTATGTAGCAACCGTTGTCTGTCTTCTTGTAATGATATAAGGAAATATATAATTTGAAGTAACCGAAAATAATACGTTAAAATTTATAATTTTGCATAAGGACTCCACGATAGATTCAATATGACCATTTTCAGGGAAATTTTTCTTCAAACTTGTGAAACATAATACCTCTTACGAGAAATTTTTATGTTTTTTTCGGTATGTCTCCTAACTGAGGCCTATACTGCCGTACTAAGCCTAGCCCCCGTATATGATAACCTTTGGAAATGGCGGAATATTGATTTACAGTTTTTTTTTATTTGTAGCTTTAACGGACCTTGGCTGTATTATTAGTAATTGGTCATATTAAACCAAAGGGGCACTAAAATCATTATATTTGCTTAAAAAAATATTTTATTGTTTTTATGCTATAAAACCTCATACATACATTTTTTTTACTTGTATTTGATAAAATTCCTAATCGAAAACCGGATATTTTGCTGGGATATTGTCGAGTTTACTTAGGTTAATCATCTTATTTGACAGATACTGGTATTTACCGTAGAAATTTTGCTTATTAATTAAATGAAATAGTAACACATGCTTTTTTATGTTACTTTAATTTAACAAAACTAACTAAATATAACTAAAACTCTTACATAATTACTGTTATGAAGTAGAAAACACTTTTATTGAACTATAACCTTTTCTGGAAGGTCCTCCCAATTTTTTTTTCGATTATCTGGTATGATGGAATCTAAGGCTTTGAACAAATTTTCGACTTTTTCTCGTTCAAACCCACTGGGTGCCGTTTTTATGGAAGGTATTGGCATTTCACCAATATATTTTTTAGGCAAAAAATCCAGTATTTTCCATTCTTCACTGGATTAGTATTTGTAGTAAATTTCAAATTCCTTTCTTTTTACGATTAATTCGGTTCTTTTGGCAATATAGAACTTAGGATTTTGGTTTTTAATTTTACTAGCCGAACTGAGATTTTTCCACAATTGAAAATCTTTAACTTATATAGACTTAATCTGTATTTTTCCTTTATTACTTGATTATACTGCATTTTTAAAGTCTGGAAAATCATATGTTTTCTTTTGAGGCTTTAATGATTCTTCTACCTGGTGATGGAATGAATCTGCAGACATGAAGTTATGCCCTGCTGCAAAATAGTTCAACTGGTGAATTTTGTTTTGACTACAACAGTTGTCTAGCCACAAAGTAATATTTTTAACATCCCTATGATGCAGATAAAATGCATTAAATGCACTGATTATGTCTTCTTGATGTTGCCCACTAATGGCCTCATGCCACAAAACAGCAAAGGGGTGAAAGTGTCTAATTTTTCCGAGAGGTTCAAAACTTTCATCGTAGACTATCAGGCGATGAGAAAATATTGCTCCATTAAACATTTCCGTCCTGGGTAGCATAATTACTTTCTGAAGGTCAACAGACACACATAAATGATCTTTGTCTTCATTGTAGTTTTCTTTGTTCAATGTGTATCTTTTACGAGATTCTATTGCCTTCTCAATATGATCTTTCCAGCTGCAGCATTTCTCACAATTTTCATTTAAGGACTCAGCTGGATGCTCTGAATTATGCATATCATAAGATTTACAGAGTTCACATTCTTCGTTTCCCAATTTAGCAAACCAAATATTTTTCGATTTAAGGACTTTCCTGTATTTCTCATATGAGCAAATGAATTCGGGATATTTTTTTCTGAAGTCTGCAAACATAAGGGTCAAATTTAAATCACTTGGTAAATATCACCGATTAGGAGCGTGGACTCTTCTGTAGTGGGACACAGATAAATTAAATGAAACGATGTGGCTCTCTATTTGGGTATTTGATAGTTTATTAGGAGGATATTTAAATATCTACATACATACCACATTGATCTGAATCTTTATTCTTCACGCCTTTTCGCACCACTAGCTTCTTTCAAAAAATATGTAAAAGTTTTGTTTTTTTTCGAGGTTTCTACTTTGGGCCTTGATATTTTATTTTCAGTTGAATTCATAACAAACGTTATTTTTTCTTTCCAGTTTAATTGCCAAAATTCTTGATTGGTTTTTGTTCTGTTCTCCACGGAGAAAAAACTGTGACACTTAAATTTGCAATTAATGCAACCTGATTTAACCTTATGTAGTAAACTCTTATTCTTTTCCTTCATTTCCAGTCTTACATTTTTTGCCACCAAAAAATGACAAATTGCTCAAATTTTTAAATAACATTTTAATTTTACTCTTTCACCCTTTCTACCCTCAATGTAATTTTTGTTGTAAAATATCAAACATATTCTTAAATTAGAAACGTATATAAAGCTATAAAACGATATATTACTTGATATTTTAAATACATTTTCACCCCTCCCCTTTTTACCTCTACCATTTATGCCCAGAAACCCATAGATAGAAATATTACTCGATTTTTTAGATGCATTTTAATTTTGCCACCTGCTCTTTTTATCCTTGCGTCTTACTTTTCACCAAAATATAAAATAGTGTTTTAATTCTAATCTAAATCATATACAAAAACCAATGAAAAGCCATATTACTCAATTTCTAATGAAAAATGTTATTTTTTACCAATTAGCCCACTATTTCATTCCCTATTCCATTTTACATAATAACAATCCGAACCATCATTCTCATATGAGTTACTACCTGTGTACTAAATTTAAAGTCAATAGTTCAATTCCTTCGAATGTTATCGAGGAAACTAACAGACCGAGACAGAATTTTTATTTCCCGAAATTAAATATTTTGAGTCATTTTAAGGTAATTAAGCAGAAAAATTTTGTAGAAATGTTTTGCCGGTACTACACTTTCCCCTTTCTTGGAGATGTGGAAGTAATACTTTTGTTGACTTTGTACTAATCATATACTTATTAGTAATTATCCTACCTATTATTTCCTCGGGTGCTTCAATTTCATTTTCATTTTCTTGTTTATCATTATTAATCCCGTTCAAGTCAATAACATCAGTCTCATTCTCTTCCATTTCTGTAGTTGGGTTATTTTCCATTTGGTTGTTTCCCTTCTCATCATGATCGTTATTGTTATTTCTGTCGTCCTCCATACTCTCAATCTCATTAATTTTCATTTTTCTATTTTATATATCTTTAATATTAATATTGTTTATGTCTGTTGTAACTGCCATTTTGCTTTTCTCTTCATTAACTATTTTTCCAAGGAATTCTAAATGACTACCATCTAAAAAATTAAGATCATAAGAGTTATTCCCAAATATTTTTTTCAGAACAAATTATTATTACCAGATTCAATAATGATGTTTATAATTTCCATGGATTGTTCAGTACATTATTGGATGCATTTATCAATACGTAATCCCCATTTTCAAATTCTTGGTGATCTGCTCCTAAAATTAGGTTTTTAAAACGTCAATATTTCAAAACAGTTGAATTTATTCATACGACATGCTACATAAAATGTCATTAGTGTTTTTGTAGAATCCAGAAATACAATAATATACAGCGTGTCCAATTTTAAATGTCAATGGTGATGTTACTTGTTTGTATAAGTGGCAACGTCGCATCCTCAAAAACATTTTACATTGATAGATCAAGAGTAACAAGCTAAAAAGCCAAATTTGTTAGATAATATTAATTGATATTCAATCACTTACCAGAGGCAATAATATCTTTCACGTTTTGAGATTTTTGGTATTTTTACTTTATTATTTGATATATCTTCCAGTTGATAATCATTATTTATAGCATCCCTGTAACGGCATTCTTCTGCACCTAAAATTAATACTTGTGCAGCTTACATATATGTATTAAGTTATAACTTTAAACGTAACAATAATAAAAAACAAAAAGACACAAAACCACATTTTTACTTACTATTAATAAAACCTGAGTCCAAGCATGTTATATTATTCGGTTGCGATTGACTATTTATAATGCAACTCTGGGTAATTTTTATAAATTTTGCATCACTATTATTATTAACGTTATTTAGATCATTATTATAACTTAAATCTAGGTTACCCAAGAAAAACTCATCCTCTGAAAAAACTGGAACTCATTTTTTCTTATAATTATTTAAATTCTACAATTTAATTTACTCTAAAATAAAAATTCTTGCATTATTTTAGAAAAGTACCACGGCGATTGAAAGTTATCATAAGTCAGATTCAACAGGTCGAAATCCTACGCGTCAAGCACGTATTTGAAAGTTGCAAGGCAAAATACCCGTATCTGATTGAACGTACTGGGTTTAACGTTAGTATATCTTAAGTTATTTTCAATTACGGTTTTAATATTATTCGATTTTATATATTTCTGGTTCAGATACGGTAATTTAACGCAGGAAATTTTGAAATTTACAATATTTCTCAATTTTCAAAATCTCATTTTTTAATTTTTTTTTTAAATACGGGGGTTAGGCTTAGCACGGTAGTATAATAGGAAAAATATTTTATATATATTATAAATACTATAAAAATTATTTAAAATTACTTATGAATATGATTAAGCTACAAAATAACTACACTTGTGTAAAGAAATTAAAAAGTGAAAAACCATATACCTATATATATATATATATATATATATATATATATATATATATATATATATATATATATAATAACAAAGATATGTAATTTCTGCAGGTGAAAGTGCAGGAGATTAAAATAACAGATTGCTCGATATGACAATATCAAAAAATAAATATAGATTAGATACTAAAATCGATATGCGCTTCACACATCTACTCCCCGCATGATGGTGGTAGTTCATACTTTGCCAAAATACCTTTAAGTCTGCAGTCGGAAACCCCGGAGCCCCAGTAGATGATGCTAAGTGCACATGTTAAGTGTTACACTTAGCATATAGTACTGTTCGAGTCTGATTGACGTTTCGTTTTTGATTTTGTCATCGAGCAGTCTGTTACTTCAAATCTCCCTGGGTACAAGCCTGCCTGATGTGGGTAAAGGCCCTGATACAACCTACAAGTTAAATAGTCTCAACTTAAAATAAAACATTTGAGTATGTAATAGTTGCATGATAATAATTTAAAAAATAATAGCGCATTGTTTTGTAATAAAACTGCATGTTCAAATCTTTTATATTTCAAACTTGAGAAATTTTAGAAAGATAAATACAATACTATGTAAAAAAATATATAAAACCAAAATATTACACCATTTTTATAAAAGATCTATTTGCCTACCTCCCTTCACAAATCCATTTTAAAAAATTTTGTTATTTCAAAAATAGTTTTCACCATAAACTAATTAAAATACTGAAATTAAGTGGATAATACCACATTTCGCGGGGTGATTGCGCCAACATCTGCAAAACTAATGACTAATGAATAATAAGCAAAAATACAGGGCAGGAGGTAACGAGCCTACCAGATTTTACTTTTAAATGGTTTAGAGACGTTAACTAAATATTTTGTGATTTTGTATTATGGCCAACCACATATACATGATCTTACACTGTTCGACGCTCAGGCCACGCGATACCACGGAATAATAACAATTGCAAGAATTTTAGATGTCTCAGATTTCAAAAAATATGTCCATTTTTAAGACACTTTGTTTTATGTAACAACTTGATTACTCTATTGGGGCAGAGATACATGAGGTGTTTTAGTTAAATTCCAAACGTTATCTCTCCAAATTAACCGGAATATCAAAATTTGGCAAAAGCAATTTTTTAAGAAAGGCGCCGCGACCCCAAGCAAAATCAAACCAATTGCAGAAATTTTAGAGGTCAAAATTATAAATCGTCGTATATTTCTAACATTTTTTTATTATTTGCACCAAATTGATTTTTATATTAGTTTCAAATATATAGCGTATATTTTAGTAGAATAATGATTTTATCAATAACTTGTTTTTGTTAAATTTTGGTCTCTTATATTTCAATAAAAATAAAAACTGTCTGATTTTTTTAATTGTTTAATAGAATATGTCTCAAAATAATTAATTAATTGGAAAACATTTTTAATAAAAAACTGACTATAACACCATTAATTTGATGCCAATTACAAAAAAGATTTAGATCTAATCGTAAACTTAAAATTTTGTTTTTTAAAATACCTACAATTTTTGTTAAATTTCCTTCTTGAAGTAGCGACGCCTATTCTGAGGTCGAGTCGATTTTGATTTAGCTCCTAATAAATGCAATTTATTTAATTAGGAATTTGTTTTCATCAAATTTTTATATCCCAGTTATTTTGCCGAAAATCAATGTAACGCCTATAGTGGCGAAGGCGTCGTTTTTGGTTTAGTCGTAAATAATATTACATTTTACCCTATTTTTTCCTTCTTAAAATTAAACTTAAAGCTTGGAGTGTATTTCATATTTGTTTGTTTACGCTTCAAATTGAGAGCAATCAGTAGTGGAGGGTGATGTTGATCAACTGGCAATAATGGTTCATTGTTGGTCATAATTTCACAGTTATGTAGGTGAGAACTGACAATAACTAAGTCCAATAGTACATTATTAATATTTAGAACTTTATTTCGCTGCATAAAATTAGAAAACGCTAAGAAATTTTTAAAATCACATATGGGTTCTTTATACATAATGGTGGAAACTAGTTTTTTTTATTTCAATTTAATTTCAATTTCTCATAAGCCTCCAGTGTACAAAATACTCTTTATACACAAAGACAAAGAAGTTGGTTAACTAAAGAAGAACGATAGTATATCATCATTGACCTGTATTAGTCTGAAGCTTTCCATAAAATACATGTTCCAAATCTGCCAGATCAGAACAAGAAAATGTGCAGACGAATTAAGACCAGTAAAACAAAATCAAACGAAAAACAAGACCTAACCACTATCCCTAAATTAAAAAAAAAACAATGCCGGTGATACTGGCGCTTTTACAGCCTCTCACCAAATCCGAGACGATCGGCGATCTTTAGGATAAAACACCGTCATAAATTATATGAGAGGAAGGGGAGAATCGGACGTATTTGCAAAACAACGATTGCAAATTGCTTAAAAGGCACTGGTGTTTAATGATTAGGCATCAGCAGAATACGTTGTAAAATCGGTCGGTTATGGAACGCCGTTTTACTTTTTAGTCTGCTATATGCCTGGTATTAATTTAAATTGAATGGGACTTCATTATGGCAATTTATTTTATAATATTATAATAAAAATGTAATTTTAACTGAATCCTTGGAACATCTAGAGCTAAAGCCTTCATATAGATTTTTAACAATCAATTAATTTGATTTAGCTATTAAAATGTATGTCAGGATATTTGGATGGGTCTTTACAAAATTAATTCAATTTTCATTATATTATTATAATTAAAATGCATTTTTTTTATTATAATATAATTTTATTACTTACAAATTTGTTGATATCAATATTTATCCAATATTTAACGAGTACCTTTGTAGTATTTTGTGGGAAACAATATAGCCGATTATCAATTTTTATGAATGGTATTTTCATTTACAGCAATTTCTATGATTATCTATTTTCATTGAAACCAATTTCCATTGATATCAATTTCGATTGAATACAAGCACCTCGAATGCATTTTTATTATCGGAAGTTTCGCCATCTATAGCCTCCCAAAAGAAATATAATGTGTTTGCGTGAGTGTGTTCGATAACTCAAATTAATTTGCGAATGTGTCGTCATACGAAAGAGAAGTCTTCGCGCTCAAAAAGGTTTGTAAAATTCTGGAGCTTCTCTGGTCTGGTATTCTGTGTTCTGAAGTATGAGCCGACTTCTTTGGTTTGCGTATTGCGCTAACATTGGATTGCATTCTAATAATCTTGCTTGCTGATTTTTTAATATCATTTGTGCAATAAACGACGATGATACGGACCGAATTTAAACTCGTCTTTCTCGTGCAAGTACGTCACATCTATGTACAGCGTTTGGGAGTCAAATAGGCCGTAATGCATTGTCATTTGAAAACGTTTGTAGAATTTACGCTTCAATAAAATGTTTTTAAAATTATTAAACTAATTATTTTGAATCTAAAGATTTTATTTTCAATACAGTTTATTACGTCCTACCTGTGCAGTTGCAGGCAATAGAAATCGAGATTCAAATTATAATCGATAAACAAAAGTGACAGATATAAGATATTTCAAATTTCCAAAATAATACATTTTCAAAAATGTGGATTGGCGCTTACCGTCAAGCTGTTAAGATAAATTTAAAAAATGGTAATTTAGGATATATTTACTATAATAATAGAACAATATGGTTTTAGCTACTTGTATAGGGCACTTTTGAAACTGGTTTGTATTTTTTAATTGCAAGTAAAAACTAAAAATGTCAATAGACGGCACTAGTGCAGCAACTCAAGTAACAAATGTTATAAAATATGAATGGAAGTTTCCCCTGCAATTATTTTACTTGCAGCATTCTTAACTTTTATTTTAAATTAATTAATTATTTTAATCAAAATAAATATCACGAATCCTCACGATGAGCACTTTAGATAATCTGATATTTGTAACTTCAATTTTATATTCTTGCTGAATGCTGAAGAGACCGGCGTGGGCATACCGTTGTAAGTGTATCATGGTGTTAATCATAATTTTATAAACAATGGGTATTAAAAGGCGACTCGCATGTTGCGTTATAGAGGCTGCTTTTCTAGAAGCAACAAGGCCGAATTAACTACTTACGATGGTTGGGGCTCATCTGGGCGAGGCAAAGTTTTGCGATGACAAAAAACGGTCAATGGGTTTTACGTATTTGGGGGCCCTTCGGCAGCAACTCAAAATTTACATTCGCTCGCTGATGTCTCTCGGGGCCCCCACCACATATTTGAGCCTTACGCGTTGTGGCCTTTTCAATCATTAAATCCCCGCAAAAACAAGACGCGCAAGCTCTGTGCTGGGGCCACTGCCGACGCGACGGCGGCGGCGCGGCGGGGGCCTTAGTCAGTGGCGGGCCGTTAGTATATGAAGTGGGAGGGCGAAGGCAAAAAATAATATTCGCATGACGTGCGACGTCGATGGTTCGGCAAACTACTTTCAACACTTCGAGATTTTAGTTTTAAATAAATTTGTACAAGCTATATTGTCACAGATTACAAAACAATCTGTGAAGTAACACTGATATAACAATTTCAATCAAACAACACAACCTTTATTTTATTGGTAGGTGTAAAATAAAGCAATGAATGTTCTTCCAGCAAAAGCTGAATCTGATTTTTTATCCAGAAAGCTATTTTTATGTTTTGAAATCTGAAATGCGTGTTTAAACGTTCTATCTGTAGCACCTCCACTTTGAGTTTTTATCTATTTTGTTTTATGATATATCTTACTGTAACAGTGTTGCCGTATCTTCTTTTAGTTCCGAATTTCTGCTATTAACTTTTGTTTTTTAAATGGGACGCCCTATATTTGTTTGTTATTTTGATTTACTATGATATTGTAACTTCAACCATGACGTGTCAAACCAGAACCTTCGTATATCAGGGTGACTAGAAATTGCTTAGGCTTAAATGCATATTATGCCTTTATTTGCCGATTTTTTAAAATACTGCATATTGTTGTGGGGGGTATCATTATATATTACTCGCAAAGGCTAACCTGAAGAGCGACATTAAAAAAAAGATTTTTTAGAAAAAATCGTTTAATATTTAAATGGGCGTAAAAGATGTTTAGTGAATAGACAGATAATTTTATTTTTCTCAGGGTTCTTGGAGGTAAGTTAATAGTTTTTGCCAAATCACAGCACTCTAGATTGAGAAATAAAAATTAGTTAAAAAATAGCATTCAATGTGAGAATTACATATGGTTGTACTTGGAATATCTCAACCATTGAGGTAGTATACCGGAATGGTCCCAACGAATGAAAACACGCAAACATATACAGGGTGTTACAAATTCGATACAATGTCGGTTAAAATAGAGCAAAGTTGCGCAATTTAACATCGAATAATAAGTAGTTGACAAAGTTAGACAATTATGAGTACCTCCGAGGATATAGGTACGTAAAATACCGAAAAATCAGCTATACATATTTTATTTTTTTCAGGCTGCATTTGAAGAGATATCACAAAATAAATTTTATATCTTTATAGCTACTTTCCATTATCAACAAGATGGTGCACATAGATTTGAAATCCGACGTTTCTTTTTCGCGGTCCGATCAACTAATTTTTTTTTTAGATACACCTGCGTTTTTTAAAAGCCCTTGATTTCATAATATGTGCGTGAGTACCAGAATGTAAAAACTAAATATAGAAAAAAAATCAGCTTTGTAGGTTAAACTTGTGTAACCTACAAAGCTGTGTGTAAAGAGACCTTGTGAACAAAATTACCAAGATAATAGGGCATGAATGCAATGTTTTTGTTTTGGGGTATTCTTCAATATAACATGTTCTGCATTCCAACATACGACAGTTTCGGTTTGAGTACGTGCAGGAGACAAATGCACCCTGCACCCCCTTTCCCCCCGAGCTAATAACCCAAGCAAAAATTACATTATATAAAGCATTTCGGGACTTTTACCTCACAAACATTCAGAACTTTGTTTTTTTTAGTCTTCATGCTTATGTTGTTCCAACAAGAACCTAGAACTTTTTTTTAGTTATCAAATGTTTGCCTCCTCCTCTAAGACGGCATTCTAAATACACCACTGATGTGTTCATTTTTGTAAATCCGTATCTTGATCGACACGCAGCTTTGAAAGTGAAGTGCACATAACTATAAATTATAATAATTACTCACATATTAAAAAAGGGAGACAAACATGAAAATAGTGTCCTAATTATCAAATAAATATTGTAAATAAAGATATAGTGATATACCTATACAACCTTACTACAGTTTGCTTTAAATAGGGTGACCACATATACTCTTTTTAAGAGGAATGTTCTCTTTTTCGGGTCCATGTACTCTGGTACTCTTACTATTTCCATAAATACGACAAATATCCTCTATTATGAGAAATCTGGGACAAATGATCTCTATTTTGCGAAATCTGGTGCCATTTTCTAATTATTTTTGTTATTTTTAGTCCATATTATTATGTGTATTATAATTATTATTGAAAGTCATTGAATTCTGCGAAAGTGATAAGACTTTACTTAATTATTATACGCTGGTACCTATTTTTACATTTCGTCGAAATATACTCTTTTCATTTTAAAAAAATCTGGACAGCCTACTTTAAATCACGTTTAAGAAGCCAAAAAAAACTGTAGTAGAGCATGTCGCGGGCACACAGCTTCCAGGAGAAATTGCAATTTGCCATTACAAATTACATTGTGTGGTAATCTGTGAATTATAGCTGGGAAATTCAAAACCTTGTTTTCTTTATTCTGGTATAAATATATAGAATAGCTTGTTTTGGAATAGGATGTTGGGAGCTAGATACGTTCGTTTTAACTTTTTTTCATTATGATCTGTATTTTGTACGTGGTCACATTTTAAATATAGGGGTGTATATCGTATTCCGCAATGATTTAATAACTAAGTATTCCCAATCGAACAATAATTAAACACGTTTTAACTGTCATTGATTACCTACGAATATGTTTTTCATTATTCGCATCCGACTCGTCATAACGTCATGCACAACACAGTCTTAATTTTAGATGCACTTTTAAATCTTCGAACGCATGCCTAGCCAGAAACTCGGGTATTTAAAAAATTATAGATTTCTGCTCTTGTTGTTCTTAGTTTGCACTAGATCGCTCCACGTCCGATAATTAAAATTGAAACAAGGTGGCTGCATTCAATGAAAATTGATATTCAGAAGAATCGACATTAATAAAAATTCGAAATCAAAACAATGCATATTAAATAAAATCAGTTACCTTATACCCGCTAATCATTTAAATTCCCCAACTCTTATACAATTAAATCTCGTATTAACTTTTATTTATTTATTCAAATGTATATTCAAGTATTTTAATTTCAATGGTAAAGGGCCCGTGTTATATCCGTTTGATGTAGTATAAATTACATATAAACGAAAATCAAAATCAGAATAATGAGCATTATTCTATTTACATTTTTAGGGTGTTAATGGAATTGACATTAAAAAGAAATGATATCGTAAGAGATGCTTTAATTTTTTTTGATATGCGATAAAAATAAATTAATTTTTTTTATTACATGAGTTCTTAAATCAGATTTGCCTTCATACGGTTGAAATAAATTAATCTCCACAAAGTCGTTATTGCATTCTAATGTTTTCGGTATTAATATTAATTTAATGCGATCCCGTTTGAAGCGATTACATTTTAATAAGAGTCAATTTATTAAATATTTAAAGTGATTTTTGTATATAGCATTTATTTCATACCAATTTTTATTAACATCGATTTGTTGAAATGCAATAACTAAGGAAAGACGCATGTATATAGAAATTTTAAGTAGGCTGTATACGTGTTAAAAAAGGATAAACAACTACTTTTTTGTGGTATCAATTGAAATGGTCTGCAAAGAAATTGCTTATCATAAAAATGTCATTCGGTAAAATCGGTATCCACAAAAATTCGATATCGGAAGAATTAAAAAGAAAAAAAATTGTATGCAGGCAGCATCATTTATATGTTTTGCAATTAAATTTGGTATCAAAGACGCGTATGACTAAAAAGTAAAACGGCGTTCCATAGTCGGTCGCTTTTTTCAATGTAGATTAGACCAAGTATTTTCCCCACAAATCTCTTACACTATTTCGAACAATATAAATACTAGTAGAATCTCTCTCAGGAGTGGGCTAGATACTTATAAGACTATCTAGATAAACAGTTGTGTAGCATTGTGTATTCCATTCAATTTGCCAATGTTTTTTTTTTCATGGCATCTGCTTTCTCCCCAATCCTATAAAGCCCTTGATTTTACCTTTTATTATAAGCTGAAGGAATTTTGATCGGCCTCCTTTAAAATATGCCCCAGGTATAATATGTTTCTGATCTTAATGCTTGATAAAAATTGGTGAACAGCGTGTGCTCTATCTATTTATTTATTTATTTGCCAACAGTTACACACCGTGTTTACAATGTTGATAAATACATATATCATATATCAAGTATAAACTTAACATATACCTAACAAGTAATATTGAATTCCTAATTTTATTAAATAATAAGTAATTAAACTTGTTTGTTGCTTTGCGTAGCTGTCCAGGATATTCGAAGAATTCTTTTATGCAACCACAGTTTGTAATTTTAGATTTAAATTATCATTACAGAAATGTGGACGCATTTTCAGAAAAGTTGTAGGAGATAAACTCATTTCCCGCGCTGTCTTGTTTACTTAGTCTAAGAACCCTTGAAGACCCTGGATTCTTCGTTCAGTAACAGCAGCATAGAAAATACTTGATTAGGTTACTCTTTTCATATTTCGTCTATTTATTTGTAGAAAAGCATCCGCGTGCGGTCGGCGACTGAATATTATAAATTTCGCCTTAGTGACATTTATATTTAAACCAGTGGCGGCGCGTGAGATGTTCAAGGGTGTGTTCTGCATTAAAAATAATACGCAAGCAAAGAAACACTTTGTATTACTACCTACTCTATCATTAAACTGGCGCTTGTACGTTTTATTTCTGCTTGCAACACTAAAATTTGTGCCACTAAATTCAATGCTTATTTGTGGTGTCGGTCGACCAAGTTCTTTAATTTTCATCTTGCCTTCATACCAAGAAAGAGCTAAAACTATGAGTTTGTAAATACTCGATTGAATTCATATTTAAGCTACTAAACAGAACCAATATAACGATAAATTCATCAAAATACGGCCGTGCTTGAGATTCAAAATAAACAAAGCAACTCTTGTGTTCTGCGGAGTCCAACCAATCCGACGTCGAAAATCTTTAGCTGTGCACCCGCAGTCCCGCGGCTATTGAAAAACGAGCCTAGGCTGGAGATCTTCAGACCGTGAAACTTCCGGTATTCTTGTTGTCGTTAGAGAAGAAAAAGGTATGTTAGAAATTTATTCTCGGCTTTATTTGTTATACAAAAATATTTTAAAAAATACGAATTGTCGAAATTAGGTATGTTTTGCAGCTCTGCAGCACTTATGCACCCGCCTCCACTGGTTTAAACGCATTTCCCTCTGTATTGCGTTTATCCAATCCAACAACTCTTGAAGGCCATGCATGCTACCGCACAAGATAACCGTATTTTTGGCTTATTGAATGGTATTAAACTAGTTTGCCATTGATTTTAATTCCAAGCCCTTCGCCTTGCAAGTCATGTGGATCACAAGACTAAACAATCTGTCACACCTTCGTTTTTGCAGAAGTGTAACAAAAACCAGCGGTAAACACATTGTTAAAAAACTCAACTGGAGAGCCGATATTGTCTTCGTGAAAGCAAGCTAGTAAAAACTATTAGCTTACATATGAATAATTACTGATCGAATATGTCGCACATTCCAGCGCTGGCGGTGTTAGCGAAAGATGGAAAATTTGATCGAGGTACTAGCTTGGTAATATCAAAAGTCCGCCGATCGAGTGGATGTACTAGCCAGAAAGAACCAGATAGACTAGTAAAAGACATAGAACACTGGCAAGTATAACGCCCATCCAGCGTTTACGGGGTTAAAATAAAAAAGAAAAGTTAACTAAAATTTACCTTATATCCTTGTCAACGAAGCTAGTAAAAGATAATACTTAAACCTGTTTATCTATCCTATATGGTAATTAGGTTCTGCCCTTAAAATACTTTTAAAAGTATTTTATATAAGCAAGTAATAAACTTTACTAGTTAGGTTAAGTACTTGGGTTCTAATTCATATTTGTTTCTTTAGGTGTTTGATTTTTAGTTATTTGCTGACTTTCGGGGTCGAAATAAAGTATTAAATTAAACTAAAAATAATTAGCATGGCAAATAATAACCAATTAAAAAATAAAACCATAAGTATTTACGGACGCTAATATTATTTAAATAATAAATCGTATTAAATATATTCCTTTTGGAAGAAACGAACCGGGGGTCTTAAACTTGTGCATGCAAGAACATGAATGAAAGAAGTAAAAGAGTACATATCAATGTTAAATAAAGCACTTTCTAAATAGTTCCTAACTTTGTATCGTATCCCGTATAATCCATCAGGCAATTTCCGCGTAGTCAAACTTGTTAGTTCGATCGGCTGGTAAATTCATTTATAGATGGATTTTACGTAGTCCTGATTGCTTCATTAAAATATAGTTTTTGTATTGTATTTCTAAACAAGTAGACCTAAATCACACTTGTCAACACAGCCAAATATTTACGCGTGGTAAAACCAGGACACAGCAAGAAGTTTGTGTGATGTTTAACAACGAATGTCTCCAAAGAGAATCAATAAGTCAATCTGCACCAGTTTCAACAATTTTTGAAATAACTTTTTGGTTAGGTTGGTTAATATCTATGTTGTGTTATTACTTGTTTCTAAAAATTAAAATAGTTAAAATTCCGCCATTGTTACTCCTAATATAAATATTACTTATAAACTCTCTAAAATTGGGGAACTACATACAAATCGTATTGCATTTCAAAGTAAATCAATTTCAAAAAATGTTTAATATCACATATTAATATTTAAAAATAGTTGAATTTTGACACGTAGTATGTTAAAAAATGGCAACATTTTGAGGAAATACAAAAACAAATGGTTGCCATTAAAAATAATAAAATTGTCACATGCTCTTTACTCTTTTTTTGGGAAACACTATATAATAGCAATTCTTTTCAAAAATTAGAGAAAAAAAATAAAACCGCGGTGTCCGAGAATTATTTATATACCGTATTTCTTATTTCATCACAACCCTGTATTCTGCCTTATCACGCTATCTGGCTTGTCATTAAAATCAATTAAACTCCAGTTGGCAAAAATTGGGCAAGAAATTATGAATGTCTACTTATTATTCTACTGCGGAAAAACCGTAACGAAGTTTTTTCTGGGCTGCAATATCCAAAAACCTACAAAACCTAGTATTATTAATACATAATTTTAATTTTTACTTCATTGTTCTAAAGTAATTCTTACCAAATGATATCAAATTTAAAACTTACTACCACCTCCCCGTACCTGCATTTATCTGTAATCTGAACACGCTACAACTGAAATTGCTTTCTCCAATATCAGCCGTTTCCGGTAAATGTCAATTATAATGTACCAAAGGCATTCTAATTGCAAGAGACTGTTTGGGTGCCAAAGGACTTCGACAAGCCCGTTTTACATTTGGAACTAATTAGAGAACTGAGATTACTCCGTCTACGGAACATTCGACTTGCTTAAATATAATAGTCGATATTCTGGATATGCATCGCAGTGCTAATTTATTTTCGTCAGAAACCGACGAAGGGTGTGTTCTAAAATTGCAAATAATATATATTATTTTTTTTAGTCAGATTTCTTCTGTAGTTTGTGCAGAATAGTAAAAATATTTTTACAGTAAAAAATTGGCTATAAATTTTAAAAATAATCACATTTGGAGTGAACAAAAACTGCACGCTATATATTATATGCTAATATAAAAGCGAATCACTTGTTCATAGGACCCTTTACCTTCGTAAAATTAGGCCAGGGATATGTTGTTAAATTTAATTTACTCTTTATGTACTTATGTGTGTGTTCGAATGCATTTACCATAAAACCTATACTATTACTATTAGAAATTCATCTATCTAAATGTTTTCTTGTGAATTCGCCACTATCTTTAAATTCGGTCGAATGCGTTGATTTCAAACCAATATCTGGGGCAAACGGAAAGATTGATTAAGTTCCACCTAACTAACTAGTTTTTCCCGAAAGTAATGAATGTTTTTCCGTCCTTTTCTCCGTACAAGGTAAACCGCTCAAACATCATTAATTTGAAGGAGCTTTTAGATTTGAAAGAGCTTTTAGCTTGGGACCATTTTGTTCGAGAAAATAGACAAGTTGATTTTTTTTTATGTTGGCACTTTAATTGTTTTACTTTCTTAATTATATTTTGGTAAATAGACTACAATTGAAAGCTATATAATATTACTCTGTTTTTATATTTTTTATGTGCAAAACGAAAAATCATTAATGTTTTGTAAAATATAACCTGCTATGTGCAAAAAGTATCCTAAGAAAGTCTAATGCAAACTGAAATAAAAAAAAACGTAAGGTGTAGGTTGCAGTTTAGAGTGTGTGTAATTGACATTATGTAGGATGCAACTGAAATAAATTATACGGGGTTTGGAAAAATTACCAGAACGGTCGATTATTTCAAATGCTACAACAGTTATCAAAAAACGTTTTATATATAGTATGGCACACGGTTCTGAAACAGCGATGTAAGGGAGAGGTGAGGTAAAATCTAGCCTGTTTTCTCTCTATGCATAGGCGTGCCTAAATACTTTAGCTGAAATATTAAAAAATAGAATTTAAGAATTATTCTGTATTAGTGTCTTGCTATATAATTCTAGCCTGTTTGATGTCTATGCATAGGCGTGCATAAAACTTTAGCTAGAATATTAAACAATAGAGTTTAGGAAGTGTGCGTTAGTGTATTGCCATATAATTAGAAGAAAAAATATCCCAAAATATCTGTCTAGATAATGCATAACATTTTAAAATCGTTTTTAATTTTTTGAGAATACAGGTTTATATACTTAGATAAGAAAAAAACGTATTCAACTAGTAATGGACTCACTTTTAATAAGCTGTTTTCTACTTTTCTCTAATGTTTAAGAAATCGCCCTTCCAAGTGTTTACAGATCTTTATGTTTTAGGGTCCTCCTCCATGCCAAAAAAACATACTTTCTCCGTTCCATCCATCCATTCCGATTGACTTCAAATTTTGATCAAAAATTTGATAGACAGATAGATAGATAAGCGTTTATTTATATTCCAAAATATAACAAATAGGTATACAAAAAAAAACCCGGTGGATGTGGAACAATGTCAGCAAGTAGTATTACAATTACATAGCGGCATTTATAAAATACCTTGCTTTTTTTCCTGCATCTTAGAATCTATCATCACATCACAAATACCTAGAATCATGAGTTAACTACCTATGTAGCTGCATTGAAAATAATTCTGTATTAAGAAAAAAAAACAAAAAAAAACAATAACAATAAGATAAAAATACTCAGTTTCACATTTGTACTTATAGTTTCTACAATTACAGATTAAAATACATATATTTACAGATTAAAATGCCTACATGTTTAGTGTGGCAACAATAATAAGTCATAGGGAGAGAAAAATTCATTATAATGTTTCATTTTTGTCAGAAGCAAAGTATTGTGTAAAAGGCCTTTTTATTTTTTTAATATGTGAAGTTTTATTTATCAGGAAGAAGCTACTGATGGAGAGTCACAATATTTTGTATTGGAGAGATACGTACATCCATGACATAAGGAAATATCGCCAAGAAGGTCGCAATATTGTTTATATTGATAAAACTTGGGTGGATAATGACTTGACCTTTAAGAAGCGCTCGCAGAGTGAAAATCTTTTTGCTGGTGGTGCCTCTCATTAAGTTATTAAAAAGATCTCCATTATTTGAAACAAACACAGTCCAAGAACTACATATTAGTAAAAGTTAAAATATTATTTTCAATAAATACTTCTTTACAACTATTCTGTAGCCTTAATTTAAAAATAGAACGAAGACACCTTTTTTGCAAAACAGATTCTATCAAAATCAACTGAATTTTGGCAAAAAATAAGGCCATATCTGATACTAGATTGAATAAATTCATGATAGGCAGATAAAACAGCATCCTGACCAACCCTCTCATCCACAATTTTTAAGACATAACAGTACTTAGAAACTTTTAAGGCCACACCCTCAATGTGTACCCTCTAGTCCAGTTTTCTGTCTATTTCAACTTCCAGAAAAGATATGTTTTCCGTTGATATTAACTGTTTATTAGTGTACAAAAAATTGGAATCATTATTTACTCTATTTCCTAAAAGTCTTTTAGTTAAGGATCATATGGGGATGAAATGGCAATATTTTGGTAAAAATACAATATGACGGAGCAAAATGGCAAAATATTTCAAAATCGGCCTGGAAAACTATTTATTAAAATGATTTGAAATGTTTTGCAAGAGTTAAGTGTAATAGAAAGATAAAGGGGTAGAATTGTGGTACGAATCCAAGATGACAGAATACAATGGCGGCCAAAATTTGTGGTAAATTGGAAATAAGTTTTTTAGTAATACTTCCAAATTATCACCAGGTCATCCCCATATAACCCTAAGTTGTTTTCCAAAATTTGAAATTAAATTGGTAAGTTGTTTTGTACCTATTTCGTGAACCAACAGATAGATAGACAGACTGACAGAAAAGAAAATATATATGTTTTAATATCTAGGGAAGATAAAACATAAAACCTGGGAGGTCGTTTTTTTTGACGATTGCTAATATTTTATTTAGCAGCCATTTTCTTCCACTATCTTGAAATCGTACCACAATTTTACCATTTTATCTATCGCTATATGTTAATTAAATATCGCTCACCACTGGTCAGAAAACTCCGCCCGGCAGTGCAATTCTCCGATTTCAGACCCTGGCCCGTTCACAATTCAATCCAAGGCATCTTTTATCTTCGTCTTTCTCACGTCATCTGCGCCGAACATGCCTATTTCTCTCTAACAATAATTGATCGTTGAACGGGCCGGGGTTATGAAATCTGTCAATCACAGGGATCCTGACTACGTTGACGTCTACTGATACCTATCAATATTATTTTTGGTATTTTATTTCAATTCCTGATGCATTAAAAAAGTAATCTGAACGGGCCACATAACTATAATAATTTTTTATCTGCATTCCTTTCACGCGTTCAGACTTATGTGCCAGACTTTACAAGTTGTAAAGGTGCGTACTGACTTGAGCAAGTTTTCGCGCACGAACGATATGCGTGCATAAACATTCGCACAAAGTATTGGTATTGTCGTTTTTCAAAACAACTTTTTTCGCGTAAATTTGTGCTCCGGTTGCTCGTTCAGTTCAGTTCACGATGTTAAGAAAACAAATCATCATAGCAAGTTCTGCATATATTTTAATGCATTCTATACTAAAACAATAGAAAAAGCGTGATAAGAGATGGTGGGTTACACAATTATTTAGAAACAGACAAGAATACGGCGGATCCGCATTATTAATTTCAAGAGGTAGGCGGACAATTTCAAAATTTTGTTCGTATGTCTTCGAAAGAAGAATTTGCTTAAGTCAGTACGCGCCTTTAGGCTTTAAAAAATCTACATATCTGTAATCAATAGGAATATACAGGTTCGCCCACAAAGTTGTGGAGAATTAAAGATATATTTATTTAAAGGAACACCCCATATATAATTACTTATTTTGATCGTCCAGTTAAAGTCAAAGTTATGGAGAATTAAAGATATATTTATTTAAAGGAACACCCCATATATAATTACTTATTTTGATCGTCCAGTCAATTTTGAACATTTTTTATTAACCATACTAAATTAATTACTTTCCGAGATATCGTGGAATCAACGTTACAAAACACAAAATAAAATTCAACTAAATAAGTTAACATGAAAAAAATCGGTATAACAAGTCATGGAAAAACGGCTATATTTTTTAATAAATGTTGAAAATGGTCCTTATTTACTTACTGACAGTGATATAAATTGTCGCAAAAGTGTCTTTGGGTATGTAAAACCATTTCTCTTGTTAATATATTATATAGATATATATATATATATATATATATATATATATATATATATATATATATATATATATATATATATATATATATATATATATATATATATATATATATATATATATATATACATATAAAGAAAACTACAAAATATATTTTACAATAACAAGAACAGATGTTTTTATGAAAGGAAGAAACAGTGCACATTTACTGTCAAAACAAACCAGGACGAGGCTTCATAAAAATCATCAGGTCTAAATTTGTGGTTGCTAGTACCACTTCTAAAAAAATAAAGGGATTATAGAATCTAAATAATAGTGCCAATCGATTGTCAGATTTGGCCGTATTATTAATTCAAATTAAATGAGACAACAAATCTTTTGGTGAGACATGACATGACTGGAGTTTTAAATGCTCTACTGATTTCGGACATCTTAAGTAAGTCCACGGTTTTATGTTTTTTATGAAAGTGCATGAATTTTATGTTACCCTCAGATAAAATATCGATGTTGGAGGTTGCGAGATGGTTAACAAAAGATTAACAATATTTTTTATTAAAATATGTGTTTTGGTAATACTTCCCCATATATTATGTACCATCGCATTAAAAAAAACTGGGATATCAGGTGTGCAGCGCCCGCACTATGACGAATGAGGTTTATTTGCCAATTTCCGATAGTTGCTTTTCGAGTTTGTTCATACTTATAAAGCTACTTGATACGAGAAAAGGCAGCTTTCATAAGTTTGCTTTTGAGTGCAATGTATCCACTTGCATGATACATATCACGAAAGGCATCAATGTAATAATTACGTTTAAAAATAGGTTGACTATTGAAAGCTGTGTTATTAAGTAATAAATGCAAATTTTTGTTATAACGTCTGCTTCTGATTATAACCCAGAATATGATATGAATTTAATTCAAACACAAACGGAAATTTAAAAAACTAATAACTAAAACGTTTACATTCAATTTAACAATAATGCATTTGTTTAAACCACAACTCTTTTTCCGTATATGCTGTGCAACAAGCACATGTGTTTGCTACACTCGCCATCGGTTCCTGGTACCAAACTTCCACACTTGTATGGCTTTACTCCGATACATGCTCAGTAAAGTTTAAGGTAAGACTTTTCAAAGGCCCGGGTAATAATCGCACAAACATCTGATCCTCTGGCGCTAACACAAGCCTAACATTAACAGAAAATCGATTACTTTGACTAAATTTATAATCACATTTTTTTCTCATTCCAGTGGCTATAAAGGTGCATCCCAGCATTATAACTATTCTCATGCGAAAAAGCCACACTATTTGACGGTAGGAAACTTATGAAAGTCCAGGTGATATATTTATGAATGTTTTGACCTATTCTTTTTCTGGACGCGATGAAACGTCAAATTGAAGTTTATATACAATAATATGCAATAAATATAATAAATTGACGGTGTATTGCGGTTTTTTAAAAATATTAATATTTTATGTATTAAAATTTAAAATGTTATTTATGTATTTATTTAGTTTAGAACCCTAGGTTAACAGCATATCAGGAAAAAATGCTTATTTACACTAAAAAAAGAAAATAAATTTGCCCTTTTTTATGGTGTTTTAAAAAAGCTACGCATTATGAAAATAAAATATATGTATTTGCATTTTTAAGGGACTCTTGTATTATCTAGAACTATCATGGATAGTGGAAAAAACGTATTAAACACTTTAAAACAAAAATATTTTCGTTTTCTGGGGACAGCTTCATATCTCTGGGCTACCTATAAAAAAAGTATTTATATATGAAAAATAAAGAAAGCTAAAGTGCTTCGTCGTTTGTTCAAAACTAAACGCTCTTAAAATATATTTTTTTCCTTTTTCAGTGTGCTGTTTCGTCCATCTAGGGCTACACTGCAGAAAGGAAAACATTATACAAAAAAATGAAAGAAGTTTGACTTGTTTCACCGTTTTTTTTATTTTTTTTTCTGTCTCCAGGGATAGTATAGTCTCCTGTTGTGTATTGGGCATTAGCCTGTGGAATTACTGCGGGTCATATTAAGTGTTTGGAACAATAAGCAAGTAACTGCTAATGATTATAACGTGTTAAAATGTATATGTATTTGTGTATGTTTAAGTGTTTTTTTCATCTGTTGGGCTATATCTTGTATATGATTTGTTAGACGGAAGATTAAAAGTGGTATCTGTGGGACCAATTGTGAATCATAAACACTCTTGCTTGCTATTAAATTTTGTTGCGTGTATTGTTAACCACATGTTATTGCGTATTTTGTTTTTTATATATATATATATATATATATATATATATATATATATATATATATATATATATATATATATATATATATATATATATATATATATATATATATATATGTATATACATATATATGTATATATATATATATATATATATATATATATATATATATATATATATATATATATATATATATATATATATATATATATATATATATATATATATATATATATATATATATATATATATATATATATATATATGTATATATGTATATATATATATATATATATATATATGTATATACATATATATATATATATACATATATATGTATATATATATCTACATATATATATATATATATATATATATATATATATATATATATATACTGTCTTATCCAAATTAAGTGTCCACCATTAGTAACTTTGTTATTAGTAAAGATACGAAATTGTTTAAATAAGCAAACTATTAGCATTTTCAACGCTCTTTAAGATGGAATCACTAAAAAAACAATTGAGCATCGCGTTTTCGAGTTTAGACAAGAAATACAATGTTTTTAAATGGAAACTCCCGTATATTATATTTTTTTCTGTTAAAGCTTGAAATTTTAAACAAAAAAGGTTATAAGGAAATTTTTCTTAAAACCAAAAATAACATTGATATTACAGTTTCTAAAAATTAACAGCAATAGCTAGAACAGCAAAGTATCTTAATTTTACAAACATCGATTATAAGAAAACAAAACAACTAATTTTTTCTTAGAAGGTGCTCAAATACACCGCCCCGTTCTTCGATACATTTTTGTGCTCGTTTCTGAACTGCTCGAACTGCCTTTAGTATGGTTCTACCATCTATCTGGTGTATCTGTTCCCTAACT
This sequence comes from Kuschelorhynchus macadamiae, assembly GCA_030620095.1. NCBI lineage: Eukaryota > Metazoa > Arthropoda > Insecta > Coleoptera > Curculionidae > Kuschelorhynchus > Kuschelorhynchus macadamiae. Next base: position 682,958 of record JAUTXW010005435.1, read on the forward strand.
GCAGCCTTTAAATCGTTAACGTCTTCGTACCTTTGCTTGTAAATTTGATCCTTTAAATATCCCCATAAAAAGAAATCAGGAGGGGTCATGTCTGTTGAACGCGGGGGCCACTGAATGGGGCCATTTTTCCCTATCCACTGAGCATTAAAAAAAGTACTTAGAAGTTGATAAGTACCTCTGTAGTTGTGCGCAGGTGCGCCATCTTGTTGAAAATGCAGATTCTGTCTACTTATGAGATCCAGTTCATCTAAGAAATTATTCAGAATTTCACTCATAAATGCCACATACCTTTCACCGGTTAGACTGCCTTCATAAAAAAAAGGACCAACAATTCTTGACCCAATTAAACCGCACCAAACGTTAAAACTGAAACGGACTTGTGGAGCTCTTGGATGTACTAACAAAAGATTTTCACTTGACCAGTAATGATGATTTTTTCTATTGTACATTCCGGAATTTGAAAAATTGGATTCATCGGTCCATAAAATATAACGGAAGTTATTTACATTTTGGCGACAAAAGTTAAGGTACCATTCGCAAAAAACAATTCTTCTCTCTGGATCTCCTGGCAAAAGCGCTTGAACTGGTCGGTACTTATAAGGAATAAATTTGTATTTTTTTAAAATCCTATGCACACTGCCATAACTAAAATTCGAGTCTTTGACAATATCTGGTATGGAATTCTCAGGGTAGGCTTCAAAATATGCAATAACTGCAATTTCCGTGGCCTCGCTTATTATAAAATCCTTTTTTGCCCCTGGTTTTAGCAAAAACAGTATCATTGGCTCTAAATTTTCGGTATAATCTCAGAAAATATCTCTCATGCGGTTGAATGCGAAGTGGATATAATTCAGCATAGTATTCTTTTGCCCTCAAAGATGATTTTCTGCACACTAAGTAAGATTCCAACATATCACACTTTTCTTCATGGGTAAAAACCATTCTTTTTTTGAGATTAGTAACTGACACAACAAAACTGATTAATTACTGACACAACATAGGGAACAACGACGAAAAGTAAACAAATTTTGACAGAAAGCGTTATCATTGTTTTCCAAAGCCTCCTCGATACTTAGAACTGATATCCTCTAATCCATCACATATCTTAATTCGAAACATGGCGTGGCTTTCATAGCGAGCCTTCTTATTATTTTTGCAGTTAATTTTTAGAAACTGTAATATCAATGTTATTTTTGGTTTTAAGAAAAATTTCCTTATAACCTTTTTTGTTTAAAATTTCAAGCTTTAACAGAAAAAAATATAATATACAGGGGTTTCCATTTAAAAACATTGTATTTCTTGTCTAAACTCGAAAACGCGATGCTCAATTGTTTTTTTAGTGATTCCATCTTAAAGAGCGTTGAAAATGCTAATAGTTTGCTTATTTAAACAATTTTGTATCTTTACTAATAACAAAGTTACTAATGGTGGACACTTAATTTGGATAAGCCTGTATATATATATATATATATATATATATATATATATATATATTATATATATTTATATATATATATATGTATATATATATATATATATATATATATATATATATATATATATATATATATATATATATATATATATATATATATATATATATATATATATATATATATATATATATATATATATATATATATATATATATATATATATATATATATATATATATATATATATATATATATATATATATATATATATATATATATATATATATATATATATATATATATATATATATATATATATATATATATATATATTTATATATATATATATATATATATATATATTATATATATATATATATATATATATATATATATATATATATATATATATATATATATATATATATATGTATATATATGGGATGCACCTTTACAACCACTGGAATGAGACAAAAATGTGATTAAAATTTAGTCAAAGTAATCGATTGTCTATTAATGTTAGGCTTGTGTTAGCGCCAGAGGATTAGGTGTTTGTGCGATTATTACCCTGGCCTTTGAAAAGTCTTAACTTAAACTTTACTGAGGATGTTTCGAGAGAAAGAATAATAGCTGCCGAAACAAGCACACTTCATACAAGTGCGGAAGTTTGGTGTCATGAACTGATGGCGTGTGACGCAAACACATGTGCTTGTTACACCGCATATACGGAAAAAGAGTTGTGGTTTAAACAAATGCATTATTGTTAAGCTAAACGTAAAAGTTTTATTTATCAGTTTTTTAAATTTCCGTTTGTGTTTGAATTTAATTCATATCATATTCTGGGTTATAATCAGAAGCACACGTTATAACAAAAATTTGCATTTATTACTTAATAACACAGCTCTCAATAGTCAACCTATTTTTAAATGTAATTGTCACATTGATGCCTTTCGCGATACGTATCATGCAAGTGGGATATATTGCACTCAAAAGCAAACTTTTGAAAAGCTGCCTTTTCTCGTATCGAGTAGCTTTGTAAGTATGAACAAATTTGAAAAGCAACTATCGGAAATTGGCAAATAAACCTCATTCGTCATAGTGCTGGAGATACACACCTGATATCCTAGTTTTTTTTTAATGCGATGGTACATAATATATGGGGAATTATTACCAAAACATATATTTTAATAAAATATATTGGTAAATCATCTTTTGCTAACCATCTCGCAAGCTCAAACCACAATATTTTATCTGAGGGTAACATAAAGTTCATGTACTTTCATAAAGAACTTAAAACAGTGGACTTACTTAAGATGTGGGATATCAGTAGAGCATTTAAAACTCCAGTCATGTCATGTCTTACCAAACGATTTGTTGTCTCATTTAATTTGTATTAATAATACGCCCAATTCTAATAATCGATTGCCATTGACATTTAGATTCTATAATCCCTTTATTTTTTTAGAAGTGGTACTAGCAACCACAAATTTAGACCTGCTAATTTGATGAAGCCTCGCCCTGGTTCGTTTTGTTATAGTTGTTATTGTAATATGTATTTTGTAGTTTGTAATCCTTATTTTATAGGTCTGATAATGCACTAGTCGCACCAATCATGTAACCGCTTTTTTATTAAAAAACATTTTGAGGTAGTGTAGATTTTGTCATAAATAACTAGATTCGTTCATAAACTGAGTTATCAGAATATTTGTCGATATGGATGCATTTTTTTGGTTGACTATATCTTATTTTTAGTAGTTTGTAATTTTCCAATTCTCCATTATTCCCAAAGCTGCAGGAATGCCACAGATCGAAGCCAAGAGACGACAGACAATTAACTCTCTATTTTCCTTTACTCATTCGATATTTCCAGTACATTTGCCGACCCAATTCAACGATTAGACAAAGATCGTAAGGAATTTATTACTGCTACCTATATTACCACAATGCCGTAGTAATTAAAATAGGGATATCCACTAAATTGCCGTATTAGACCGAATGCCACGTTTTACTGTAGCGGTTAAATTTAATCTAATCAATAAAATGTAACAATTACCATTTAATTGTGCAATATTGTAGCAAAGAGGGTACTTTGAAATAGGTTTAAAACCACTGCGCTGTCCAGATTTGACTAATTGTTGTTTGCGGTTTCTTTGTTGGAGTTCTGAATGGTTGCATTAATTTGGGCGCTCGAGACTCCTGTTATTATCTCTTTTTCGTAGTTAGGATATAATACGAGGTCCATCGAAATGAACTAACTCCTTTAGGTTTTCGATGAAATGTTTTAATGAAATAAGTTAAATGTGTATTCATTTTTGAATTATTGCATGCCTCAAGAGATCTCCGTCTCTCTCAATACACTTTTGTAACCGATGAATGAAACTGAATATGATAAAATTTTGTTTCAAGTTTATTAAGTATCCTTGTTGAGAAATCTGGAAAAGTAATGTCCGGAGATCTGGGTGGCCATTTTAAGTAAACAGTTCGCGAAATGAAACGATGGGAAATGCCTCACTCAAAAATCCCATTGAAATCCAAGCAAGGTGGCTTGTCGCACCGTCTTGGTCAAACCAGTAGACTTGTAGCTCTTAAATAATATGAGACAGGAAACATGTTTAAAGCTGAAGCCTTTTTAAATAACTTTCTGATGTATCGGTGACTTTTTGACCTTTTTCTTCAAATATAAATAGCATGATTATCTTTGATTATGAAACACAACACCAAACCGTAATTTTTGGCGAATATAATGGTTTTCATGAAGTTCGCCAGGATTTTGGTTGGCCAAATATTGACAATTCTGCCCATTTTTATCTTTATTTAGGTAGACAAGAGTTTCACCAATAATGAATAAGCATTTTTCTGCTTGTGGATTGTTATTTCTCAGTTGCAAAAATTGTTGACAAAATTAAATGTAATCTTAAGCGCATAAAATCTCATCTTCTTTGGAATACGCTTCATACAAATTTAATGCAGATTCATGCTCACCCACAGATCGTTTCTCTTTCTGCATTCTAAGGATTACAAGCAGATCTTGGCCTATAGATTTACCCCTTAGACATGATCCAATATATTCCCATTCTCTAATCCAGCTTAAAATGGTTGTGCGCATAGGAGCATTGCGAACGTTAACTTTTTTAAAACGAACATTTTACTTGCACTATTAAATTAAACTTTGCAATTGCAGTAGAATTGTAAAAGAGTTCGTTTTGACAACTTTCAGATGTCCGTAGAGAGCCGTTTCTTCGAAATATTATAAAATTTAAGTCGCCGATTATTTTATGGGTGAATTTCTTATATTAAAAATAAACTAGGTGGTTTATTTTGACCGATCTTACAGTTTTTAAACCCTTGGCGTAAATTAAAGACCTGCAAGCCTTGAAAATGTACATATAGAATTATTGAAACTTAATCCTGAGTATATTTTTGATATACAAAGTGTCGAAATTAGAATTTTTGTTTTTTTGTATTTAAAAAAAATTAATTTTTTTTTGGAAGATATTGCAATCGAATTTTCAATTGTTATAAACTATTTCCATCAATAATAAATACATACTGTATACTGTCAGACTCACACAAATACTTTTAAAACAACCCGTATCCACCAATAGTGTCTACAATGTAAATATAATCAAAACAATTAAATTATATATATAAAAAAAAACATTAGAATTCTTTAACCCGTGTATCACTTAAATCCACACCGCCAAGCAAGACAAAATAACATATTTCTCAAGGTATGTACTGTACTATTTTAACTAAATGTTTTTAATAATTTTAATCCGTGCCGTTATACCTAATTGTTTTTATTTTTTAACTTACGTATAAACAATTTCTGTATTTAATTTTTAGATGTGCAGAAATAGATATTTTGAAAAAGCCTGAAATGGACATGCGAAACGTAAATTAAAGTGGTTTTGTTTCAATCCACTAACCTAATCCCAAGAAAGTACTTGATATTTATAAATTGTAAGGTTCAAGAAGAGAAATATATATATATATATATATATATATATATATATATAAATACAAATATATATATATATATATATATATATATATATATATATATATATATATATTGGTTTGTTTATATGTTACAAAAAAGCCAAACTATTTCATTTATTTTATATTTCCATCATAAAATAACACATATGCAATCTATTTTTCTTGGCTTGCTATTATTTGCTTCTTCAAGCTACTTTAGTTCTGACGCCCAGTGCCAAATTATTAAACAACTATTTTATGTTCATTTAGCTGAAGATAAAAATAAAAATATGTTTTTAATATATAAATACAGCTCTTATTAACATCAAGTAGCCTAGTCTGATATATGAATTTATAATTGGTTTTTGGTAAATGTCAAAAGAGCCGAGCTATAACAAATAATTTATATATATATATATATATATATATATATATATATATATATATATATATCAAACAACCTTTGTCCTTTATAATTTAAAGAATGAGAATGCTTGCACGTCATTCAGGAAAATCTCTATGGCGTAAGCGGATTTGATATTTTCCATTTTAAAATCACCAGCCGATGTGTAATCCTCTGGAATAAAATCTCGTATTATAACGTAATTGAAATAATTCGATAATCTATATTCCAAGGTACATGCTGATACGGTAATAATATCAGAACGATATTAAGGCTGCGCGTGCCTTGACTACATCTTCTCGAAATGAAAATATTTTTGCCATGTGGGTGCCAAAAGTCCTGGCAGATTACCCCGTTATATATCTTGTTTTCCACAGGAAAATTTCATTCCTTTTACTTATAGGAACATATAGGATTTGGAAAAGAATGCGGCATTAATATAATAAAAGTAATAAATACGCATTTCCATCTTATAATGCGATGTGTTTGGAATTTTGTTGAGTTATATTATACGTTATTAAAAAACGGAATTTTATTTACCTTATGAAGATATGGTATTAAATGTATATATATATATATATATATATATATATATATATATATATATATATTTATATACTTCAAAAATACCAACTATGATTTAGGCGAAACGTCAGCAAAACTGTTTTTTTCAGAACGATACTAGTAAACGGATGTACCTTCGGAATGAAAACACATCATATATATATATATATATATATATATATATATATATATATATATATACAGGGAATCAATTTATCAATCATTCTATTTTGTTTATTCGCGTGAGACTTAACCTCATTTTAGTGTCAATCAAATATGTATAAGTAGTTGTTTCTTCTGTTGTGCTTGTCATGTTTGTTGTAAAATGTAAAATTATAATTTACTGAGACCGAGACTTTTTCTATGTTTGTTATAGGTAGCCATGATAGTTCGTTGCTGGGAGTCTTAAAATAGTGTAAAATGAATCCAAATGAAGTTCTTATAAAGTTGTTTATTTTACATGAGCAATGTGATTAAATAATAGCGAGAACTTTTAGAAAATTTAACGTAACATAACTTGAATTAACACAAATTAACGATAGGAAGTTTGTGCAAGTACAGAACCATTTCATAAATTATACAATTTAAAAAAGTAACAATAAAATTAACATGTCAGAGTCAAGAAAATATTATTGGTGTTTCAGTAAATGTTGAAAGTGTTGGACACAATTCGCTGGATTGATGAGTACCATACGACCAAATCTGACTCTGCACACCGAGTTGAAGTCTGTGGACTTGCACGGAATTATCCCAACACATTTATAACATTATCTTCATCGGCAGTCACAGGTTTTGTTAAAGTATAAGAAGTCTTTAATCTGGAGCCATAATTTCTGAAATCGTTCTGTATTCTCACAAATTTCCTTTCGTTCAGTTGGGGCAAATCAGGATACATTGCGATACATTTTCTGCAAGTTCTCGCTATTCGGATTCATTTTACACTGTTCGGACCAGATAATTTATTAAAGGTCAGTAATGATCCACATGTTATCTATTTAATTGTTTTAAGACTCCTAGCAACGAACTAACATGGCTACCTATGACAAAAACGTCAAATCTCAAAAATTCACTAAAAATCGTGTTTTTTTAGAAAAACTTGACACCTTAGGTGTAGGAACATCCTATAACATTTGAAAGCGAATTTAATTATCTTTCAGTTTTCAAAAAAAAATATATATATAAATATATATATATATATATATATATATATATATATTTATGTATATATATATATATATATATATATATATATATATATATATATATATATATATATATATTTATATAATTTTAAATATATGTGTAGTTTTTATTTAGGTTTGCATTTTGCGTTTTGAGTTTTTCTTACTTTTCTTACGTTTTTTTATGTTGTATGCAGTGAAACGGATTTTATTTTTCTTTTAGAAGATCAGGGAAGATATGAAAAAAGGGAAAGTAACAAAAACTTGCAATTTTAAAACCGTATTTCGTACGGTTTTTTTTCGGAGTTTCGGACTCCGCTGAAATAGATAATAGTTATAGAAATCTGCGTTATTGATTTTAAAATATCAATAAGCGATTTTTTTTTAATCTGGACACTCTTGAGTACAAAACAATTTAAGATACATGTTTATAGGAACTTTTGACAAGGATTCGATATATGCTTGACATGAAGGAACACCATGTATATTTGGACAAATTCTTCATTTTTTAGCTATCTCTCTGACTGTAGAATATCTAAATTTCTTAATCAGCAGCCTTAACTCTTAAAATTGACAAAATGTTCAAGAGGCTTTAAAATAAATTTAATGTATTCAATTTTAGTAATATTTAATGTTGATAAAAAAAAAATATTTTTTAGTAAGTCGTAGGAGAAATTTACTAATTTTTGAATATGGCGTTCTATAAATCAAAACAAGTAAAATGTGAACTTTGATGGCTATTCAGGATTACTAAAAAAAATTAAACTGTTAAATGAGATATTATGCAATAAAAAATTTTTTGATCATAAATTGATGATATTAAATCATACTAAAAAAATTTAAAATTCTAGCCATTTAAAATATTGCGCAGCGGCAAATGCTATGGTTTGATTAATGTGTCAATAATGTGACGTGAATATACGTTATGGCAGTTATGACGTTGACAATCATAGAAAGAAACGTATGATATATTTTGAGTGAGATTCAAAAAAGGCTCTGCCGGTATCCCATTTATTTTATTTTACCTTAATATACCATAAGTTTAATTTGTTTTTCAATATATTCTATTTAGATTACTTTGAATAACATTTATACAAAAAACTGCTACAGTGTTTTCATAATAAACTTTTTTAAATAAGCTTCGGTACTTTGTCAACTTTAACAAATAAGTCTGCAAAAAATTAGGAAAATGTTCCGGGAAAACATTCGAAAATATAATAGTGAAAATATGCAGGAAAAAACTTTAACCGGTGAAATAATGTTTCTGACATTAAATCGGCTTAAAAATAAAATTTTAAACCTTTTACAAATTTCATTTTTTGAACGTTGTTAGCAATCCCATCTGAAAATATAATATTGAATTCAGGAAAAAAAACTTTAAGCGGTCAAATAATGTTTATGACTGAAACATTACATCGGCTTGATAATAGAATTTTAAACCGTTTAACAAATTTGATTTTTGACTTTTTCTCAGCCAATTGATACTATGTTTATGCCTGTATATCTAATCTCTAATTTTAGATATAAAATAAGGTTCTTCAACCTGAATTTTTCCAGTCAGCAAAACCAACAACGAGGTCACGGTCCGACGAATTTTGGTGGCTAGAAGAAATTACGATATTAAGGCGATTCGAAATTCAGTAACTTTGACTTAAGCAAACCATTGTTATTTCAGAGCCTCCATAAAGTACCCCCAATCGCCCTCCGAATAAAAAACCTATTCTGTAACTTCTACCTGTTACTAAAAACTCCTTAAAGTACTTTTATCGGAAAAACACTTCCACCACCTTAAGCTATCTAATCTTAAATCTGATCTAAATTGTTAATTTTTTGAAGTCATCTGCATCCCCGGTTAACACTGGTTTACTCGACAGACCCTAAAAATAAGAATGCTATGCGTGCCCTATGTTCATGTTTATTCTTTTTTACATATTTTACATTTGTTTTATCTGCATCTGAGCTACAACCCTCCCTGAGCACATATATGACCCAATATTAGTAGAATACGAAGAATTCAAAATTTGAGCTGCAAAAGGCATTCATCATAAGAATTTGACATCAGGTGTTTTTGGGGGTCTCGACTCCTCTGAATCCCAAAATGACTCTTGCCAGACCAAAGAATTAATTGGAAGCGTATAATTGAAGATGGCGGGAAATATGGTGGCTATTTTTAAAAGGTTACTAATATAATAAAGATATTAAGACTGATACTGATATCACAAAAAAATTAACCGGAAGTGCGTAACTCAAGATGGCGGCTGGTGGAGAAGGTCGCTCTGGCATTTCTCGGGCAGATGAGAGACTTGAGAGTTCTCGCCCGGCGTGTTACAACCTGCAGGGATGGTTTGAGTCAATTTTTAAGAGTTGCTATTGTGGTAAAGTTTTTTTAAAAAGTGCTAGTATGTTCTTATAGCGTTTTGTGTAATTGCGGTAAGTTTACTTGTTGATTAATTTATTTATTTTTCATTTTTCTCAACTATATCTATGATAAATAAGGAAAAATATTTGGAATTAATATCATTACCTGGTCATTAGTGATGACAAAAAAATTTATAATTTTTCAAAAATAGAAAGCTGGGTGTGTGCGCCCGGTATCTGAAGAACGGAGACTTACTTTCGGCACTAGGCGAGCATGCTCTAAAAGCAACGAATATTTTTCTTGTCGAGAGATTCATCGTCATACTTTGTAAGGTCAGCAAAACCCACAGTCTCACTCTCAGCTGACGTTTATAATAAATAATAAGGACAAGCTTTAAATAATATTCCTTTCGGTGACTTCTACTGGTAATGAGGCACGGCTAATCATATTTGGAACAGTTAAGCCAGAAAGACTTTCCCCAACAGTGATGCTTTGCGACTGCAGATACTGAGAAGTTATTATCAAGTAAGTATTACAAGAGACACATATACGAAGCGCTTAATGCTCACTTTTAAACTTGATATTTTACCTTACTCGATCCTTAACAAGCGGGATGGAAGGCCGTGGGTGGGAAGTTTGTTTCGGGTCTGACTACGTTGGAGTCAGTTCCAAAAGCCCGTACGAACATCCTGACTTGCAGGTGCAAGACAGGCATTGCCTGCAGGTGCCGAAAGAGTGGTTTACCTTGTCCGAAGTAATGTTCCTGCACCTCTGCTAAAGTGCCGTACGTGAACAGAACTATCATTGTTGTATTATTGATTATTTGGCGCAATTTAAAAAATATAAAACATTTTTCTGTTCAAACAAAGTATCTGCAGTTTCATATAAATATTCACTAAACTTTTCACTAACTATATCATAATTACAACTTATACTACTTGAAATGATACTAAAGGCCGTTTTACATGCTGCAATTCTTTCTTGCAAGTTGCAATAGTCTTGAACAAAAGCATGCGCAGTGGCAAGACATTTGTACCTTTTGTCAAACTGCGTATGTCTTTGTTCAAGACTATTGCATATTGCAAAGAAGAATAGCAGCATGTAAAACGGCCTTAAATGCATAAATTATATTTTTGCACTCGTTAGTATTTCCAAATCATGAATTCGGTACATCAACCAACAATCTCATTTTTTCTCGATTTTCAGATATTATTTTAATTTTTCTGGCTGAAAATAATGGTTTTTTTTTTCATTCCGAACATGCCAAGTTTTAAAATCTAATATGTATGCAATTTGCAGAAAAAAACCTGATATAGGCCTGTAAAGAAGAACATCCAAGATTAAGAACAGCTGAATTAGAACAATGCAATTTTACAACTTTAATATTATTACATTTTTGTGATCCAGCATTGCAAATATAACATTTCTGAGTTGAAGAATTAGATCTTAAAGAATTGCATACTGTTCCGTCGATCATAGTTATAAATAGTTGATGTTTCTTGGTCTGGCTAAAGCATCATTCGTAATTACTAGTCTTTTTAAAAAAGATAGTATTACTTGCTCGACATAAAAACATTAATTTTTCTCTATTGTTACTAAAAAAAATAATAAGTTTAGTTTTCCACTTCTATTTTAAAATGAATGTCATTTTCGGCTTCAGCGATTTCGAAAACCCCCGGAAACCTTTTTGATATAATTAATATGTATATAGCTGCAGTATATTTTAAAAAAAATTATCATAATAGCCGCCATCTTAAATTACACACTTCCGGTTGATTTTTGCGATGTCATTTTCATATTCAGCTTCAGAAATGTCGAAAACCCGCCAGCACAGTTTTAATATCCTTAAAACGTACGTACAAGCAGTGTTTTAAAAATGACCGCCGTATTGATGGTCATCGTCAATTACGCACTTCCGGTGATTCCCATGTCGACGACAATCTCGGATTAGGTTTTAAGAATGTCAAAAACTCCCGGATGCGCCGCGATTCCATAATGCCGATTTTTTAAAATGAGCCGCTATATTGGGCTCCATCCTGAATTTTGGTCTTCCGATTATTTCGGTCTGAAAACAGCGACATTCGGATTTAGCGGGATAAATCTTAAAAAGGAAAAACACAACTTAATTTACAAAATTTAATTTGCAACCAAAATGTTCAAGTCATCTTAAAATATGATTTAAGACTAAAGTTAAAAAAAGACTTGATTTAAAACCTAAATCATTTTTATTTTTCGAATAACTTGTGACAGTTCTTTTTCGGATTTAATTAACTAGACCTAATAGGGAATTGCTCATAAGGGACAATTTTGAAGACAAGTAGCTCAAAAACTACTGGTCCAAGTCAGTATGAACGTTCCGATTGTCATTTGTTCTTCAAGTTAGGTTACTGCAAATATTCAGGATAAACCTTGCAACTTTTGTATAAAATTTTCATTGTATCACTGGAAATAAAGACTTTGAGATGAGGCAAATTATAAGGTAAAACACTGTACATACTTATGAGGGACAGAACTAGGTTTGCGAAAACATTAAAACAATTTTAATAGTCATTAACAATGTAATCGAATACTGCTAAATTATAGTCATCCCTATAAATCGATTACCGCTAAATTGCAGTCGTATAAGCTCACTGAGGTGAGTTTCTGTTTACCTAAAGGGTTTGCTGTTGCTAATGTTACATGCCAACCCTCGACATAAAATTGATTTTCCACTCCTGGCAGCAATTATATTTTAGTTTACGCTATTATCGGCAGTTTATTGTAACTGGTAATTAAATTTAATTGAATTCTGTTATAAAATATAGCGATCCGATAGCAGCGTTGTTGAATATGATTGTCTGATAAAGAAAACTTAAATCCGACAAGCTAATAGTGACTTTTTGACAACGAATATCGGGGTTTTTATGGCTACTTCAAAAATTGGAAACAGAAATATGCAGTCATACGCCGTTTCTCTATGATATCCAACTTTCGATATAAGGCAAAATATCAAAATAATAGTTTGCTGTTTCATACATCATAAAATAAACACAAGTTCTACGATTTTAAACGTACCTGTCTCTAATTGCGTTAGCCTACATACTCGTAGCAAACATCGACATGCTACCCTATTAAGTCGTTTATTGTATGACCATTAGTGATGTAAAGTTTCGTTAGTTTTAAGGACGTTACTTTGGACATTAAAAGTTAAAATAAAATATATATTACGTAGTTAACTTAATGTTGCTGTAGATTGGGAAAAAATGAGTTATTATGCAACAATAAGATGCGGATTAAGTAATTGAATTAATTAATGCCCCTGTTTCCCAAATAACGATTTAAAATCTAATAGTATTACGAACAAATAACACTAAGGCTGTATCAGATGTCAGATCGATGTATAAATATAAGTAGGGGAGAGTCTGGAACAGTAGTCAACTTTTCAAAACGTTTTTTAATATCTAAAATTATAAGTATAAAAAAACTAGTACTTAAATGATATTTATATATAGTTTTTTTTATTTTAAAAAAAGTTTACAAATTGACCACTGTACCAACAATGCAGATACACTACCACCAACGTATGGTAATGAAAGCCAAATTAAACAAAGCAAAAAGAAATATTTATTCCAAAGATATAACGTACGTAAATATTATTATATAACTCAAAAAAAATTTTTTATTATTCCAAATATTTTACGTACATATTATTATAAATTTCAAAAAGGTTCAGTAGTATTAAACTTAACGAAACATTATAAACTGTCAGGTTAATCGGAAATGAAAATAAATTGGCTGCTCTTTTGGTACTTTTAACGGTACCTGGATCCGGTAAATGGAGAACAATAACTTCGATGGGTATCACACCAGCATCAGGAATATCGGGATATGTAAAATTATTGCGTAAAAACTGAATATTATACTTCTTAGTATCACTAGACATTTCTTTAATGTAACACACATAGTAACGCATTGTTTTCTTTGATGCAATCTTAACGAAAACAAACGAGCCCTCCTTGATGTTTCGCAATATTCTTAAGAGCAACTTCTTCGTTTGACTCATTTACGAAACTCACATCCTCTGAATCTGTTAAACTCAAATCCATTTCTCTTACGCTTGATGTTTCATTTTTATCACATAATTTCTTTTTTCTTGCTGGTGATGGTGAAATCTCATCAAAATTAACGATGATTGGTTTTCTAGCCTTCTTTAATAACTCGTCTTTTTTTAGATTTTCGAGTAGGGATGTTTTTTTTTAATTGTCTTTTGCGGGGAACTAACTGTTAAGCAGTGGCTTTAAAGCAAAAGAACTAACTTTTTTTTTCTGGATCGATTTTAGATGATGATGGCATGCTGTGGTCTTTTAAATCAACCGTAGGAATTTGTTATTGGTCTGTTATTCTGTCACTGATAAAGTGCTGCATCCATTGTACAAATATCTCAATGACGTCATCCAGCCGGTTGGGTTTGCAGTCTCTGTAGTTCCAGGGGGCGCGTCTTTTTACAAGTATTCTTTAAAACTTTTTCTGGGGAAAACGAACAGAGGAGGAACAGAATTACAATTGCGATAATGCTTGTACCAATTGTTACCAAAGTCCCCATTTCAGTGGATACGATATGTCCAACTTACTTTTGTCCTTTCTAGGCAATAACTTTTTGGGTCTCTTGGGCAGTTGTGTGCTGTTTCATCAATATTAAATATCTGACTATGTCCAAAATTATATTTTTTCATGACGTCATTGAGGCTGTTGAAAAACCGATCGTCGACAGGTTTGTTAAAACCCATGGTTATGCCCAATGAGGTTGCTTCAGCTAATCATAGTGACAATACCTGGAGCCTTTTCATAAATGAATTAAACCGTAACCTGAATTCCGTACCATTTTCCTCCCAAGATTTCGCAATTTTTTTTTTGATTGGCTAAGTTATACGCTAGTTTCCGTGCCGCATTCGGAGGCCGACCATGGTGCAGTTGAGCCATTGCTTGAGGATAATTGCTTAGCTCAGCTTCTTCATATGACGAAAATATCTGATAAACTGTGTAATTAGGCGTTAATCTCGAAACAGCTTCCAGTATTCGTAGTATAAAAAGTATAAAAACTCAGTAAAAAGAAAAAAATTACATTTTAATCAGCCTTAAAAAAATGAACTATGAAGTCGGCGTCAAATCAGTAATAAATAAATCTTTCTTGAGATATTGGACCATATCATGTCTTTTAATGAATTCTAAAGAAAAGCAACCTCTATCAAAAACATGGGTTTTCTTAGTACCTGGTAATCAGATCGCGTAAAATGTCATTT
This sequence comes from Kuschelorhynchus macadamiae, assembly GCA_030620095.1. Lineage (NCBI taxonomy): Eukaryota > Metazoa > Arthropoda > Insecta > Coleoptera > Curculionidae > Kuschelorhynchus > Kuschelorhynchus macadamiae. The sequence goes on from JAUTXW010005435.1 coordinate 698,161, forward strand.
TTTACGTTGCCCTGTGATTATTACAAAAAGGGAATTTGTAATAGTATTTGGACAACCAACTAAAACATCTGAAATAAATAAAATAGCTTGCATTAAAAGTTTATTGAATTTTGTGTTATTTAAACAGTCCAGTATAAATAAATTCGCATTAATGCGAATCAATGTTTGTTTTAATTGGTAAATACATTTAGTGGGGAAATAATATTGAGTTCCGCCAGTGCCAGTGGTATTACTTTGTAAATCGGCATTAACATATTTCCGGCATTACAGTTAATCGTTTTTTGGCATTGCGACCGAAAACAATTATTACTGGAGGTGATATAGCCAAATAACCGCATTGGCTCAGGATTCCATTAAGTCGCAGTTCCTGCCTATAATAGTATATTTAACCCCTCTATCTGAAATTGATTTTGCGCTTTTGTTCGTAATTGTACTTTAGAGCGCCATTATTTATAATTTATGGTTATATGTAATATCATTTATTTATGTAATTACGTTATTTTCTTGATTGTTGGAGGTATTCTATATCTAATGCAGTGGCAGATTAGCGCACATGCTTAAGAGGCTAGTGCCTGTAATCTACCAATCATGGGACCTCGGAATCAGCGGACTTCAAAACACAAAACCAACTAAAATTTTATTTTTGTTACATCGGTAAATATCCGTTACCCGGAACTTCCCTCAATATTAATCTTTCTTTTTATTAGGAAAAGTGACCCGATTTAGTTCAGTACATAGTTATTTATTAACACGTATATACTATGTTTTCAAAAACATTTTTATTGGGCACCATTTCGTTCCATCATATGGCATTCCTATCAATAGATTACCAGTTTCCAACTATGTCACATTTCATTTCAGGCGGAGTTTAAAATAAATTTCAAAGTTGTTTCATGTTGAATTCGTGCCAGTTTATCCCTATGATATAATAAACCGAAGGTAAGATATCGCGCATGGCTCTGCTACGTCATCGCGTGATTAACGCCGGCTGTCATTGACCTTTGGCCATATGATTCCAGTGCATTTTCAGTAGATGTTTGAAAGTGTTTGCGGATTTTTTTGTATTTATTTAATTAAACAACAATAAATATGAGGCGTGAGTAGATATCAAATACGGGAACTAATTCACCCCCCACCACTACTCCTGACCTTGAGAGCCCAGGTGTGCTGTGTAGTTTGGCCTTGAGGCGATGTGACGTCATATGACCTTGAGCGCGCATCACGCTTTTTCGATACTTGTCCATGACGTTGAGAGGCCAGGTGTGCTGGGTAGTTTGGCCTTGAGAGGATGTGACGTCATGCGACCTTGAGTGTTAGCTATTAAAACCAAGGCTGACGCCATTCAAAGCTAAAAAGAGGTACACTGTTTGTGCGGTCACAAGTGATTTCATCATTAAAAAGTTATTGTGTGGTGTATTCTGATTCAATTTTTTAAATTTACGGTAATACTGTGTTTTTTATATTAAATCTTTTACATTTTTTCAACAATGAGTGCAAAATTAAACTTGGGTGAAATTAACGAAATGCTTAATAAGGATATAGATTTTGTTGAACAAAGAAAATTTTCATCATTAACAATTGGGAAAGTTTTTATAGTTCAAAATATTGCTTTAAAGATGACACGGTTTGGCAAAGCTTTTCATGCAACATTGTACGACAAAACGCATGATAAAACATTTCAAACTTTTTTACCAAAGCGTGTTGTCGAAACCATTTCTGAAGACGTTATCGAAATTATAAATAAGTCGGGTGGGATGTATACTTTAACTTATTTGGGGCAGAGCTTGCGAGTAATCTCAGGCACTAATACTAGTAGATCAATATTTAAATTTGGGTGTTTAGAATAAGCAAAATTTAGAGATATTTTCTTATTTGGTATTATTTTCATCTTTTAATTTTGGTGCTTAATAGAATAAACAAAATTTAGAAATATTTACTTAATTTGGTATTATTTTCGTCTTTTAATTTGGGTTCTTAATTGGGTGTTTGGGTTAATTAACAATTTGGTAATTATTTTACAAATCAGAATACACAGACATTTTAATAATTAGTGTTTGAAAGATGTGTGACAGCAATAGTACCATCACAGCAAGTGAAGACCTTGATTCTCACATTATGTGTTTGTCGCATAAGTTAAGAAATGCGGCACAAGAGATATTACATTTTGCAACCTATGATGGGTCGGCGGTTGAATCAACAGTCAGTCAATATAGAAAGTACATGAAAGATGTAATTAATTTCATGTCAGGCGCTCATTTGTGTGAAAGATACCTGTATGGTTCCATCAACTTAGACGAGTTTTGCGTGGAAATGATCGACGAAGGTCTCCAAAGCTATGTTGTCGAAATACCAAATTTACCCAAGGAATTGTTATCAAAGTATGGTTTGGTCTCAGCGGAAAACATCAATGAAGTCGTGAAAAATGGTGCAGATATTTTGGACCGTGTAGACAATACCGCAGATGATACTGAAGAATGGGAGAAAATGGATGTTGACGATATAGAGAATGAAAACTGTGAAAAACAAATAGGAATGTAAACAATTATATGTATCATGCAAAAATAATTTTGTAAATAAATAATCATTTTATTAATGTATTTGTGTTATTTGTTTATTCTTAAATTTATCAATATAAGTATAGAGTATTTTGAGAATCAATTAGTTCTAATTAAAGATGGACTTTAAATAAATGTAGTCTTGTTAAAAAAAAAAAAAAAAAAAAAAAAAACAAAAAAAGTCTCCGAGAAAATAACACCCAAATCCTATTCACATGCATTCTGTGTGTCCTTGTAAACGCAACCTTGAAAAATCTATATGTACACGCCTACAAACGCAACCTTGAAATATCTATATGTACACGCCTCCAAACGAATGTACACGCCTCATAACTGTGTGACGTTGCAAACACAACCTTGAACAATCTGTATATATACACGCACTTAAACAAGCAAATTATTAGTTCGTCTTCGTCGTTATTTAGCTACGTGTAATAAAAAAGAAGTTTAAAATGTCTCAGTGTCAATCTCAATCTAGTTCCGCAAAGAATGCAGTACCAGAAAAGCCGATAGCGATTGTCCAACCATTTTCGATAAATGGGATGCAGAGGTGTGCTATGTGTGAGCACTATGATGTGCTAGTTGGAACGAGGGGTCTTTGTAATTGGTGCAATAATTTTGTGATGTATGAGCAAATAACATCGCCAACTTCGTCACCACCCAGTGCTAGGAGAAGGCTTAATACGCCACCGCAAGACGATACAACAGCAACCACCCCAGCTGATCCATCTCCGCACATTTCGCAGACAGCAGGACCATCGGGGATTTTGCAGGTCCCCGATCAAGCTGGCCCTTCTGACATTTTGCGGTCTCCATCGCCGCAGTTTAGTCAAGAAGGGCAGCAATGGGCGGTTGCGGCTTCTCCATCTTCTTCTTCTTCCACAGCATCCAACCTAGAGGCCCCCCTAGACACGTCTGACGAAGAGGACTTTTTTGGGGACTTTGGGGAAGAAGATGAAGATTTGGAAGACATTGTTAGACATATATGTCTAACAAAAGAGGAAATGAGGGTGTTTGGGTTTGAACCATAAGTTTTTTTAAATAAATAGTTTTAGGAATTTGTAAATAAATAGTTTTAGGAATTTGTAAATAAATAGTTTTAGGAATTTGTAAATATTTAGTATTAGATAAAAAATAAATTATTATTATTATTACCTTTCTTTTATTTCTGTTATTTTTAACAGTTTTCAGATATAAATTCAAACATTTTTAAATTTTACATCAGTTCTATGTAAGCATGGGTAGAATTAACATTACAATTGATAAATTTGGTCGTCAAAGGCTAATAAAAAAATAGTAGTATACAATCCTCCAGGAATAGGTTTTAAGTTGAATGTTGATCATCAATACGACATTCAAGGAAAATCTTTAACTAACATAGCAGATCCTTCACAAGGTAGTGATACTGTAACCCGAGAATATTTCCTTAAAGAAATTCAAAAACTTCGGATATTACTGGTTGAATTATTAAATCAAACTTATTTTAAAATTAGTGAAATACTTAGTGTTATTAAATCGGAAATAGAATTTGCATATGTGTACTCGATAATAGAAAAAAGAGTAGTAATATTATCCAACCTTGAGCAAAATGTTGATCGTTTAATTAGAGAAACTCATAGATCTGGGTTACATTCAAGGAAAATATCTAACTATGATAATAGAAAACTATTTAACATGATACTAGAAACAAGTGATGTCATATTATCGAACCTTAATGAAAATATGTAAGCAACGTCGCAGAGACTACAAGTTTTATTTTATACCTTATAATGCTGCACTTTGGTGAAAAAAAATAGTTTTAGATAAACATGGGTCGTGGCAACAACACAATTGATAAATTTGGACGTCAAAAGCCTGGTGAAAAAGTGCATTTATTGAGGGGATCACCAGGAATTGGATTTAAGCTTACGCCGGACGGTCAATATGACATGCGGGGAAAATCTTTAACCAATGTCGCCCCACCGACTAAGGGTAGTGATGCTGTTACCCAGGATTATGCGCTTAAAGAAATTCATCGATTACGCGTACAAATAGCAGATATACTGAATACAGATCTACTTAATAAGGTTCGTGTCGATATAAAGCAGCTTGAAGCGAAAATTGTTAATATTGAAACAATAAAAATGGATGTACTCGGGAGAATTGAAAAACATGAAATCAGAATGAGCGAAATAATGTATGAGAAATAATTAATATAGCCCCAGCTTGATGAGGATTACTCATATATGAAGATAATATCAAGATTGCTGATTGGTATAAATATAATCAAGAATGATGATTGTTGTGAATAAACCTAGTTTATAATTGTAATAAACACATATTTAAATAAAACAAAGTTGAAGTTCATTGGGTATTTATTTTAATAGTAACCTTAACCAATATACATATTTAGATAGGTTTGAATGTATTACAACATATAATATTTTAAACAATATCTGTCTCATCAATCCAAAAATTAAATTGATCTGAAAATCCTAACCATTTTACAAATAATTGATTAATATTATTTTTCTTGCGGCGACGAAGTACTTTTTCCACTAAATATACATTCGGACTACTTGTTTTTTGCAGCTCAGCTTCATAAAAACATCCTTTTATAGGTTGACCTTCTATTGATTCCAATAGGTATGTTGATGGATTGGTAATGTTAACTTTTGCGATTTTAAACTGTTCCGTGGACCATGAAAGCGTATATCCTTTATCAAAGACACTTTTGTGTTTGCTTATACGAACTATATCTCCCAAACGAAATTTAAACTTTTTGGGTACTATTTTTATCCAATTGTATGCGTTAATGCGTGTGGTTGATTTAACGTTTATAGGTTTCATACCAATAGTACGATGCTCTGTGTTATTATAGGTTTTCGTTATGACTGGTAAAAGTTGTATCCATTTGTAGGAACCTCTAGCTGAAAACTCCTTATAGAGATAATTTTTGAGTGTACGTATGACTCGTTCAACTATCGCAGCTTTTTTGGTGCTGTACGTCGAATAATGATTAATGTTATATTCCTTAACAAGATTTTGGAATATGTTATTAAAAAATTCTTTTCCCTGATCGGTTTGTAGATTTATTGGTGTATATCTTGCTTCTTTAAAAATGTCTTTCATTGCTTTAGTGACTTCAGCCCCTGTCTTGTTTCTAATCGCCCTAGTATAGACAAATTTGGAGTAGCAATTTATGCACACCAAGATATAGCGGTATCCATCGTTTTCATTTGCATACTGTTGCATTTCCGCCAAATCTGTTTGCCACAAGTCTTCATATCCTTTAATGATGGTGTGTCTTCTGGGAAAATTTTTTCTTGCTGACCTATGAAGTTCATTGACAATTTTTATTTTTTCTATGCTAGTAGTCATAGTTCCAACTCACGTCTCTTGAGATACTGATCAAATTATGTGATTACTCAATAAATTATACCTTCCTCACGAAGTTCTTCTATAATTGACATTATTTCATTATCGTGTCCGGTATGACCAGCCATCTTTGAACTCCATAGCAATCGTAATCGTTCTACCAACTCCTTCGGGTTATTCCAATATACGTAGCATATACGTAGCTAGGAGTTTCCGATAAAACACGTTTTTTTAATGGTAACACTACTTGAGCATATGTTTTTTTACCTGCGATCCCACTCCCCATTCGATTCCCTGTCATTAATGGTTTTATAATCTCTAAATATTTTTTCCGCCTGGTTTCCTGTAGTCCCCGCTTCTCGTCATAGCCCTTGTATGCTGCATTTGTCAATCGCAGCATCTTTTTATAGTCTTCTGCCACTTCGGGAGTCATCTTTTCGATATGCTCTAATACCCGCGGATTTTTTAAGAATATCAAATCGTAAAGTTCCGCATTCCCTTCAAAGGTTGCAATATTCTTAGAGTTGTGCCATAGTGTCACTTTACCAGGAGGAAAACGTATTTCCAAATTACCCATAAACTTTTTGTTTTTTACTTTTGATTTATGATGTACTCCATAAACTGTATCGAATTGTGATGGTTTTGTCTTTAAACCGTTCATATATGTATTAATGATAATATCCGGAGATGAGCGATCTTTTAATGTGACAGCTGACATTGTAGATTTGTTTGATGGAGAAGGTGTTGCATAAATTCCATCTAACGTCTCGTTTTTTGGGGTATCTATCGATGTTTCAGCAGTGTACTTGGACCTTTCTGTGATCGGTGTTGATGTTTCTACGGTTTCTACTCCTCTGACATGAACATGGTTGTTTTATTTAGTGGCTCCTCTATGTATGTGCTTAAACTTTTCGGTTGTGATTGTATATGTTTACGAGACTTTTGTGTTACTGCATCGGATATAGAAGTCAAAGGCTTAGCAATCGGCTCATAAAATTTGTCCAATTCAAATTTATCTTGTACATTAGCAGCTCTAATTTGTTTAAACTTTTTTCGAACGGCATCTGTAATCCCAATCAATTGACGTTTCAGATCTATATCATTATTCATCATGAAGGTGATGTTGCCAGAGTATCACACAACTATGTAATGCGAATTCACTGATCTTACTCTGTGTATATATAGTTATCGAACCCCTTCCGATATCTTCCCGAATTTAAATCGCTATCCTTATCAATAACGAGGAACCCATACTTGTCATTCCAACATTTAGCACACATCTCTTGAAATTGTGTAAAAGTCAGATCTGGCGATACATGATCCGAAAAAATATGTCGTAAATTCATTTCGTCTTGTTTAAACATTATAATTAAATTGACGTTGTCACGTACTAATTGCTTGGGAACTTGGGAATAGGTTTGTGCTAGGTAGAAACTATCTACATTTTTATGTCGTCCCATACTAAAATATGATCGTATAACATCCTGTTTTTCACACATTACGTCGTCAAATATGAAAATTGAATTTGGTTTGGCATCGGACGGCTCCACGATATTTGTTGTATCGCTAAAAGTATAATAACCAAGACCCTTAATCGGCGTGAAAATTTTCCTGAGATATTCGTATTTGGGTTGATACAGCGACTTTGAATATACGTAGACATTTTCAAAGCGCAATCCTAAAGGGTGTGTAAGCAAGGTAATCATAACATTGGTTTTTCCACAATTAGAAGGTCCTATTAGCAATCCACGAATTGATAATAGCAACAAAGGACCATGCCGACGTCTCACATTTTTCCCTACATGTCCAGATCCAACCTTCTCATCGAGATTATCTATTTCTAGCTTCTGTTTCAGCTTAACAATACGCATTATAGTGAAAAAAAAATATTTTATATCGTACACACGGCTTTAACTACTCATTCAGATGCAGAACATCAAACGAAGTGGACGCTCTCGATATTCGAGTAAGACTGGGTGTGGTGTAGTGAATTCTATAATTAATAAACTACCGTTTGAGTTACACCTTCCCGGTTATCAATATTGTGGGCCAGGCACCAAACTTACAAAGCGATTAGCGAGAGGTGATTTGGGAATTAACCCATTAGATGCAGCGTGTAAGAAACACGATATAGCATATTCAAAAACCGAAAATAACCTAAGTTCACGCCATCAAGCTGATTACGATCTTGAACAACGTGCTTGGGAGAGAGTAAAATCAAAAGACGCTAGTGCAGGTGAAAAAATATCTGCTTGGTTGGTAACAAATATTATGAAGGCGAAACAACGTTTCGGTATGGGTGTTTCAACGCATTCAGCTAAAATAAAGAGCTCCAAAGGAAAGCGACGACGATTTGTGAAAGGGAAACGTACATGTAAAAACAAAAGAGTGTCCAAGTTTACTTTTGGATCGACATTGCGACAACCCATTCGAGCTGAATTAGCTAAGGCTGGTGGTAAGAAATTTGCTGAAAAAGACATATTTAACGCATCTAGAATAGCAGTGGCTGCGGCAAGGAAATTATTAAAAGCCCGTGGTGGTAAGCGGAAGATACGCATACCTAGAATTATACCTGTTCCAAAGGTTGGTGGCTTATTACCTTTGATACCAATATTTGCTGGGCTCTCAGCATTAGGATCCTTAGCAGGTGGTGTTGCAGGGGTAGTGCGTGCAGTAAAAACAGCAAAAAATGCCACTACCCAAAAAACTGGTGGTGAGTTACAGATAAAATCGAATGGAGGTGGAATGTATTTGAAACCATATAGGACAGGTTTAGGGCTTTTTATGAACCATTCAAAAAACTAGTAAAATGCCTTCCTCGAAGGCCATTATCGAATATTGATCTAGAAAGGTATGCATTATAGCTACAAGTACCATACTTTAGAGGTGTATTTATGCGAGATTCACTTCCTCGACGAGGTCCTCGACGTTATGAATCTGGTATTCTTAATTTGGACAGTATAATGGGATTTGGAACTCATTGGGTGGCGTATCGAAAGAATGATTCAGAAGTTACATATTACGACAGCTTTGGTGATTTACCACCACCAACTGAACTGGTTCGATATCTGCGAATGGGTGGGGAAGCAGCAAAGGAAATTTACTATACATATGATCGACAACAAAAATTTGGGACAGTCTGGTGCGGTCATTTATGCTTAAAGTTTCTCTCTCAATCGTAAAAGTCAAATAGTCTTATACCCTCCAAATGGATCGGGATAGTTATAAAAAGATGACGTCTTCGTTAAAAGCCTATTATCGTTCCGGTAGTTTATTAAAAATGACTTCTAAAGAGTTAGAAAACATACCCAAGGAGGTAATGATTGCTTGTTCCCCAAATGAAATCGCACTTGTTTGGGATAAATTACCAGAACACATGAAATGTGACATAGACATGTTAAAGTATCAGTATTGTACGGACCATCATAATTACCAGAATCTGAATGGAGATGAATGTGATGGACCAGCGCCTAGGAGATTGTTTTGCTGTTACTGTAAAATAAGTGATGTAAAAATAACAGAAAAAAATTGGTTTAAAATTTCAAAACCAAGTAAACGGTGTACAACCTATAGCAATATAAACTGCTGTCGACAACAATAAAAGCTAAAAACAGTAGATTTTTTATCAGTCATGTCGTACACATTCACATTAACAGGACGCTCGAGCGTGTTAAGTACAGATTTTTACCCACCATTAGAACTCAGTACAGTCAATAAATATGGGCTTGCACTTGTTGGATTTTACACATATAATTCTATTTTTAATATTGATGAAAGCAATAATTCATTTGCATATAAGAAAAAAAATGACAAAACTTCACCATCTATAAAGTTAACAATTCCCCCCGGAGTATATGAAGTGCACGAGATTGAAAAAGCAATGAAAACTGCCCTACAACTATCCACGAGAGATAATGATGATAAAATATTTTCATTAACACCCAATAATAACACATTGAAATGTGAAATAAAAACAAAATACATTATGGATTTTACAGGAGAAAACTGCATTGGTCGGATGTTGGGATTTGATCGTATATTGTTAACAACGGACAACAAAAAACATGAATCAACCTCTCAAGTAGACATTATGAAAGTACGCATAATACGTGTTGATTGTAATATTATCTCTGGAGCATACCTGAACTCACAAGAATGTCATATTTTATTTGAATTTGATATTGATGTTGAACCTGGTTATAAGATAACGAAAGAACCCACAAACCTTATTTATTTGCCGTTGAAGCCCGAAGGACGTCAGTTCATTGACAACATTACTCTACGCATCTTGGACGACAACGGGGATCTTATCGATTTCAACGACGAGAAGATTATTATTAAACTGGAGCTAAAAAAACTAGTCTAACGATGGGTTTTTGTTACAACCGCCGACCGTACATGTTTTCTCCGATATGTCAAACAATAACGAAACCTAATAAAAAGAAACATGCCGCTAAAACAGAGCTCATTCACGATCACGACGTCGGACCAAAAGGATATCAACGTCTCTCTGCCAAAGATCGTAGATTTCTTCAATCCATCGGCTTGAAAGTACGAAGCCAACGAACATGATGACAAGTAGTGAAAAAATTGAGGTTTTTACTGAACCTATTTTCAATAATTCTATCATAAGCCTGCAAGAACATACATATAAACCCTACGGATCACCTAAATTCCAAAATTCCGATGAAATTCGTATCCCAGTTCACTTTCAAGACATAATTTTGGATATATCGGAAAGCTACATATATGTCGAAGGAACATTTAAACCAAAAGACGCTACAAAAAAGTGTTTTTTATCTAATAATTCATTAGCTTTTCTATTTGAGGAAATTCGATATGAGATAGGCGGTGAGAAAGTTGCAGTTGTCAGAAAACCAGGTGTAACTACAGCTCTTAAAACAATGGTTTCCATTGGTAGTACACAGCTGAAACCGCTTCTTACATGCGGATGGGGTCTAAATGAAGAAAGCCAACACATTGTGGATACCGCTAGTAATGTATTTTCTGGCAAAGTACCCCTAAAATATCTGATGGGTTTTGCTGAGGACTATACGAAGGGGATTTTTAACATTAAACAGGAATTGATTATAATAATTGCCCGCACTTTTAACAACTGAGTACTATGCAAGCTACTAATTGGACAACCCAGCAGGATCAAGAGGTCGCACGTCTTCATTGAAAAATACAACATAGAATCCCTTGAATCTGACAGCACACGCAAACTATATGAAAATAGACTAACATATACATTAAACGAGCTAGATCTCAATGAATGCGATGTGGAAACCTGCTGGAATGAAATCAAGAAAGCCATCCTCCAGGCCGCTGGAGAATCCATCGGAAAAAGGAAAGTCAACACTGCTACGACCAATTGTACTAAACCTTGGTTTTGTCAAGAAGTGAAGGAACTCGCAGAACTGAAGAGAAGAAGCTACCTAGCATACAAAGGATCCCCAACCCAACAACAATATGCGGAATACATAAGAATAAGAAATAGAGTCAACTCACGAATTAAAGCTATCAAAAGGGAACACTGGATTAAATTCACGAGCGATATGGACCACGACATATATGGCGCCCGAAGAAAGGTGTGGAAGATGCTGAAAAATAGGAAGAAACCGGTAAATGAGTTCGTCCAAAGCAAAGGAGTCCCCATAGAAGCGTGGGAGGAGTACTTCGAAAGACTGTACAGCGCCGCGGAAACACACGAAATGCAGGAATACCAAACGGCAGCCAATGTGATAATTTCAAAGGAGGAAGTTAAAGAGAAACTGGGGAAAGCCAAAAACAGAAAAGCACCAGGAACGGACAATATTCCGAACGAACTTTTAAAACACGGTGGCCCTGAGCTCATAATAAAACTGACAACTTTGTTTAATAAAATCCTTAACACAGGGGAAATACCGAATGAGTGGCATACGAGCATAACAATCCCCATCTTCAAGAGAGGCCAAAAAACATCACCTGATAACTACAGAGGAATAACCCTATTGTGCACAACAATGAAACTGATCACAGGTCTGATAAGGGATAAACTGGAGAACCACATAACCAATAGAGAAGAACAACAGGGATTTAGAAAGGGAAGATCGACAACTGACGCCATATTCATCACCAAACAAATAAAGGAAAAGGCAATAGAATATAACACACCGGCATTTATCTGTTTTATCGACCTAACTAAAGCATTTGACAAGGTCCAATTGGGCGACGTTATCAACATCCTAATAGAAAAGGAAACACCAGCCAACGCAGTAAGGGTGATACGCAATCTCAACACCGCCAACTCCACTCAAGTCAAATCAGGGCAGCATATCACGAAGAGCATCTCGACCCCAGGAGGAATCAGACAGGGAGACAGCCTCAGCCCACTCTTATTTAATCTTCTTATGGACAAAATTATAGAAGAGGTGGCGTCCTTAAATATAGGATACAGAATGAATAACAAACGTATCAGCATGGTATGCTATGCGGACGACGCAGCAATTTTCGCAGAAAACGAGAACGACTTGCAAAGGCAGCTATTCAAGTTCTACCAAGTGAGCCGACAACTAAATATGACCATATCCATCGACAAAACTAAGAGCATGACAGTTTGCAGAGAACCACTTTGATGCAAGCTTGTAATTGAAGGTAAGCCCATAGAGCAGGTGATGCAGTTTAGGTACCTCGGCATGAATATATCCAGTAACCACGACCCAATAAAAGACCTAAGGGACCAAGTCAATAAAGCATCAGTAACATCAGGCTGCCTAAGAGAGATTGTATGGAATAATCAGTACATGCGGAAGGACAGTAAGATTAAAATCTACAAAGCATGCGTAAGACCCATCATGACTTACGCGATAGAAACAAGAGAAGACACGAATAAAACCAAAGGCGTGCTGCGCGCGGCAGAAATGAGGGTGCTGAGAGCAATAGCCGGCAAAACCAGAAGAGACCACGTAAGGAACACTGATATTAGAGAACAGTGCGGAGTACAGGACATAGTACGATGGGGCAGGCAGAGAAGACGAGAATGGTATAAACATGTCAAGAGGATGCCTGAAGATAGGTTACCACGCATAACACTCGAAGGAGTACCAGTAGGAAACCGACCGCCCGGTAGACCACCAAAGAGATGGAGAGACAGCTGGCAGTCCAGATCACAAGAACTAATCCAACGGCAGGCCCGGAATTGACAGATCACCGGATCTCAACTAAGTAAAAGAAGAAGAAGAAGAAGACTTTTAATAACTGTTATATTGGAGAAGTTGAAGCCGACATTAAAATTGACAAACGAGTTTATCTTAATTCAACAGTATTCCCCTATGAAAGATGGAATTTGGATTTTTCAAAGAAATTGTATGCAGCGGCCTATTATAACTATGAAAACTTCCAAAGCAGTTATTATGGTCGAGAATTTAACGATCCAATGATGGATTTTGGCGAATACATGAAAAATCCGCTGTTTGTTATTGACTGCTCGCATCAGGTGGAAGCTGTAAACTCGTCAACTGTGGATGTCAAGATTGAATTTGAAACACGTAACAGTCGGTTTCCTAAAGACACTAAAGTTTTCGCATTAATAATTCACGATTCTATTTTTAGTTATAATATGTTAAATGGTTCTGCATCAAATAAGCTTGTTTAGTCGTTTAGTTATTTATAATTATTATACTTTATATTTGGCATATATGTTAAAGTATATCTTAGTATATCCATATATTGTTATATAGTTTAGTGTTTTGATATAAAACTTAATATATGTGTAATAGATAGTTTAGCAACTAATGTCAACAATTAAATAATAAAACATATTGCACCAGTTATTTTGAATTTTATTTTAGTCTAAGTTCTAAAAGGTAAATTAATATAAAAATTTGGTTTCCACTCGTCCTTGAATTAAGATCCGACCCCGAGAGCATTGCTAATTCCCCGACCTTGATGGTGGGTGACGTCATAGGACTTTTCTATTCGTCCTTGAATTAAGATTCGACCCTCCCTGAGAGCGTTGCTATATTCCCCGACCTTGAGGGTATGCGACGTCATAGGACCTTGGGTGCGCAACGGACTACATAATAAGATACAAAGAGTATATATATATAAGGTTGACGTTTAAGATTTCTGTTATATTCCAAATCAGTTTGCAAAACGAACATGTCTTCCAACTCTTCTAACTCTTGGGTATTTGATGTTGAAACAGTGCGGTTAAATAACCGGTCAGATTCGTCTGATTCCGACGACGACGACGAAACAGTTGAAATGGGCCAGAGATTTGTTGTGCAAAATGAATCTTCGTCTGATGAGGAGGGTCAGGAAGAGGAGTCGGCTGAAGCCAGTCTGCCTGACTCATCAAGTTGGTGGAGTCCACCATCACCACGTGGTGAGTTTGATGGTCCAGCCGACAGTAGTTGGTGGGTAGTGCCTGATGTTTCAGAAGATACGCAGGAAGGGAATGCCGACTCCACTACGTGAGGATGCTACTACGGAATGGTGCAAAATGGATGGTGGCGATGTCTAGAATGTCAACATTTAATTGTATATATATATATATATATATATATATATATATATATAATTTTATAAATAAATACTGATTTTATTAATGTGTTTGTGTTATTTGTCTAGTTTTTAAAATTATCAATATAAGTATAGAGTATTTTAAAGAAAAAATTAAATATTGATTTTTTTTTCGATTTTCTCGAAAGTCAACTTTTTTTTATTTGAAACTTTTTTCGTCTCTTGAAAATTTTCAATTTTGGGTGTGCCCGATCGTTCAGGTCCGGCTTTTTTTTATTTGAAACTTTTTTCGTCTCTTGAAAATTTTCAATTTTGGGTGTGCCCGATCGTTCAGGTCCGGCTTAGTGTAGATTAGTGTAGATTAGGTTAGGTTAGGTTAGGTTAGGTTAGGTTAGGTTAGGTTATGTTAGGTTAGGTTATTGGATTGGGCCAGGATGGGTTTCGGACACTTTTCGTGCTCTATGCGTGGATGAGGTTTAGGTTGAGGTAAGGTCGCCTGAGGTTGAGAACGCTAGAGTTAGGTCGTTAAGCGGTTATGACTGCCACATATTTATTAAAGACTAACATAATCTAGCCTGTAGCTCCGCAACGAAACGTCTTACGTCGAAATGCTCAAGAGTAAAAAACGTTTCTTTTTAAAGGTTCTACCTGATGACACTAATCGCAGATCAAACCAAATTTTTTTTTTTTTTTTTTTTAAATTTGTCAGGAGGTGCGGGGGACGTAGCTGAGCAAAAAACGCAATTTTTTTGTCAACTTCGCAAAAGCGTATCTCGGTAACGGCGAAAGATAGACGAACGATAACTTTACCAAACGATGACTTTTTTTTAGGCGAACAACTTTTACATTTAACCCAAGTCGCTATGTCGCACCCCCGAGGCTCGGGAATTGCTCAAAACAAAAATGTGCACCAGCGCGTTGACAAAGTCAGGAATGCGTCGGACAATATCGTCACCATTTAACTTTTTGTAGAACTAGACGACCTACGTCCGGCAACACCAAGCGCGCTCCCGTCCGAGCTACCGTTCTCGAGATATAGCGGTTCAAAGTTACACGTAAATCGCGATTTTTCAAGAAACGCGTAAATCGCCGGCTTCAGAGGTCCGTAACTCTCGAACGGTAACTCCCACGAGGTAGGTCCTGTGGACGTTTTTGTAGAACTCGATTTTAGGAATTTTTTTTATCTAAAACTTTTTTCTCTATCTATCACCGTTTTCGATATTATAACGTCCAAAGGTGGTCGGCAAAACGGGCAAAAAACCATTTCGACTTCCTATCTAATTTTTAGGTGCTATTTTAATTGAGCTTAAAGGGAGTTTTCGATGTGTTTATATCTTTTGGGGTCTAAAGAAAACATTTTTAATTATATATTCTAAAAATTATTAAAAATTTTATAATTGTTTATGTACGCATTTTCGCAACATTTAATACATTTTCGTTGGAATAAGAGACATATTGGTTTATTAAAACTTTTATTTTCATAATAGGACACACACAATTTACTGGGTTATATATAGATATGTGACATAATATATTTTTTTTCAATTCATCTTATTACTTAAGGACTAAATAATTATTATTATTTTCAAATTAATTTCAATACTTATTATTTTTTGTAGTTGTATTGGTTGGTTGTTTTATAATAATAAAAAACATTTTTAATTATATTCCGGAAATATTCTAAAAAATTATTACAAATTTTATAATTATTTATGTATGCATTTTCGCAACATTTAATACATTTTCGTTGGAATAAGAGACATATTGGTTTATTAAAACTTTTATTTTCATAATAGGACACACACACAATTTACTGGGTTATATATAGATATGTGACATAATATATTTTTTTTCAATTCATCTTATTACTTAAGGACTAAATAATTATTATTATTTTCAAATTAATTTCAATACTTATTATTTTTTGTAGTTGTATTGGTTGGTTGTTTTATAATAATTGACTCAATGAATTACCAAATAAAAAAAAACGTCTATTATATAACAACCTTAAGCCCTCCCACCAGCGACAAGGTTCAACTACATCGGAAGGGAAACGCCCGCAGTGATGTTCGGTTAAAAACTTAGTACTAAAACATATTTAAAAACTATCCTATCCTATTAAATATAGAATGGTAAACACAAGACGCCGATTTTACAACTACACATTCAAGTCTATTTTTTTTTATTTCTTTTACTTGCGTATGAATGAGAGACGTCGCTCATACTTTTCCATCCGAGCCTCCCAGTCGCTCGCCTCTCTCATATACCGCTCAGCCTCTCTCCTACACCGCACAGCCTCTCTCCTACACTGATCTAATTTATCACCCCAAACCGTCTTCATATTGGTCAATCGTGCCATCACCTCACCGTCTTCATCCTGTGAAAATGGCCCCAGATTATTTGGAACTCCATCTTCGGGTTGGTCGGTAACAATTTTTTTTGGTGTCATCAATTTTGCTTTATTTGTAATCCTTCTTTTTTGTCGGATTATAGGTGACACCGGCCCACCCAACCCGGATGTTGACGGCTGTGGCTCACGCTCCCCCAACCCAGATGTTGACGGTTGTGGCTGACTGCTTTCCACCTTACGTTTTTTTCCTTGTACAAATCTTGAGCCTTTCATAAGGGCTTTCTTCAGTATTGAAGGTTTTGCTGCCTCCTTTATTGTTATATCGCTAATTATATTCACTGCGGGCTGCGGTTCTTCTTGTCGATCTAGTGGAAAGCAGTTTATGTAGCCACCGATGGCATCGTCCAATTTGGTGTTGTTGGCATCATCTAATTTGTTGTTGCTGGCAGCTTCTAATTTGTTGCTGCCGGCATCACCACACTCTGCTTCGAATGCGCCAGGTGTTAGAAAATTAAAGTTTTCGATGTCGAAACTATTATCGGCGAGCGAGTCAATACACTCAGCAAGAACAAAACTATTGATTGAACCACCAAATTCACTGAATGAACTCATTTTTATATGTTGCGTAGTAATTTTAACTGAACTTTGAAACTGAACAAATGTCTAAGACTGAAGTTACACAATGTCTACATCTGGTTTTATGCAACCACCCCCACTAACACAACCCCTTAATTTTTACTGCGCAGCCACCCCACCACCCATAACCTTGAATATGCAGCTCCACCCACGGACGGCCTTGCGATGTGTCCTTCAAAATCTTTGCGTCGAAATATACAAGGTTAAATATATATTCTATGAAAAAAACTAAATACAATAAAGTATGGATTTTCCAGCACGTTATATTAAACATTATCATTAGTCAGAAACGTTTCCATCACACTAAGAAGTTGATCTAATTTTTCGTCTTCGGATAAAAACGTTTCGACCACACTCATAACATTTCGAACATTTTCCTCAGGTGTGGTTTGATAGAACTGTATGTCGTTATGACCCCAAGGTAATGTTTTTGTAGAAGATGGAATTACATAACGTTTATCATCACTGTGGGACAGAGCTACTTTGTTTACTATTTCGGTATAAACGTTATGTAATTGACTTCGGAAAGTTTTCATTTTACGAAAAATTAAACCGCCCTGTTCTACAACTTTCCGATAGTCTTCCAGGTTAAGATTATTTTTGATAACCGATTTCTTGATACCTTTGGCTTTTTTTACTTCGTTCTTAATCGATTTTATACAATAAGCCTTAGCCCCGGTACCATAAAAACTGATTATCGGATCACCTGGAAACTCATCTTTCATTCTACCCAAGACTGACATACTCTTTTGAATATTAAATGTATTTCCCTCGACATAATTTGACGTGTCAAATTTATCCGGATTCTCAGTCATACAGCGATAAAAATTATTTGTGAATACTTTTAATATCAGGGAATCTGTATCTGTGTAGAGTAAGGAAGCATCTTTACCGAATTTCGTCTTGATAAAATTGTAAAAGAAATCATAAATTACCGTTTTTGACATGTCCAATATGGAAAATCCTATATATATATATAGGTTTATTATATTTAATTTTCAATTGGTTCATATGTATTGCCACGAGATCTTGAGTAAATATGGAACAGCTTTTAAAATTAGGACGAGCTATTAGGGCTCTAGCACCACATTTTCCTCTTGAGTTTTCCCATTGGGTTATTAATTTTATATCCTTGCGATTTTCTACATTTTCCATGGTTTTACCAAAAATTGCATTTATGATCAATTTGAACATATCTTTACCGAATTTTGTTTGCGATTTATTCCGCATATCAGTATTGAAATCAATATATTTTTTCAACCATTTAGATTAATCAAATTTTAAAATTCTGTGTGTTCTCATTACCATTAGGCCGTTGTTAATTGCTTGTTTTAATGTACGGTAGTGTACAATATAGTTTTTCTTATCATTAACATTCGGTATTAATTTCGACATTTTGGATGTTCCCGTTGGAGGTATAATATTTTCTACTAAAAATGGAAGATCGGCATGGTGATCGTGCAATTCTTCCGGATAATGAATATCCACTTCTAAAACGTAGCCAACCGGACTGTCATCGGCAACATCCAATATGTTTAAATCCAATATTTCCCGCTCCGACAACCAATTAAAACCTCCAAATGGTAATGCTTGTGACATACTATGACCATACAAATTTGTTGCATCTAAATATGTAATAAACGATTCTGGTTTTGTAGGGTCATAGTCGGGTAAAAATATGTTGTTGGCAATATGCTTCCTTTCTGAACACTGACTTATACCCCCGCGAATTCCCTTTTTAAAAAAATTAATTGTGCTGATATCATTCAAGAGCTCCAACTTTACCTTGGTCATGCGCAACATACAATCAAATGATAAACTTGGAAGAGTGCAGTAATGCGCAGGATCGAGTTTATAAATATTTAAACACATATCGCGGAATTGTTCAAATACATCGCATAGCAATGTCACGTCTGATTTTAAATATAAATCTGAATAGTCCCCTAAATTCTTACATTTGAACGATGACCACACATCCTTGGCTCTGTCATAGCATTCATCACTTATATGTTCCTCTTTTAGTGTATCATAAAATTGATTTTTTGTTGGAAGATTTGGGATATTCATTTTTTCTAAAGAATCAATGAAACTGTATGGGAAAACACCTTTTTTCCGCATTAGATCGAATTGATACCGATCAGGAAAGTGTTTTCCCGTTTCCCTGAAACTATCAATATCTAAACCACTACCCAAGTCTTCCAACGAAGCGGATAAAAATTTAAAACTATCAATGAATCGCAACTTTAAATATTTTTTCTTGATCGATAGGGTTTGTTTGTCGACATAATAGTGAACGTAAATGCTCTTTGTAAATGAAACATATTTTTCTTTACTCTGGGCTATGACGTTAATATTATCCCCATGACGACATAATTCTTTAATAAATAGGTGGCAGTCATAACCGCTTAAATTATGGAAAATAATAGGGACGAAATTAGGTAGTTTATAATTTAAATTACAGACGGAATGAGCAGCACCAAATCGTTTCTTCCCCGTTATGTGACAATGATCTCTTACTTTTTTTTCATTGTCGATAAAAGGCTGCTCACATATACAACATGTTTTAGCATTCGCGAATTCATTCTCTTCCTGAGGTGTTAAACGGTTCATTGGTTTAATATCTTTTAGATATGTATTATAAAGGTGCCTTAAATCGCTTTCTATACGAGAAACAAATACTTGGGCTGCATCATTTCCGCGGTACAATTCAAATTTAGAAACAGTATCATCAAAAGAACATTTTATGACGTATGCAAACGAATATGGTTCGTGTTTAACACTCTGCATTGTGTAAGAATTTTGAGGACTTGGCTCGGCTATTGGTAATGGTTTTAGAACCGATTCGAAGTCGGCATATACGACAAATGGAACTCGCATTTGCTTTTCTATGCTTTCAAATTTTAAAATATTTTCAGGTACACTCTTTCCAAACTTATCAACCCTAATATCCTCTGAGGGTGTCAATGTGTATAGGTGATTACAATCATTTTTCTGGTGTAAAGTTATAGCTGATAATGAATCAAAATAAACGAGACAACCATCACAAAAATACAATTTACTTTTAACTTTGCTAATTTGACTAGACACTAATCGAGATAAATCTGTGATCCAACAATAATGACTTTTTGTACAACGTGCATCGCAAACATGTGTGTCATCATGAGCTTGAATATTACAATCACTGTTTATTAACAATAAATTTACATGATTTAATAATTTTTTGCTCGCATACCTAAGTGGACCAACTATTTCATACTTCATCTTATTATTTTCAAAAGTAGATTCTACACCATACACATTGACTGAAATGTTATTTTGTTTCTCAAATTTACTAATATCACACAATTTTACTGGAAAATCCATACCTGTTACATCCAACACAGTTGAAAAATGGGGATATGATGAAATTTGTGTTGGCATATTGATTGTGGGAAACATCGCTGAAGTTACAGCCCAAGCGAAGCAGCACTCGTCTTGGTTCACCACATTAATCACAGCCTTTTTGCTCTCTATGAATCTCGGTAGTTTGATGTATGATGAGCCGCTTACTGGCCTAAACTCGTTGATGTTCACTTCCAGATATAGAATTTTCTCAAGCGCCCACCCTATAAACACACAAAGTATTGTAATTCACAAAACAACACTGTTAAATATTTAAACATACCTGAATCTTTTTCTTGAAATTCCATAGATTGGGTCTTCATTGCATCCACAAACGATTGGTATACAGTTTCCAAATCATCCCCATCCGTGATTACTTGATTGGTTGTATTAAACGATTTGTCGCTGCACACGTCCTGAGATGGTAGCAGATATTGACCAAAAACAACCATGTTTATCTTCAGAGCCCTATGCGATGTCAGCATTCGACGCACCAAATCCAACACTTTCTGCTTAATATCATCGAAGAATGCAGTAAAATCGACATGGATACTGTCGCTGCTCCCACGATATGTCGCGATGCGATTTCTGAAGGCACCATCTATCATTTCTACACCTTGTGATAATGGTATACATGCATTATTTCTATGCACCAATGTTCTTTGGTGAGCCCCCATTCGGTTTGCCGGAACAACAACATTACAAACATCGCAGCTTTGCATTTTTGGGGAATTTGATGAAGAGGGTCCTGCAACATCCAATCTTACACGCTTTCCTCCAACACCAAAATCATCATCCGGTCTTCCCCTACACGACTCTCTTTTGTGACGCAACAGACTGTAACTGCGGGTAAATGATGCACCGCACATATCACACACGTAACTCATGTTTAATTTAATTGAAAGTTCAATTACACGTCTCACTTCAGTTATAACACAATATGCTTACACCACCAATCTTTTATATGAAATGGTTTGCATGGTCATATGATGATGTCACATCGCTTCAAGGACAAATATTGAAAACGTGGTATGCGCAATTCCCCAAGGTCGTGGGGCGGGGTTTAATCTCATGGTCATTGGGGCGGGGTTTAATCTCATGGTCATGGGGCGGAGCTTAATCTCAAGTTCAGGTGTGCGCTCAAGAAAAAGCGTGATGCGCGCTCAAGGTCATATGACGTCACATCGCCTCAAGGCCAAACTACACAGCACACCTGGGCTCTCAAGGTCAGGAGTAGTGGTGGGGGGTGAATTAGTTCCCGTATTTGATATCTACTGGCGTGCTGTGTTCGGGTGTGACGTAGATAATCAGGTAAATAATTTTGATAGGAATATAAGGTTTTTTACAAGACAAAAAATGTTTACGTGAATGGACACGCTTATATAAACGCAAAGCTAAATATAATACAAATTTCAAAATTTGGCGCGGATACGCTCAAGGCATTTTGTTAAAGATGACTATATGTCATTAATCTAAATCAAAAAAGACAACAATGTAAATCTGAACGAAATAATCGACATCTTTAATAAAAAAAGAGTTTTTCAACTAGAATAAGGCATTACATATAATATAGGAACAAACGGCAGCTTGTGCACATAAAGGTTGTTTAGTGTATGTTGTTTTATTCTCTCTTATATCTGCATTTTTTAGTTTTAGTTAGAACTAAATATAAGAAAAGTATAACAAAATACAAGTCAGATTTTATACAGCCTTAACCCATTCTTTAGCGTGTTTTTTGTATTTTTATTAAATAAATATATAACTACCATGTCATAAGTTTTTTATTTTAGTGAGTTATATGTCAATGTTTCATTAGAAATCCTTTTTTAATTGAAAAAAATGGTAATATAATGTCTAAACCCTATGCATTTCCATAAGCAATTTATAAATCAACGCACGCAATGACGTCACTGCGCGAACCGGACGCAATTGAGTCCGTCTAGATATCATACCTTCCGTTTATTATATCATGGTTTATCCCTATATCATATTTTTCTGTAGAATCTGAAGTGAATTGATTTTTTTTTAATTATTTGGCGGTCATTTTGTTCCGCCATCTTGAACTCATACCATAACCTTACCAGTTTATCTCTAAAGTACAGTTAATGCTTGCACATACTTTGAAATTAATCTATTGGGTAATTTTTTTGAGGCTGATATCCATATCAAAATGTTACCAGTTCATTCCTATGTAACACATGACTTTTGTGCAAAATTTGAAGAAATTGGATAATTGGTTTTTTTAGTAATACTTTCTTTCTTTAACGTTTTACTAGGCCGCCATGTTGCCCCGACATATTGGATTTTTACTAAAATATCACCAGGTCATCCCCATATCATCCTTAATTTTGGACTAAAATTTGAAATAAAATTTTTTCAATATTTATCTAGGAACACTTAAACTTGAATATATGTAAAACCTGAGAGCGTGATTTTTTCACGATTAAAAATATTTTATCTTTGAATTAGTAGCACAGTTTTACTAGTTCATCATTATGTAGTATTTTCAGGCTGAATTTTTAAATACTTTATTAATCCGCCATTTTGTTCCGGTATCTTTCATTCGTACCGAAATTTTACTAGTTGATTCATACATGATTCATTATTTTTGTGCATGATAAGATAAATTGGAAAATTAGTGGTTAGTAATAATTTTTTTAATATTTCACTAGACCGCCATTTTGTTCCGCCAATAGATTTTTACCAAAATGTTACCAGGTTATCTACCAGTGGCGTGCCGTGTAGAAGGCCAGAGGGAGCGAATGCCCCCTTCGCCCCTAGACGAGCGGCGCCCACGACGACCTTCATCTACGAAATAAAAAAACACGGGGCAACCTTACTCAACTGTGGCTGGGTCGGGACGACAAGCGCCAACGAGAAAGGTTGCTCCTTGCTGCTGGTTTAGCACAAAGAAATGATAAAAATATTCTACAAAAATTTCTATTACAAGAAAATTTGGAGTAAGTACCTACCTTATGATTATTGTTAGTAATTTTGATATGTTATAATAAATTGAAAGCGTACCTATTTTGTTTTTCTTTTATCTGAATGCAATAACGTGAAACATTTTATTTAAATGTTTTGGTTTTGTTTAGACCCACACCCACAAATCGAGAGCAAGATTCAAGTTGTTCTTCGAATACTGATTTAATAGTAAATATGGAAATAGGAAACAGTAGTAATAAAATGGAGGGTAGTTCGAGATAGCGTTAGTGGTGATGTAGAAATAGAGATGAAGGAAATTGGTAGTGATGATAACACCGGTACGAGTAGTAGTAGCAGTAGTGCGGATCCTGGTTATTATGTAGAATAATTTACCTACCTAGTTTTCGAACTTCATAGGAGTTTGTACAAAACGCTACTTAGCACAAATTCTCGAGTTTAAAATATGAGGATCTTTAGAGTTAAAGTTAATAAGCACAAAGTTCATATTTTTTAAACAAAATCAGTTAAGAATTGACGATTGCTAACTAAAAATTTGAAATACGGAGGTATTAAAAATTCAGGTTAAATTTACATAAAAACTGTTAATAGATCTAAATTTCTAATACTACAAAATCCCCAAGTTCGTAACAAATGCTGTGCAATTCGTTCTACAGTTATTATTAAGAAAAATATTTACAAAAAGTTCTTAAAAATAAGAATCTCTTGGTATTTAAGAAATTGTCGATTTTTAAATTGAGGGAATTTTTGCCAACATTTTATACAGATTGTTTAAAGACACGCTAAACAAAAATGAGTTAATGTTTTTTTTTTTTAAATAGTGGTATTTAAGTATTCTACAGTCTACAGTACTTACCTATACCCAGTTGTAGGTACATAACTTTCGCAGGTACGAATGTCAAAGTTAGTACTTTTTTTTATTTTAGATCCCGTTTCGTCTTTTAATTCAAAAGAAAATAAATCTTTGGAGTCAGAATATAAGTATCAGAGTGATCCATACTTGTTTAAAGATGTGGTTTTGAGTACTGAGTTAATTCGAAAACTGGTGTCTATAGGCCCCTGTCAACCAGGTCTTAACGATGGGTTTACATTGTTTCCGACAATTGACAATCGCCGATTTCAAATTAGTTGGTATAAATTAGATGGAAACATTCGACCATGGCTTATTTCTACTCTTAGCGCAAATTGTCTCCTTTGTCATTACTGCTAGGTTTTAAGTGGTTGTAATAAATCGTTCTGGCCAGATGCAGTACGAAGATTTAAAAATTTCAAAAAAGGACCCGAAAAAATAAAGCAACACCAAAGTGTCGAAATATACCAGTAATAGAATTCAAAATGAGCTATTGGATCATCTGGCTCTTGGGGTCCTAATTGACATTGCAAATGATACTAAACAGGCAAATTATTTTTCTATTATCGTAGATTTAACGCTTGACTATAATAAAAAGGAACAGTTATCTTTATCCTGCCGATTTGTCAATAAATTTGGTATACCAGAAGAAAGGTTTCTTAAATTTATTGATATTCCTGATAATTCTGCTGAAACCTATTTCCTTACGGTGACTGAGGAACTGAAGAACCTTAATATTGACATAAAACTTTGTCGTGGTCAGGGATATGACGGAGCTAGCATTTAAATGTCCACACATTACTGGACATTTAAATAGGCTTCAGTCTAAAATTAAGAATATTGCTCCAGAAGCTCTCTATATACACTGTTGTGCGCATAACCTTAATCTCGTTCTCATAGATGCTGTAAGTTCTAATACTGAGGTTAAGTTGTTCTTCGGTATATTAGAAAAGGTTTACGTTTTTTTTACAGAAAGTTTTCCTGGAATAAATCTTTTCAGAAAATCCCAAGAACAACACTCAGAAACTTTGGAGGCAAAATTATCTTTGAAAAAACTTTCAACCACTAAGTCATTCTAGAGCAATTAATTCATTCTATGTTAATATTCATATCATTAAATAAACTTGTGAGAAAATTCTAACCGGCAAACTAAAAAACATTACTGCTCAACAAACAGCAGATGCATCGGGAATATTAAATATTATAGAAAGTTTTGAATTTAAATTTCTGTTATCTTTTTGGAAAACTCTTTTACAGAAAATTAATATATTATCAAATTATATGCAATCAGCTGATATGAATATATGTGCAGCGGCAGCAATGATTGTATCTACAAAAAATGACCTAATGAGTATTAGAAATAATGATAATTTTACAAGATTTCAAAAAGATGCAACTACTCTTGCAGAAAAATGTGGTACATCAACCACATTTGCTAATAAACGTATTAGAAGGTCCAAAAAGTTTTTTGATGAGGTTCAACCCGATTATGTACATGAAAGTCCTGAAGACAAATTTAAAGTTTCAGTATTTTACACAACTTTAGACGTTTTTATAGACATTGGACCGTCCTTTTGAAGATTTTATAAAATTATCTCAAAAGTTTAGTTGTTTAACTAATTTGGAGGATAATGATGAAAATGGAAAAAGTTTTATGGATTTACAAATATTTTATAATGAAAACATCGGGACATCTATAGTCAATGAATATAAACATTTTTCTGCCCTAATAAGTAAAGTAAAGGAAGAGCAAGCCATAACATACCAAGAATATCTGTCTTTCTTAGTTTCCAATAATTTAGAACCATCATGCCCATCTTTGTATAACATTTTTAGAATTTTTTTACAATAGCCAACAATAGCGCTGGTGCTGAACGCTCTTTTAGTAGACTTGCGAGGATCAATAACTATCAAAGATGTACCAGCAGTCAAACCAGAACAAGTAACTTGGCATTAGTAAGCATTGAACCTGAGAAGGCACAACACTTAATTTCGATGAAGTTATTGATTCTCTCAAGTCCGTAAAAACGAGACGTTTGGCGCTATAATTTTTAGTTTACACACGTAGAATTTATATTACGTATTTGTATTTTTTTTTTTTGATATTCGTATATTTATTATGTATGGGATTCCTAATATTTTTTACGATTTGTTATCTTGTGACATACTACGATGTCACATGGCCCTTAAATACTACCGTGGATACCCATCTTGAGGGATGGAATATATAGCTGATTAATCCGGGTCAATGTCGCCCTTAATTTCGCTTGCCCCCCCCGCCCCTAGACCCACGGCACGCCACTGTTATCTACATATGACCCTTAATTTTTGATCAAAATTTGAAGTCATTCACTTGTATCGTAAATATCTATTAATATTTAGACAAACATTTCCCTTAAACTTGCAGTGTGTTAACAAGTCCTAAATATAATAGAAAAGAAAATCCAAATTTACCAGTTGTTGTAAGGAGAGAGTCAGAAGAAAATAAACCCAGTTAGTGTTAAAGCAGTCATTAAGGGAGTAAAATATATTAGAAATAGTGGTATAGTTATAAAGAGAAATTCAAAAGAAGAGGTACAAAGAGTTAAGAAATTGTCAGAGGAAAATCTAAAACAAAATTAAGTAAATATATCAAAATAAAATTACCAAGATTGGTGCGAATAGGTCTGAGATAAACATATGACAAGGAAATGCTTATAGAAGAAATGAAGACAATGTCATACATAGATGAAACTGAATTGTACACACTCCATTCATACAAAAAGAGTCATTATATATTTAGAAACATCTACAAAATTTAACTTGTTCTTTTTGTTCTGGAAATCACTTACATTTTAACTGCAAAGAAGAAAATCCAACATGTGCATATGTAAATTTGTGTTTGTATTTTCTTAAATTTGTATGTGTATTTTCCTTAATTGCAAAATCCGAAATAAGAATCAAAATTAAAAATACCCTAGACTGTCCAGTACACCATATAAAAATATAAGAAAAAAGAGAAAAAATTAATTGTTCTGAATAATGATATTGACTGGAACATTTGAAATTGAAAACAATTCAATAAATTTACTATACAAAAATTCCTGACCTAGGAAAAATAAGATAGAATAAATAGGAGTTCTTATACTACACCAAAATATTGATATAATGATTGTTACAGAAAAATTGGTAAAAAGAAATGAAGATTTTTTTTTTCGATTTCGATAGTTTTATTACAGTTTATGCATGTAGAGAAAAAAGGGGTGGAGGTTTGGAAATATTTGTTAAGCAGATATTTACCTATGAGATCATAGACCAAATTGAAAACGAATTGTCATATACTGCATCAAAATTAAAATCACCAGAAATTATTATGTGGCATCAATAGACCACCTTCAGTATATATTAACAAATATCGAAATTTGTTAGATAAAATATTGGAAAAGTTAAATGTGTTTAAATGGAACGGTTTTCTAGTAGGCGATACTAACATTATTATTTAGATAATAAAAAAACAGGAAGACTTTTAGATATTTATTTAGCAAGTAACTTTAAATTATTTAACAATAATATACCGTCCAGAAAAATTTGTCAAAATTCAAATTTATTAGATCATTTTTATTACAAATAACTCTAAGAAAATAGATATATCATTTTTTATCATTTCCCTTAGTGACCATGATATTCAAATTAATAAAATTCCAAATTCCAGAAGATATGAAAAGCCAAAGAAACACTTCTTTAGCTTTAAAAGATTCTGTGTTAATAAACTTGAAAAAGACGTAATGCATTTAAATAATATTTTATTGGGTGCGCTAATACTGTGTCAACAAAAATAAAAGATAATTTCAGCGAAATTAATCAGAACTAGAGATTCTTATTATACCAGAATGAAGTTCCTACAAATTTCTATTATCAAGACCGTTACAAAAAATATAATAATTTTCTAAAGAAACACATTAGGAAGGAACAATTTTCAAACGCAATCCAAAAAATTATATGGAAAAACTTGCAATTTGTTTTAACAAGTAAACAAAAAAGACCACAAGATTGATATTGAATGCTTATTAATAGATTCCAAGAAGATAACTGATAGAAAATCTATATGTGAGGAAATTAATAATCATTTTGTAAATGTGGCAGAAGTTTTCGTCATCCAAATGTACAGCCAGTAATAATGTACTTCATCATTCATCAATGTTTTTAAATCCAGATGATATATACCAAAAAGAAATTGAAGAATTTATTAAACAACTTGATAGCAAAGAAGCCAGTGGTTTTGATAATATCTCAGTAGAAATTGTCAAACTTTTAAAAATATATATTAGATTAAATTATCGCTAAAGTTAGATATTTTTCCAGAAAAAATGAAATTAGCTAAAGTATCTCCAACTTTTAAAAACGGTAAACCTTAAGATAGTAATAATTATTGCCCAATTTCAGTTTTGTTCATATTTTCAAAAGTTATAAAAGTGGTAGTACATTACAGACTAATAAAATATTTATAGAGTCAAAATCTACTTTATAAAGATCAATATGGTTTTCGTAGGTTTAAGACTACTGAAAGAACAACTATTGATCTCATTACTAATACTAAAAAAATTTTGGTTATGGATATAAATATTGTTTGGTATCGGGTTTACGCAAGACATTTGACACGGTAAATCATACTGTTTTGTTACGAGATTTATAAAATTTAGGAATTCGAAATGTCACTTATAAATGGTTACAAAATTTAAAGATTAAACGACTTACCTGTAAGGATGATTAATCGTAATTTTGCTAGCTTGCCCTTAGATATAATCATTACAGTGTAGTTTCCGAAAATCTACCCATCAGCACGAATCTCTTTAAAATTTACAATCACAATAATTCATCTTCTTGCCTAATATTCTCAACTGCCAATCGTTTGTGTCATTTCGTTGAAGTGTTTCGTCAAATAGGGTACCTATATCAGGGTGGGTTGGGTAATAATTATATCTACGGACAAGCTAGGAAAATTACGATTAATCATCCTTACAGGTAAGTCGATTAATCTTTAAATTTTCCGTCTCTTGTCCTTCCTATAATTATTACAGTGTAGATGTTCAGAGTAAAAACCGATTTTCCTAAAAACTTCTCTGTTAATATAATCAAGGAACTCAGACAAGTTACTTATGTAGTTACAGGACCTAATTAACATCCTAATAGTGAAGGAAAAATCTATAATATAAAGATTATAATATAGTATACATAATAATACTTACCTATATGTTTTAATTGATTTAATTGACCTATTGAAAATGTTTTAATTTTACGTCTCTTGCAACTTAGAATAGTGCTAGCAAATATGTCTTTGTATCTTTTGCAGGTCTATTGTAAAATTTATTAATGGAAATACCTTTAAAAATCTACTTATTATTTTTAGGTCACTAGGGTCTATGGAAGTAAACATTAAATTCAAAGTTGATCTGTAGAAATTTAATATCCATTTTTTTAAATTTTCATTAAAAAAATAAGGTATGTTTGCAAATTGTATCCATAAGGTTTTACTTGCTGACATATACAAAAGTCTCAGAATTTTTTAAGGCAAGCCGAATACTGTTTCAGGGTTCCTTCAGCTAGGGAAGATATTATTACATTGATTACATTTTCTGGTACATCTTTTCTTGAAAAGAGACCACCGAACAACTTCCCTACCACCAAGGAATCTCCCTGTAGAATGTTTATTTTTCTTTTTAAAACCTAACCTAACCAAAGATTTTTTTTGTTAACATTTTTTCACCAGGAAGCAAAATTTGCATCTCTGAGAGTTTTGGTATTCTTCCGATACAATTTCCGAAATTCTTACAGTAGGTTCAAAAAACTATTTGGAATTTGAATAAAAAGGAATTGATATTCCTTTAATCCATCCTAAAACCCCTCGGTTCTTCACAATATTTTTTCAAGCCTGTAAAATCTTGGAAGGGTACCTGCGTAGTTGCCTACCATTTGTGGTGTTCTTGATTGTTTGTTCGTTCTTACTACTTCTTACTAAATAGAAATTCATCTATTTCTGATATTTTTGAAACTTTTTTGCAGTCTGTATGTAAGTGTGCCATGATTCGGAATTTTCTATGGAGAGAAACGGCAGAATAACCATTAGTAAATAACTGGCATGCTTCTGCTAATGTTTTCAAATCATGTGACTGCTCTGGAACGTGAATCATTTGTCTATGACAGTGCCCACTGCCAATAATCCTGCCCTTATAAGTTTATCATGTTCAATCGCCGACTTGTTTAGGCAAGGTTAGATTTCGATATTTACCTTAGGGGGAACTAATGGTTTATAGTTGGTTGAAATATTATAATTGTTCATAACCTAGGATGTTGAAGTCCTGTTTTGGATGTTGTTGGCTTGATTCGCCCTCCACTGTGGTTATTTCTGGCTTCAAGGAAGTTGGTGCAGCTGTAGGAGTTGTTTGTATTTGGTCTAAAGGAGTTTGATTGAGGGTAACAGTGTTTTTTTTTATATAGTTTATCTTCAGATGAGTCTGAAAAGAACAAATACCGACCCTCAGTCCAATCCACATAGTTGCATTTATTTATTTCAATTATTTATTTAGTTATTTTGTTGTTTGTTTAGAATGTTTTCGAAACATCCGTAATAATTCTCAGGGCCAAAAAACCAAACAAATTAATGTCCTAAGCTTTTAAACATAACACCACATTTTCTTGCATAACTATGAAAATCGACCGATTTTATCCCATATTTATAGGTAACGCACGTTGTCCTATATTCATATTATAAATGAAATCGCCCGATTTCATTATATTGTCTAAAAGTAACGATCGTTACTTTTATTTTACTAGTACTAGTTTGTTGTTCAATCTCGATTTTTAGATTCACCAAAATATTAATAAAAATAAAGTCGCACAATTTTATTTATTTAAGCTATCAGAAGTGATAGACGTTCTCCTTCATATAAACTAGGAAAATGTTATGATTTGTTAAGGATCTAACGTACTTTTTTTAAGTTAATTATAAACCCTAATTTTCCGAGCAGTTTTAAGGTGGTTTTGGTGTTTATAATGCATTCTAATTTGTTTCTGCCTATTATTAGAATGTCCTCCAGATAAAAAACAGTTATTATACCCGTAAGTCGAAGTCTTCTTGCTGCTGGTTTAAGAAGTTAGGTAAATATATACAAAAAAACTCATTTCAAGAATCTTGTGTTGAATAATTGGAAGAATAAGATGAATGATAAACAGAATTTTATTTATTTGTTATTGCATTTCACGCATTTTCGAACACAATTGTTATTGTTATCTACGAACTCGATTCGATGCCGACGAGCACTAAAACGGAATGACGCAAGCGATTGGCAGTCGAGAATATCAGGCGAGAAGATGAATCATTGTGATTGTAAATTTTAAAAAGATTCGTGCTGATGGGTTGATTTTCGAAAACTACACTGTAATAATTATATCAAGGACAAGCGACAGAAAATTATTTATGTAATCGTAAACAATACGGTTAAATGAAATAATATGAAAACTCTCAACAGATTGTAAACTGGGGGTTCAACAAGGATCGATAATAGGACCTTTTTAACTTATCTAATTTCAATCTTTTTATATTTTGGTAAAATTATGTTGGATATTTACAGTCAAGTTGCTTACGATTTCAGCATACTTTGAAATTGTCTACAATCGTATAAATTATCTTTAAATTTCCAAAAATCATTTTTCGTGTTTATTAATAAAGATATTAGAGATATGAATGCCATTCCTCCATTTATAATTAATGGTAAAAATATGAAATATTTAAAGTCAATAAAATTTTTGGGTATATATTTGGACGAAAATTTAAGTTGGATTTATCAAATTAGATTAACTTAGAGATGCAATAAGCCCTTTAATCGGCATTTTATATAGGGTTCGAAATTATATTACTTCAAGGCTTCTGAAAATTGTTTTTTTTATTTACTCTAAATTGCAATACCTTATACAGTATTTGGTTCTGCTTATTCTTCAAGTCTTAAACCACAAATATTACATAATAAAGCAATAAAATGTGTTTGTGCGTGTATTTTAATTCATTCCTTAAATTATATGGAAAATCATTCCAATATAACATTTAATAAATCTACAGAAATCATAATACTAGGCAATGTAACAATTTGCACATCACGTTAGCAAAAAGTAACTTTGCAAAAAAATGTATTTTACATGATGGTATTTTAATATACAAAAAATTACCAATTTACCATTAAGAAGTATATTTGCAGGAAAAATAGCACATTTTTAATAATTAATTTCATATTCTACTTTGCTTTCTATTATAATCTCTTAATCATTTAAATATTTATTACTTTCTATTTTTATATGTAACACATAATATAAATATAAACGTTTATAATTAATGTAATGTTACTTTACTTTCCCTGTAATAAATTAAATAGTTGGTTGGGAATTAAAAAGAATAAAAAAAAGGTACTTAGTATTTAAATAATTTTATTGTTTATGATTTCATTGCAGTTTTGAAATATTTTCACTGTTCTTGGCGTTTTAACCTTGAAATATTAAAGACCTTCTCAGCATATAGTTTTAGAACAGTTTTTTTCTTGTGTAATTTGCCAAATAGCCCAATTTAAATTTAATGCTTTATTTTAAAAGCTAATTTGTTTCAAAACTGTATTCATAAGTACTTTTAACAGATCAAATTATCAGACTAATTAATCAAAAACACGTATTTTAAAATAATTCAATCTCAAATCCCTTTCTGCCACAAAATTGCCTTTAACATCACACAGGTTAACCGATTCGTTATAAGATAAATTTTCCGCGAAAGGCTAATGCGGGCTAGATAAAGACATTTAAAGGAACGGAGAGAGAAACCGTATAACTTGAACATAGTCTGGAGTTTTCCCTCGGGGAAACAACTCAAGATTGAATATGAAAATTTAATCAGGTAATTTCATAGGGGATGATGCCTCAGTGCTTCGCTCTCCAGAAAGTGCGCTTTTCTTTTCTTTACTTACTGCTGGGAGCTCTTGCAAGAACACCTTAGTTAATTTAAAATATAATTGTCGACTAAATAGCTTATCATCCTGTTTCTTCCCTCTTCCAATCACAGGTTGATTAAATTGGCTAGGGCATATGCCGGCTGTAAACAGTGATTACGGAATTATAATAGATTGTGCATGTTAGGCAAATTTAGTACTTAATCAATTGTTGGAATAATGAATGAATACCTTGACAAATCGTGAGTTAACAGTACTATATGCAAATTTTTTTAGAAGACAAAAACTATGTATTCCTCATTAAAATGATTTAAGGAATTAAGTTTATTTAAATGTGAACAAGGATATAATTTTGTAAATATTATATTATAATATATGCCCTTGGAATTAAACTGAGTGAACTAAAGGAAGTAATGCAGGCGGTTGCCTTGAAAATAAGGCTCCAGAAGACAAAGATTATTATTCAGATCAAGCCCGACAACTACGTCTTCTAAGAGGTAGAAATATATATATATATATATATATATATATATATATATATATATATATATATATATATATATATATATATATATATATATATATATATATATATATATATATATATATATATATATATATATTATATATATATATATATATATATATATATATATATATATATATATATATATAAATATATATCTATATATACATATTGTTAAACTGGGCTAGGACAACCAGAGAGCATAGATAACCAGGAAAATCGGTCTGACGTGGGCAGCTTTTGGAAATCTCAGAAATATCTTCAAAGAACCAAAAATCCCGATCAACCTTAAACGCAAAGTCTTCAAAAGTCTTCCAGTAATGATATATGTACTCGAAATCCTAACCCTAATAAAAGACACCTCGAACCGTATAAGTATATACCAACTAAAAATGGAACATACCGTGCTAGGGATCAGCTTGAGAGTTGAGAGAATAAGAAGCGAAGAAATTAGGAAATCCAGAGTCGATGACGCCATAGAGGAGATCATGACAAATATATATATATACAGCTTGTGCTTGGATTTGGGTAACATGGACATAGTAAAACTTTTTTACTAATCTGAATATGCTAAAAACATTATTATCTACTACTAAAATTTCAAAAAGCTGGATAAAAGCATTAAATCATATTTTCCGGATTGCAGAAACTATCATTGCCCAATTATAATACTATACCAGTTTTACGTAAATTTTCCTTGTTTATTGAAATGTTAAATTCTCTTTCAAACAAAAACGGCCAGTTTTTCAATGTATATATGGCTTTTTAGGCATTGGCGTTATATTGGTTAATTCTATTTCCATGCCAATTATGTGCAATTGATGATCGTAAATCGAATTTTTATTTTTTTTAAATAGCCCTCCGACTTTAATTTCAAAAATGTGTAATATTAAGAGGTTCATTGGCACTATATGTAAAAACATTTC
The DNA here is from genome assembly GCA_030620095.1 of Kuschelorhynchus macadamiae. NCBI lineage: Eukaryota > Metazoa > Arthropoda > Insecta > Coleoptera > Curculionidae > Kuschelorhynchus > Kuschelorhynchus macadamiae. The sequence goes on from JAUTXW010005435.1 coordinate 733,153, forward strand.
AATTTGTAGAAGGTGTATTAAAATACTAGCGAGAATCGACACATGGCCAAACTTAATTAATTAAAAATTAAATTGTTTATATATAACGAAAAACATACACGACGAACACCAAATTTACATTTACCATTTTTTGCAAATTTTGTTAGTTCCAAAAATCTAAGAAAAGTAATTTTAGAATTTTTTGTTCATGGCAAATTGATCTATGGACGAATACCAAAAAACGTTTCTACCGATTTTGTATAGCTTCATTTGTTTTCATTGTTTTGTGTACATGGTTTAATCGGAAATTCGTTTTTTTTTCAAAAATTAATCAACAGTTCAGGCTATTTTTGCAAAGTAGGCATGAGATAAGCGAATTTGGAGTGGGGAGTTATGTCGCTAATACAACTAATACAAAGATTATATACAGGTGTGATAGAGACAAATGATCGACAACCCATTTTTTTTTGCTTGAATTATTTGTAGAAATATCACTATTAAACTATACGTCTGTTACATTAACGGTTAAGATTTGTTGATTCTCATGCGAATATTAGGTAGAGTAGACCTTTTTGCCCAAACGGTTTTCTGATTTTAAGCCTCCCTTCATTTGTCACGAAATAAACTGCAAACATTTTAAACTTGTTTTCTTTTCGATTTTTTTTTTGTTTTAAAATGATACCAGGACAAAGAAACAAACACAAAGAAAACATTTCTGTCCAGTTAACTTATTTTAGCGAATTTTTTGTGTACGAGGGTTAAGCACGACTAACTACATTTACTTACAAATTAATTTATTTGCCTTTTTTGCAGAAGAAACATAGGATAAATTAATTTTATGGTGTCGAGTGTGATACTGCTAACAATAAATATAAAAATAGAGTCTGGCAAATTCAAATATGTACTGATCACCATTTTTAAACTTTCACCACTTTTTCCGGCTAATGCCTCAGTAATGTACGGGGTGTTCGAAATAAGGCGCCCTATCTCCTTATCTCGGAAAATGTAGGAGATAGAGAAGATGATTAAAAAGAAAAGTTTTGTAGCTTGGCCCGTGACCTTAATTTATTTACTTTTTACTCAGTTTTTTTTTTGACAGGTTTGAACTTTTTGAGACAATTATAGAGGACCCAGTTAACAGTTGACATATTTCCAGTTTTTCGCACTTTTAGATTTTTTTACTTTTAAATTTGAAAATTCCTTTTGCTTTACTAATACTACTTAATGTAATGCGTTTTATATGTTTTATTGTACATATTAAAATGCACCTTAATATGTCATAACAAAAAACTGGGTCTATTTAAGTTTAAGTAGATTTCAAAATAACAATCATAAGACCACATTAAAAATTACTTACTTCATTAATATATATATATGTATATTATATATATATATATATATATATATATATATATATATATATATATATATATATTTAGTTTTCTTGGCTGTAGGTTTATGTTTTATAATGAAACTTGTTATTTCCTTGACGTTTCGCCCGTCTTAGTAGGCTTTTTCAAAAGATCTTATTTATTATTTAAGTTTTTTTCCCATTTCGAATTACATGTTAAACCTAAAATATTTTTGAAATTTTACAAATTGTTAACATTCATATAAAACTTACATTTAAAATATCGTAGACCTTAGAATAAAAAAGGGACAATACATTTTAAAATTTAAACGAAAATGGGACAAAAACAGGAACAGAAATTGGTACATACCTCGAAAAATGCTTATTGTTTACTTCTCGGTTGCTAATCTGCTTGTCAACTAATTTGTTTAAAAATCCACACTTGAGGAATATATTGTTTTCCCTTTTTTTTATAAGGCTTAGTCAAGGTAGAATCAGTAATTCGAAATAACGATTTA